>CM076847.1:145718762-146103041 GCA_039519185.1 Astragalus membranaceus | reverse complement strand
AAGTTTCTGAGTGAATTTTGTGAAACAATAATTTTAATTTATGAAATATTATTTTTATCAGTCTACCCGAATATGCCCAATTGTTGGTCAAACTGATTTGCCAAACAAACTTTGTAACAGATAATTTATTTCGTAACTAAAACTTAAATTTCTTTTATTTCGTAACTGCAAATTAAACCAGCTTTATTAAAATTCATTTTGTAACAGACTGTAACTGGCTATTGAATGGCTGCTGGAGCGTATGCTTCAAACGGCTATTTCATAGGCCTATATAAACGTTCTCCAGTAGCACTTGAGCATATACCAAAAAAAAATCCATTTCCCTCTTCTAAATATCGCTCTCCTGGGTTCATCTCCTGTTCCATCTCAAAAATTATTCTTGTTAGCTCGGAGCACTCAATCGCTTCTGCGATTGGGACGAGACCGGTTGTACCTCGGGGAATTTGCGCTGTAGAGGCAAATAAATTCTTCAGGGCAGTCGCAAGGCGCCTCCGGTTGACTAACGTTTGCTTTGTTCGCAGGTTTTGGTTCGCAGCATCTCTGTCTCTTTGCATTTTCGACTACATCTGTCTATCTGCAGATTCGATTCGACTACAACTGTCTCAGCGGATTCGACAATAGATTCGACTACAACTGTCTCTACAGATTCGACTACATCTGTCTCTGCAGATTCGACTACAACTGTCTCTGCAGATTCGACTACATCTGTCTTTGCATATTCGACTAAATAAACTTAGAATTTATAGTTTTTGCTTCTAAACTCTTTTTGTTCAACTCACTTTCACGTGAATTCATCTAGACATAAATCATTTTAGATTCAACTCAATTTCATGTAAAATAAATTTTACAAAATCAATTCATTATAATTAAATTTTTGTCAATGGAGAACCAAACAACCACTTAAATTCCATATCCATACAAATTATGATGTCACAATCACTTGTATGTAAAATAGTAAATAGTAGTAGTACTGCTTAGCAATGATAATGGCTGTTTTTTTTTTGGTCAAATAATGGCTTATTAGAAAATGGAAACAATAGACGTTGTAGCTGCCAACCAAATGAAAGTAGGAAAGTCAAAGTGAAGGAGTCAACTCTCCCCCGTCCTACTAAAATTGCCGTCCAAGTCCAATTTCATTCCCCCACCCCTCCAATCCAAACAATATAGAAACAAAAAAACAAGTGTTGTGTTGTGTTTTATTGCGGTGAATTAAACAAGTGTTGTGTTGTGGTGCCGTCTTTGAGTCTGACCGGTAAACACATTTTCCCGCGTCACCCATTCCATTTACCAAAACAACTACTAATATTCTTTTCTTTGCGCCTTCTCCATTCCCGTTTTCTTCCCTCCCACTCCTTCCCCCTTTCTCTTTCACACAAGACAGACCCTTTCAAACCCAACATCACATCACATTCTTAACCACTTTCACTTACTACTATTCATTCTTCTTCCAATTCCAATTCCAATTCCAACCTAACCCAACCATGTCCCTCCTCTTATTTCTCTTCTTCCCTTTCCTTACCTTTTCTCTCTCTCAATCTCAAACAACAACACCTCCCAGAGGTTTCCTCATCGACTGTGGCTCCCAATCCTCCACCCAAATCAACAATCGTACATGGCTTCCCGATTCAACCTTCATCTCCACCGGTACATCCAAAAACATCACCTCCCCTGTTATTCTTCCCATTCTCAAAACCCTTCGTTCTTTCCCTCTTCAAGTCAAGAAACACTGTTACAATGTTCCAGTGTATCGCGGTGCAAAATATATGCTGCGGACTACGTATTTCTACGGAGGAGTCAACGGTCCTGATCACCCTTCGCCACCGGTGTTTGACCAGATCGTTGACGGGACTTTGTGGAGCGTTGTTAATACTACTGAGGATTATGTTAGTCGCAACTCTACGTTTTATGAAGGGGTTTTCTTAGCTACTGGGAAGTTTATGAGCTTCTGTATTGGGTCAAATACTTATACAGATTCTGACCCGTTTATTTCTGCTTTGGAGTTCTTGATTCTTGGGGGTTCTCTCTATAACACCACCGATTTTACTAACTATGCTCTCACCTTGGTTGCAAGGCATAGTTTTGGTTATTCCGGATCACCCATTCGGTTAGTGGGACATTGATTTCTTCAACTTAATGCATTTTCTTTTTATCAACTTATTTTATGTGGTTATATAGATAGATAGTTATTTGGATATATTGTTTTGTGGAATTTTTCAATAGTTTGGTGAGAAAGTACAGCGATCTTTACAAGAGAGACTAGTTCATGACCATCTCATACTCCCTCCGTTACACAATATAAGCAAAAATGAGTCGATGAAAGTTGATGTATCTGGTTCAAAATTTGGACAAGATACATCAACTTTCCTTCACCCAATTTTGCTTATATTTTGTAACGGGTGGAGTATATTACAAGAGTGAATCACCATTTTAGGTTTTGGAATTGTAAGGCTCAGACAATTTGATCCCTGAGATTAATGAAGATTTCAAAATTCTACCTAAAAAATCGATAATCCTCAGTTAGTCTATTTGGGTTGGTCAATTTAGTCCCAAAATTTGTTCGAAAAGATTAATGTGATCTTAGATTCAATTTTAGGAATCATCACCTTTAAATTTTGTTAAATTTCAAAATGAAACCCTAAAACTGAAAGTCCTCAGTTAGTCTATTTGAGTTGGTCAATTTAGTCCCAAAATTTGTTGGAATGGACTAATGTGATTGAAGATTCAATTTTAGGGTTCGCCTTGAAATTTCGTTAATTTCGCTCACAATTTTAAGCATTAAGGTTCTAATTCACTCTAGGTTACAACTTACAAGATACCTGAAAGACTTTTATGGATTAATTTCAGAACAGAAAATTTGAATTTTAAATATATAAGCTGTACTGGATATGCCAAACTTGTTTCTTGTTCATTTTTCCCTCACCTCTAATGTTGGGTATGTGGATTTTTGTTATCAGATTTCCTGATGATCAGTTTGACCGTATCTGGGCACCTTTTGGGCAGAGTAATTTTACCAAAGCAAACACCTCCAATGTTTCTGTTTCTGGTTTTTGGAATCTTCCACCTTCCAAAATATTTGAGACACATCTAGGATCTGATCAATTGGAATCTTTGGAACTGAGATGGCCTACAGCATCACTTCCAAGCTCTAAATACTACATAGCTCTATACTTTGCTGACAACACTGGTGGATCAAGAATCTTTAACATAAGTATAAATGGTATACACTATTACCGCAATTTGAATGCGATCCCATCGGGTGTTGTTGTCTTTGCCAACCAGTGGCCTCTTTCTGGTGCTACAACAATAACTTTAACCCCTGCTGCTACTTCATCCTTGGGCCCTTTAATCAATGCCGGTGAAGTTTTTAATGTGCTGTCAATCGGAGGAAAAACTTCGACTCGTGATGGTAATGTTTCTTTGCTTAACCTCTGAGTCATTCCTAGAATAATCTTAAGGCCTCTAGACACTATTTATGGCCAACCAGTGAAGTTGGGTGTTTTTAAGCACATGCAAGAGAGGAAATATTCCTTCGGTGTCAATGCTGCCTGGCGATATATGCCTAAGACCCTTTCTGTCCCTCATCAATGTTGGCATTTTTTGAAGAGATGAGTTGAGGAAAAAAATAGAACTATAGTATTCTTGAAGGGTAAAGGGAATACTTGAAGAAACATACTGTAGGCATAAATGTTGTCACAGTAATACTATCTTTTATTGTTATGTTTCCAATAGCTGGGGGAGAAATATTATTAAGAAATTGATAAATTTGTAGTGAGAAGAAGTGCAAGGAATACTACTAGTCAACAAGGCCACAATGTTTATACTCAACCTAAACTCTTTTCCTAAGAGAAAATTTATAATTTTCCTTGTGTTTCGGTGGTGGGCTTGGTGGCCCTTTCCCCCTCAAATGACATTAGGATACAAATCTGGTTTGACTGGTTATTATTCTTTATTTCAGATCTCAACATGTTCCTTCCCTCATAATTGTAGTTTGCTTGTATGTTAAATGTGAACATGCAAGGTTTTGAAAATGAGAATTTTCTCTTGACAGTTATTGCTTTGACAAGGGTAAAAGAAAGCTTCCGAAATCCTCCTCTTGATTGGAGTGGCGATCCTTGTGTGCCTCGACAATACTCATGGACTGGCATCACATGCTCTGATGGACCTCGTATCCGTGTAGTGACTTTGTAAGCTTGGACTTTAGTTGTTATAGCATAGTACTTTGTCCTTTAAATCTTATTCTACTGTGTAAATGGTTAGCTTACTCATTATTTCCTGTTGTTTTCAGAAATTTGACAAGTATGGATCTTTCAGGATCTTTATCACCTTTTGTTGCCAATATGACAGCTCTGACTAACATGTAGGTTCTCAGGATTAAATGTGTCAGTTCATAAAATTTAGAATTTAAATTTTATTTTTGATTTATAAGCGATTTCCTTCTTGCAGCTGGCTTGGAAATAACAGCTTGTCTGGACAGATTCCTAACCTCAGTTCACTGACGATATTGGAGACATTGTAAGTTTTGTGTATGTGCCCGTGCGCGCATGTTTAATCTGTTGTGATGGTTTATCTTGTAGTATATATGATTAATCACATTGTTAGCTGTAGTTACTAGTTAGTCTACAGTTTTTCGTTCCATGGAAACACATTCTATTTAATAGTTCTCTTTTACCCTGAAGTAAATTGTGTAGTTGTGGTCTATGGATATTTGCACCATCCAAATGTTTGAAATCCGAGAGAACTTCAATATATTATTCATGGAGCTTAGTGTTTGAATATTGTTATTGTGTTTTAAGGCACTTGGAAGGCAACCAATTCAGTGGAGAGATTCCCTCATCCCTAGGGAACATCAGCAGCTTAAAAGAAGTGTAAGTTCTACACTCTTTTTACGAGCAAATTGTATTTCCTACGGCCTGATTGATAATATTCTGAGGAAACTTGGTGAATCAGATGTACATTAAAAAAATAAGTGACTAGATTATTCAGTTGTTGCATACTTTGATGCCGATCAGTCTAAGAAATTTGACCATCCGAAATTTACAAATAAGAAAATTTAAGCCTCTAGTTGGTAAAGTATCATTTCTCTTGATCACTTTCTGAAAATAGAATGGCTATATCTTGGATGAGGTGGTAATTCCCATGAATACCATTGTGTGGAAGATCTGCCAGTTAACCTTCAGTTCTAATACACTTTCTTCCTTTCCTTTGTTGTTTCATGGTAATTGATTGGCCATAAATTATTGTTGCAGATTTTTACAAAACAACAATTTGACTGGTCAAGTTCCAGCTAATGTCATTGGAAAACCAGGACTAGATGTCAGGTAAATAAGAAAACCTTTTCATCTCACTTGCTCTAAATAAAACAAATACGCCAAAATCTTGAGTAGGCATACTAGATTTGTTATATAATACCCTGTCATCATGATTTGAATTGTTACTTTTCTGACTTGTGCATATTTCTCAACAGAACTTCTGGAAACAGTTTCTTATCACCTCCAGCACCTTGAGGAATTTGCTTAGTCCCTTCAATGGTAGAGACAAAGATTTTCCTTTTGTCGAGATTTTTTGTGATTGGATTATTCTGATTTTGGTGGAAATTCTTCATAGTCAACTTGTCAACTGAAGATGAAATGTCCATTCAACTTTGATTCTCACTTCCTTGGAAGATGAAATGTTCTTTGAATTTGTATCTTACATATCATATTATTGTATAGGCATTATTATTATTATTTTATTAAAATATATGCTGTTTTTGTGTTTCTTCTTTTTCCTACTCAGTCAGTATCTAACATATCATTTGCACAGGCATTATTAGTTCCTCGTATTCTTATAAAACTCTCAGAATTTTTTGGATTTTGAGGTGGAATAAGATAAAAACAAAGCATAGTTGCACTTTTGTTCTATAATAACTCATCCACGATTTTGGTCTCCCAAGTTTTTTTCTACGATTTTGGTCCCCTATTATTCCGATTTGTGAAATACCTGTCCTGCCAAAATTGGTCAACTCATTGGCTGATGTGGTACTCACTTAAAAGACCAAACTGCATTTTTGGTCCTTTATCTTTAACCAAAATGTCAATTTGGTCATTTTTTCCCACTTTGGTCTTTTATCTTTCAAATCGGTGTCAAAGTGGTCATTTATGTTTGATATGTTTCAGCTTGATCCTTCAAGTGGTATGATATGTTTCAATATAGTCGGTCCTTCAAGTTTATTCTTTAGTTTATGGTATGAAGGACCAAATTGAAACATATCATACTACTTGAAGGACCAAACTGAAACGTATTGAATATAAAGGGCCACTTTGACAGACTTGAAAGATGAAGAACCAAATTTAGAAAAATAAGTATGAAGGACCATACTGACATTTTGGTCGAGATAAATGACCAAAAATGCATTTTGGTCTTAAATAAACAAATTATCATTCCATCAAATATTTTTATGATGGAATGAAAGATAATGTATTCCATTAAGTTGGAAGTCCCTCAAAATCATCGAAAACGGATTCTGCTCAATGTTGATACAATTTTTTTTTGTTTCTGCTACCATGGGAATTGATTCAGGCAGTAGGGGAATCGATTACCTAAGTGGACTGTTTTGTAGGGATGAATCCCTGACATTTTTGGGACTTGATTCATATAAGTGTTTTTGAAGGGATCCATTTTCTCATCAATGGGAATTGATTCGCTTTTTATGCATTTACTCATTCTGTTTTTGTTTTTTACTTCTTTGTCCTTGCTTGTACGTAAGGAGGCAGGCGCTATTCTCTTTTTTTTGTTATTGTATCTGTTCTTGGGGAATAGAGAAAAACAGAGAGATTGAGGAACAAGGATTTGTGTGAAAACATGAGCGAAAGGCTTGGGTTTGATATGAATTATTCTTGAACGTGAAAGGGGCAACAACAATGACTTCACTATTGTAATTTTGATCTGATTCATACTGGAGGTTGCTCTCTCCAATGGATGTATCCCAAATTGGCATCAGGACCAAGTAAATCCCTTGCACGCTTTCTCTTCTCGTTCTTTCATTTGTTACTTAGTATTTGATTTACTGTTAGTACGTTTTTGTTACTGGTTTATGCAAATTGCTTCTTATTTTATGCACTTTCTGGTTTGTTGCCTATTTATTGTACTGTGTATTCTTTGGAAATTTGTTTCACCAATCTTATTTGGATTGAATTAGGCTCAAACCCAAAGATTATAATTTTTGTTGGATATCCAATGATTATAATTTAAACTTAAGGCCATGCACCTGAACACACAGTATAGTTTATATGGGGGCCTATCTCTAGAACTAACCCTTTGCACTGATAAAGGTTGTTACAATTTAGCACATAGTTTATATGGGGGCCTATCTCTAGAGCTAACCCTTTATCAGTGTATAATCATTGTAACAACCAAGACCCAAAACAATTCACTGTGGAAGCTACAGCTATTAGCTACAACTAGCCGCTCATTTTTTTTTCTTTTAAATTTGTGCTGACATCGATGTATGAATCTATGCCATTTATATTTTTTGAAATGCTTCAAAAAACTTTTGTTGGGTGGCTAGGCGTACACACAATCAAATCTCTCACTATATTGTCTTCTTTTGATAAAATTAAAAAGTCTTACCACTCATTAACATTGCATTGCATGTCTGATCAGATGTGTGTGGCTGATATAGGGTGTCCATGTGGGACTCACATCCTGTGCAACTCTGCATCTATCATGTGAAATTACTCCTCCTTCTTGATCAGCTACCCAGACAGACAAGCAGAAAAAT
This sequence comes from Astragalus membranaceus, assembly GCA_039519185.1. Lineage (NCBI taxonomy): Eukaryota > Viridiplantae > Streptophyta > Magnoliopsida > Fabales > Fabaceae > Astragalus > Astragalus membranaceus. The sequence goes on along the minus strand of CM076847.1, from coordinate 146,095,282 downwards.
ATTATTGGTCTTTAGTGAGTGATGCCAACCCCAATGGAAATATGGAATGCACAACCCAATGATTATACAAGTCAGAAAAATTTACAATGTAGAAATTTCTCAGATCCATCCAAAATTAACACCTATCCTAGCTACAACGGTAACATAACTTGTTGCAATAAATAAACAAAAAAAGAAATAAGCAAACTTATTAAAAAACTATGAGGAATATCATCATCATCATCATCATCATCAAACTAAACAAACATAAACTTGACCTCCATAATGATCTTGAAGTTTAATTTACCTCTCTAATTTTTCCCTTCTTAAGTGGAAAAAGAGGAGGCAATGCACTGCTTTTCACCTGTGTACAAATTGGCACATTAATCATTGGTCTAATTCTAATAGTAGCTGATCTTGTCCTCTCCAAACCTTTCTTTATCCTCTTCACATGCTGATTCTGTTGCTGTTCTTTATTATTCCTCGACCCTTCTTTCCCTCCTTTCCCTTCTTTAGCAGCTACATCACCAAGTGAGCTTGCAGAAGAAGATGAAGATGATGAAGAAGAAGACGGCGATAAAGATGAAGCACGTTGCTTCTTCAATCTCAACAACTCTTTCCATAAAACAGTGCACTTTGGTGGTCTTGGAGATGGATCGTCATCCACAAACCAATTCACTCTACTATTATTATTATTATTACTATTATTACTATCCTCTTTGTTGTTCACTACCACCTCGACCACTTCATCTTCTCCCTCGACGTCTTTGGCTTTGAGGCTGATCTTGCTGAGCTTCTCTAGATGCTGCATCTGCCAAAAGGGAAGGAGTTTCCCTTCAAAGAAAAGCTCATCAGCAGTTAAAACTGTGTTATTGTTGTTACTCACGTTGTTTGACTGCAGGAACTCAAAGTCTTGATTCCTTGTTGCTTTTTCGCGTTCCTTTGACTCTTGATCTCTTTCATAAGCAGGGTTTGGACTAATGGAGATGAAGTTGTTCTCATCTAAGAACTCTGCTGAGAAAGATATTCTAGGACTTGAAGGTGCATCAGTAGATCTGAGATTATTACCTTGAACAACTTCAGGTTCAAGTTCAAGTTCAAGAGAGAGTGAGACCATTCTCTTTTTTTTTTATGAGATGCTGCTGTTATGTGTTTTGAGAGATGAGCATAGGCTTAGGCTCAGACTCTATATCATATATGCATGAGGATTGTGATTTATAAAAGGAGAAGAGAGTGCTTTTAATGTTACATTCAGTTTTTTTTATCACTCTTCTTTTAACTGTCAGGAGTGTGAGATTATAATAATCAAATGGTCTGGTAAACCCGAAACAAGTGACTTATAGTTCTGTTTAGAATATAGGGACAGCACATGGATGCCTTGGGAAGTAAAAGACAAAAGCTTTTCATTACTCATTAGCCATTTTTTCCAAGCAACTCTAAACCTCTATGCATGCTTATTATGCATACATATATATACTTACATTCACTTGTTTTTTCCATGTTACCTTCCCATTTAGTGGATAGAGGGAAAGGAGTAGAAAATTTTCATATTTACTGAGGGGGATCAAGTGAATAAAATAAAATAACATCATTTTATGATATTCAATAGTAAACATTTTCTAGATCAAGTGAATGCATACATGCCTCTCTCTCTATTTTAGATCGGCAAGAAATTATATAATGGTCTGTGCATTACAGAAGAAGGAACACACATAAAAGACAAGGATTGTTAATCCTTACAAATAAGTTCAAGGATCCTCACTATTTATATATTAAAATTAAACGGTTTGGTCAAAGAAAGATAGGAAAAGGATTGTTACTTGGAATCCCCCCTTCACGCAGCGACTTAACATGGGAGAGTCCCAAGCATGTGCCCACATGAGCATAGCTTCTGAGCATGTGACCACTGGGTTAAATATTGAAGACATAACAATGAAATGACCAAATGACCCTCTTTATAAGTTTTTTTGGGTAAACCCGGGTATCCACCGCACGGACAGCAGTGTAGGTGTCTCGAGGGGCAGGACAGCTGGCCCAAAGTTTTCCCGCTGCTCCGTACCCAATGCGGGGATCAAACCCCCGACCCTTAGTTAAGGGAGGTTCAGCCCCAACCGCTGAACCCCACGCTCTGGGTTACCCTCTTTATAAATTGGTCCCAGCTGGTTCATTTTGTTATATTTTCTATATGCAGATGAGTTAGTTGTCCTAAGCAAAGCAAAATAAGTTGTGTGTATCGTGTTCAGCTCTTAAAACAGCTTTCGTAAAGATTTGGGCTCTAATTAATTCCTGACAGCTAATAAACTTTGGGGTAAATCTTTCAATTATTACACATTGGCTACTTTTGTGTATAAGTACATTATCCTTCAGCATTTTGTGGTCCTGCCGTGGACTATTATTGTAGTCGACAATAATGTTAAATGACAGCAGTGTTATAAAACATAAAAACTTAAACATGTGATTTGTCATTAATTTATAGCCATAAGTACTTATGTAAATCTTCAGCAACTGCACAGAGTTCCAACAAAATCACTTTTTACTTTTTCTAGTAACATCAGGGTCTTACTCCCTCCGGTCTATTATAAGAAATTTTTTGTTACATTTTTTTGTCCTAATTATAAGAAAAAGATACATTTTTCAAAGCACATTAATTGCTAAAATTTCTTTTATACCCCTATTTAATGTGAGATATAGTTTTACTAGAAAATCACATAATTGGTATAAAAAATTAATATTAGGGATATATTTGTGACAAGTCTTAAATTGCACCACATTTAATAACCTCCTTGGTCTTTGTGATTTTTGTAAAATCTTCTTATAATAGTGACCAGAGGGAGTAAGTCATAGCTGCATTAGGATTCCCGATGTAACAAAAAATTACGGTTAAATGTGGCCTCAACAGTAGTCACAAAGACATCAAAAATCTTAATTTCGCGTCCTAGTTCATGTTTGCGAATTAAAAACCTTGGTTAAGACATCTCAAGATTTGACATTTCCTTAAATGCATATCAATTTGACAGTTCCTCAAGCTATTACTACTGCATGTGATTTCCAGTTCAGCTTTTTCACTGTTGCAGCAAATTCTTTATCTTATTCTTGAGGTCTGTAAAATGACTGAGATGGAAATGAAGAATCCAGCTATCAACTGTTAAGATCAATGCTCACTACTGATGCATTTTGAACTGTATGACTCAAGTAGGGTTCTTAAATGTACTAGACAACTTAGTCTGTAACAGACAAGAGTAAAGAGTTATGTAACACGAACATAAATAGTACCTTCCAATTCATCTATATAATGGGATAGTAAAGCATGTGTTGCTTCAAGAGAAAAAGGGACCACATATTTCTTTTGTCTTTTTAATGCTTGGGAATTAACATGAAGGGGATGAAATTGAAACTATTTTTGCACAATGCACGTTTTAAGAGATAGAAACAGCTACAGTTTACAGAGAAAAATGACAATGTTGTTGAACTGTACTAGAAGTAAGGGACCATGCACCAATAAAACCAATCTATTAAATAAAAAAGGACTCATGTTAATCACAGCTGTTATTATTTAACGAGAAATAGACAGAGCAATGCTTTGATTTGACTAAGATCCAAGTTACTTATTATGCACAAAATGAACTGAGCTGGATGCTATGAAGGACCGGTACTAGGTCGGTTTAATAATGTTGTTTACTATAATTAAATGCAATGTTTTAGACTTACTTTTTTAAGCACAAGCTTTAATTTTGGTTATTGTTATTTCTGTGAATAAGCTTGAGCTTTATGTTCCTCTCATGCATGCCTTTGATTCTTTATTAGCTTATGAACGGTCTAGATAAACTCATAAATATCCTTTTGTATCTTCTTAAAGGCTGGTATCACATACATACATTTCTCAAAACAAATGGCGTGTTCGGTTACTATAATTTTAGGGTGCATTTGATGTGTAAAAAATGAAGAACTGAACACCACAAGAGTCACTATTGCTGGATTGAAAAAATGACCATAAGACATCATAAAACTATTGCAAATTTTTGGGTTACACTGCCTAATTTTGAGTTTATTGTTGTAATTCTGTCACTCTTGTTTTTGACCGAGAAGAACCTATTGTATCATGAAAGATTTACACATGTCGGGCAAATAAATCCTTAAGGGCAGTCTAATTGATGTCTCAGGCTTTTTGATTGCTTGTTTGTTTTGCAATAAATTTCTTTTTAGTGATTAGGGTTGTTGATAGAGGTGTCGATTTGGCCCCAAGCCCAGCCCCATTGGCCCCCAATCAAGCCCCACAAAATTGAAGCCCCCTATTAATGGGGTTTCTTTTAGCCCCAACCCACACTTTTAAATTTTTTAGTGGGTTAGGGCCAGGGCTTTGTGGGCTGGCCCCCAAATTTTATTCTCATTCTTTTTCCATTATTTACATCTCCACTTTCATTCTTTCACCCCCGTTCTCTTCTCTCTCCCTCTCACCACCACCTTTTTCTCCCTCTCACCACAACCACCACCACCATCTCCCACTCACCACAACCACCACCACCACCTTCTTTTCCCTCTCACCACCACCACCTCCTTATCCCTCTCACCACCACCACCACGCCCACCTCTTTTCCCACTATTTATACATCTACTTTCATTCTTTCACCCCCTTCCTCTTTTCCCTCGCTCCCACCACCATCACCATCTTGCACTCACCACCACCACCATCTTTCACTCACCACCACCACCTCCTTTTCCCTCTCACCACCACACTCAACCACCATCACTTCCTTTTTCCCCTCACCACCACCACCCCCTTTTCCCTCTCACCACAATCACACATGACACAACCACCACCACCACCACCACCACCACCTCCTTTTCCCTCTCACAACCAACACCACCTCTTTCTTCCCCTCACCACCACCTCATTTTCCCTCTCACCACCACCTCTTTATGGTATAGCCCATTTCTATTTTTCGTTAAAAACCACCGCAATTTTTGAGTGGGTTTTTTTCAAAAAACCAAGACAAAGTTGTTGAGTGGGTTTTTTTCAAAAAAAAATGAATTTAGGGCCTGTGGGATGGGCTGGGCCCACAGGGCTTTATGGGGCTTGGGGCCAATATGGGGCTTGTGTTAGTGGGCTTTTAGGCCCTAGGGCCTAAAGGCCCTAGGGCCATGTGGGCTGGGCTGGGCTGGCCCACATGGGCCAAATTAACGGCTCTAGTTGTTGACCAAAAATCAACATCAATCTTAAGAATATATTGTCATGATAAATTTCAATCCACAAAGTGCTTTCTGATTGCGATCAAGTTGAATGTGTTGCTTCCTCGTCGTGGTTCCATGAGAACCGCTATAACCCCACCTTAAGCTCCCGCGAGTATTTCCTTTTCCCGCCTCAAAAGAAATGGTGATTTAGATTACTATAATTTTAGGGTGTGTTTGATGTGAAAAAAGAGGGATTGAACAACAAAAGAGTCACAATTTTATGTTTGATTGAAAAATAACCATGAGACGGGACAAAACAAGGGATGATGGACAACATCAAAAACCTAATTTTTTGTCCCCTGGTAAACCAAGGGACAAAAAGTTGTAGTAAGGACAAACTATGTAAAAGACAAAAGCCCATTTATTTCCTCTCTCTCACACACACACACACACACACACACACACACACACATAAACCACATCATACGTCTGAACCTGAATTAAATGCCAGCTTGAAAACTTCAATCCAAACAGGTCATTAGTGATAGTTAAGGGAACATTGCTAGAGGACATCCATAAGTACAGACAGTATGCCTGATGATGAATTTCTAAAAAACATTTTGCTAAAGATGGAAAAGCGGGTTGGGCAAACTCGCTTTGTCGTGAGCTCGCCAAAAAGTGGTGGGCGGGCTGACCCTCCAATGAGTGGTGGGTTGAGAAGTTGAGTTCGTCCCACCGCGAGTTGGCAGATCAGCGGACTAGCCTCACAATCTAAAATGAATAATATAAAAAATATTCAGAAAGATAATTTAGGCTAAAAAATGGTGAGTTGGCAGTCTAATTCGGCCAGCATGTGGCTTGATCGGTTGGCGGACGGGGGCTTATACGAGATGGCGGGTTGTTGATAAAAAAATGAAAGTGGTGGGCCGAGGAGCACCAATCTACCCCCCACCCCCTACCCTTTTTTACACTACAAAAAAAACAGTGTTTAGCGACAGATTTTAGCGACGGATATGTGGTCCGTCGCTAAAATCAAAATTAGCGACGGATTTTACACAAAATTAGCGACGGATTGAAAACAAGGTATTTAGCGACGGAAATTGGTTAAATTAGCGACGGATTTAACATGGCGCGAAAATTGAAAAAAAAATTTGAATTAGCGACGGAAATCCGTCGCTAATGTTTGGAAAATTGTGCCACTGACCGTTGCAGTTGATTTGACACGTGACAGACATTAGCGAGGGAAATCCGTCGCTAACGGGTAATTTTTTTTTTATAAACCCGAATCCTTCCTCTTCCTCTTTCATTTCTTTCTCTTCCTCTTTCATTTCTTCCTCTTCTCCGTTTTTTCCTCTCTTTCATTTCTTCCTCTTCCTCTTTCATTTCTTCTTACCACCACCACCATCATCTTCTCCCTTCAACACCACACCACACCATCCTCTTTCATTTCTTCCTCTTCCTCTTTAATTTCTTTTCCTTCTCCATTTTCCTCTTCCTCTTTCATTTTTTCTTACCACCACCACCATCATCTTCATCTTCTCCCTTCAACACAACACTACCACCACCACCACCACCACCACCACACCATCCTCTTTCATTTATTTTCCTTCTCCATTTTCCTCCCCAACCCCTTATCTCTCCCTCTTTCTATCTGAGATTAGCATTTAAAAAAAAAAAAAAAGAGATTAGCGACGGATTTCCGTCGCTAAAATTGGTCAGTGTCACTGTCGTCAGTGTGCACAGTGTTTAGCGACGGATTTTAGCGACGGATTTTCCGTCGCTAAAATTAGCGACGGATTGTATTCCCTCGCTACCCAATTAGCGACCAGTTTTTTAGCGACGGAATTGGTCCATCGCTAATTCCGTCGCTAACAGTCATTAGCGAGGGAAAAACAAGCATTAGCGAGGGAAAAATCCGTCGCTAATGCACTGTTTTTTTGTAGTGTTAGCGGATTGGCACCGACTCACGAAGCCCAAACCATTTTGTCACCCCTACATATAAATATTAGTTTTGAACAATTATTAACAGATTTTGTTGTCACTAAAAGTTTTTTTAGTGAATACATTACAATTTACAACTATTATAAAATTAAGGCTTAAAGGTACGTTTGGTCCCTGCAAATATCCAAAAAATCCAGTTTCGTCCCTGCAATTTAATTTTTTTAAAAAAAGCTCTTGCAAATACCAAACGCTTCTAGTTTGGTCCCTGCCGTTAGTTTTTGGCTAACACCGTTAGTGGATGCTGACGTGGCTGCCAACATGGATACCAAATCATCATCTCTTTCATTCCTCTTTCCCTGAAACTCTCTTCTCCGTTTTTCTCTATTCTCATCTTCTCTGGAAACAGATCTGGAAAATCTGATGGAAACACAAACTATGGAAAACGTAGAAACACAATAAACAACGCAGAGCAGAAACAATGGAAAATCTGATGAATTTTGTTTTCTCTTATTTGTTCTTCATGGTTACAGATTCGTTTTTAAAAAGAATCTGGGAAACAATTAATTATGCTTTGATTTTGATTGTTATTTTTTTCCAAATCTTCAATTCTGTTTTTAGTTTCGTTTTCCGTTTTTCGTTTTCACTTCTGCCATTGTTGAATATTAAAGCTTCTCGTCGAAAACGTAACACGCAGAAACCCAAACTTTGTACAGATTGTTGTTCAAAGATCTAAACTTTAACTCCGAAAGATTTAAACTTTAACTCCCAAAAATTTAAAGTTTTCAGATCTGTTTTTCCAAGATGAAACCGCCTTCCTCTCGCTCACACACCATGAAATCATCTCTCATTTTTCTGGATTGTTGTTTCTTTTGGTGTGATGGGTTGGAAATTGTGATTTTTTGGGTTTTAGTTTGTGGGGTATTGTAACACCCCAGTATTTTCAACTTGTAAAAATACCAAAATGCACAGCATGGCATGCATCAGAGTTGACTTGTATGCCTGGAATATGGAACACAACTAAAAACTTCGATAAATAATTATCAACGGTCACTTGAACCTCATTAAACTTGACATAAGTACTTAAATCTCATGACTTATAAACTTTTACAACCTGGTGTTCAATATCCAAAACATAAGTAGCGGAAACGATTTACAACTGTTAGCGAGTAATAGTTATACAATCGAAACTACAAAGACAACAAAGGGAAAATGGCATAATCATAAAACTGAATCTTCAATAATAGCTCCATAAAGCACACCGCCTAGCTGTGCTTCGTCGCCTTTGCCTTACCCTGTTTCTCTGTAAAAACCACAATTATAAAGGGTGAGATAAACATTCTCTCAGTGAGTCCTATCAAGACCCCTTACTAACACTAACGGTTCATTATGCTTTATACTTTCGAAGCCTAATTCTGGATAGCTACGTGCTCTATCTTTCACTTAGCGTAAAATCATACTTCTTTGTCCGTAGCCCAATTCTGGATGACTACGTACAATTCTTTTTCTTTAACTTAGCACAACACCTCAAGCCACTTTCTTTATTTTTCCATGGATTTTGGTGAACCCAATCCACTAACCACTAATTAGTGGACAAACCTCATGGGGCCTAGGTTTTGGGGCTCATGACTTCCCCTCCCCTAGTATGCTAATCCTTGGGGTCGTCACCCTTGATATACATATATAATTATATGTATGCCATCTTTCTTTTCTTTAAGGAAATAACTTGACTTGTATGAACATAATATTCCATTAACAAAAACCTTAAACTTAGCTTTGATGAACTTATGGTCCATCTCATTATCGTGCCTTAGGGTTTTCTTCTCACGTCGTTGCTAAAACAATGTTTTAACCAATTCATATTACCTTACTTATAACTTAGGGAATTAAACATCGGCAATTCCAATGAACTACGGTTATTTTATCATTTAATGAGGTTGGGGAAAGGATTAGAACGCAATTGGAACTGTTCGGATTGGCCTAAGACGTGTTTTGAAGTTGGGTAACGGAAGACTACGCACGGTTCGTGCTTAAGAGGCGCACGATCCGTGCATGTTTTCAAAAAAAATTGAACACGAATACGAAGAGTACACACGGTCCCTGCCCTAGGGGCGCACGATCCGTGCCATGTCTTTAAAATTTTACAGGCAATCTGTGAACAGGACGCACGGTCCGTGCCAGTGGGGCGCACGACCCGTGCGTGTTCATCAGTAGCCCAAAACTGTGATTTTTCCTGAAAACTTGGCCGTTCCGATCGTTCCAATACCCGTTCCGATTAATTTCCGAATATCAGAACACATAATTTCAGTCCAGAACAGTAACTTAATCAGTTTCAAACAATCATAACATCATCAAATAACCAATCATTCGAACACTTCACACATTACGGTTTCGAAATTCGATTTTTAAGACGAAAACTTGCAAACTAAAAACAGGAACGGAACAAGCAAGCCATAAATCGAAAACAATCCCCTAAGCGAGTATAGAACTCACCTCTTGCGATGACAATCGCAAATTACGACAACAACGAAGTTCCCACGACAACGAGATTTCCCGAACGATTCCAAACTCGAATCTTTCGCTCCCACAAAGACGCAATTCGTACCAACACTGTCCCCAACTACCACAACTTCGTTCTAATGCCTTCAACTAGCAATGTAGGTTCTGAACTACCTCAAACTAGGTACCAATCGAACATGCAAGCTACATTCAACTCCTAGGATCCATTTTTTGGATATTTTGAGCTTGAGAAATGAAATGGAAGAGGGTGTAGAAGATGATGTTGGTATCAGTGTGTAGAGGGGGCCAAATGGAGAAGAATGGTGTAAAAATGTGGGACATGCACTGAGGTTCAGTTCCTCTCCCTCTCTTCTCCTCTCTCGCGAACTCCCTCTCTTTCTCGAGCTTCTTTTTTTCTGAAATTTTCTGTTTCCAGCAACATGTGTGGGTGTGTGTGTTAGTGCTGTTGTGTTTTGTCTTAATGAGGTTGGGCCTGCTGAGGGGGTTTAAGTGGAATGGATGGAAAAGACCACATTACCCTTGTGTCTTAATTTCTCACTTAAATCTACTTCTAACTCAACAACTACTCCATAACTCATATACTTAGCATAATGTACCAATATGCACAAACAATAAATCATTTATTTCAATCAATTTCAAACATCTCACAATTAATCAATTATGCAATTAAATTAATTATAACATTTTGCTAATTTTAAACTACAAAATTAGCCAAATTGGGGATGTTACAATACACCCCAACTTGAAAAAACTTGTCCTCAAAATTGAACATATCTTACCTCAACTGAAAAGATGGGGATATTTCACCCGCATGTTGTCCTCTACTTCCCATGTCGCTTCGTTAGGTGAGGCACCATCCAAAAGCACTTTGACAATAGGAATTGATCTTGTCCGGAGCGTTTTCTCGCCAAACTCAACAGCTGACTCGGATCGGGAATGTACTTTCTCAATTGCGACACATGATACACATCATGTCATCTGCATAAAGCTGGAGGTAAGGCAATGCAGTATGCTACTGGCCTAGCTCGCTCGATAATTTGGAAAGGTCCAATATATCGAGGACTGAGCTTCTTCGCTCGCAATGCTATACCGGTACCAGTAGTTGGAGAAAGTCTCAGAAATACATGATCTCCTTCTTCAAATTCCAATGACCTCATTCTTTTGTCGGCATAACTCTTTTGCCGACTCTGAGCGGTCTTCATCCTTTCCCTAATCTGTCGGATCTTTTCAGTAGTCTCACGGACTAAATCAGGACCCAACAATCTTTGTTCACCGATATCTCACCAACACAATGGTGTTCTACCCTTCCTTCCGTATAATGCCTCATATGGAGCCATTCCGATACTAGAATGGTAACTGTTGTTGTAGGAGAATTCCACCAATGGAAGATGATCCTCCCATCGACCTCCACTATCAAGTACACGTGCCCTAAGCATTTCCTCCAAAGTCTGAATGGTTCTTTCAGTCTGTCCGTCCGTCTGCGGATGATAAGCGATACTAGCACATACTGTTGTTCCCAACGCCATATTTAGTGCTCTCCAGAATCGTGATGTAAACTTGGGATCACGATCACGGATGATACTCGCGGGAATTCCATGCAGCTTCACAATGTTCTTGAGATACTCTTCCGCTAACTTAGCAATCTTGTGATTCGAACGTACCGGAATAAAATGAGCAGACTTGGTCAAGTGATCAACCACCACCCAAATAGAATCATTTCCGGCTTGGGACCGTGGTAACCCCATGACAAAGTCCATAAAAATGCTTTCTCATTTCCATTCTAGCACATTCAAAGGCTGTAACTGACCGGCAGGCTTCTGGTGTTCTATCTTAACCCTTTGACAAGTTAAGCATCGAGACACGAATTCTGCAATCTCTACTTTCATTCCCGGCCACCAATACAACTGCTTAAGACCCCTATACATCTTGGTAGACCCAGGATGTATTGAGAACTGACTCTTGTGAGCCCCTTCTAAAACCTTCTTCTTAATATCCTCATCATTCGGCACACAGATTCTACCATCAAAGTAAATCACACCATCACTATCTTCGGTGTAATTTGGCAACCTCTTCTGCGTTTGCAGCTCTAGATCAATCTCTTGGGCTGGGCGGATCAGATTTCTCAAGGGACTCGAAATCTGAATATGACTCAACACCAATCTATTCCTTCTTGGCTCACTTTCAAGTTGAGATCTCTAAACGATTCCAACAATGCCATCTCATGAATCATCAATTTTGCCGTGTGAATAGATTTCCTACTCAAAGCGTCGGCTACTACATTAGCCTTTCCTGGATGGTATTTCAGTTCAAAATCATAATCTTTCAGAAACTCTACCCACCTCCTCTGTCTGTTGTTCAGCTCCTTTTGGTCAAACAAATACTTAAGTCTCTTGTGATCACTAGAGACTTCGAAACGAGAACCGTATAAGTAATGTCTCCAAATCTTTAGGGCAAACACAATTGCCGCCAACTCTAGGTCATGAGTCGGGTAATTCTCTTCATGCGGTTTCAACTGTCTGGAGGCATAAGCAACTACTTGTTGATTCTACATAAGGACACATCCTAAACCCTTACCAGAGGCGTCACAGAAAATTTGAAATCCCATAGACGGATCTGAAGAATTAGAATGGGTGCAGAAGTTAAACGATTCTTCAATTCTGAAAAACATTCATCACAGTCAGAGTCTCATACAAACGGTTGACCCTTGCGAGTTAACCGAGTGAGTGGAAGAACCAGCTGAGAAAATCCTTGAATGAATCTCCAATAATACCCAGCTAATCCCAAGAAACTTCTCACTTCAGTGACTGTATATGGTTGTTCCCAGTCTACCACAGCTTCAATTTTACTGGGGTCCACTGCAACACCGAATTGAGATATCACATATCCCAGAAATTTTACTTCAGGCATCCAGAAATCACACTTAGATGACTTGGCATACAACTTCTTCTCTCGGAGTACGTTCAGAACAATTCGGAGATGTTGTACATGCTCCTCAATAGTCTTAGAATACACCAAGATATCATCAATAAACACCACGACAAATCGGTCCAGATAAGGATTGAAAATTCGATTCATGTAATCCATGAATACAGCTGGAGCGTTGGTTAAACCGAAGGGCATCACTACAAACTCGTAGTGTCCATACCTAGTACGAAGTGCGGTCTTCGGGATATCCAAAGCTCTAACTTTTATTTGATGATAGCCCGACCTTAGATCAATCTTAGAAAATACTGAGGCTCCCCGCAGTTGATCTAGCAAATCATCAATTCTTGGTAAAGGATACTTATTCTTGATAGTTACCTTGTTCAACTGACGGTAATCAATGCATAATCTCATGCTCCCATCCTTCTTCTTGACAAGCAATACAGGAGCACCCCATGGCGAACACTCGGTCAGATAAATTGTTGCGAAATCAACTCTTCAAGTTGGGTTTTCAACTCTTTAAGCTCTAAAGGAGACATCCTATATAGAGCTATAGAAATTGGTCATGTGCCCGGAATCAACTCTATAGAGAACTCTACCTATCGACCCAGAGGTAAAGAAGAAACTTCATCTGGAAATACATCTAGGAATTCATTAGCAATTTGCACAGGAGATAGATCTAGACCAGTCTCAGTGTAGACAACATCATGACATAAGCTTCTGCGCCTTGGAATAGACACTGACTTGCAGAAGTGAATGAGATAACCATTTCACAATTGGTCGGTTGTAGCTCCACTAATTCGGAGGCGAAACCGATAGTCCGATGAAAGCAATCAATAGTTACATGGTTGGCAGACATCCAACTCATCCCTAGGACAATGTCCATACCCTTCATAGGGAAACAAATAAAGTCCACCACAAAATTTCTGCCTCCGATGGATAGAAGATAGTTTTCACATAAGGCTTGGGTCTGAACACTACCCTCAGCTGCAGTTTCAATGGAGATTGGTGGAGGCAACGGAGTTAAAGCCAATCCCAACTGATCGACACAAGCTTGAGATATAAAACAATGTGTTGCACCTGAATCATATAAAATACTAACGGAGATATAGAAAAGAGATCCCATACCCCTTAGCAAGTTGTCTGAAGGTTTGATGTTCTGAGCGTCCAGAGTGTATACTCGACCGTGTGTTTGTTCCTCCTTTTTTCTCTTCTTTGCTGGACATTCATGAGCATAATGACCTGCCTCTCCGCAATAATAGCAATGATTGGACCCAAGTTGAGACTTGCCTTGGTGATACCTTCCGCATTTGGAACACATATTGAACCTCGGGGAATTAGATGATTGGATTTCTTTTCCTTTGTTGGAACTATGCTTGGGACCCATCTGAGAGTTAGATAACCCCGCATTCTTCCTATTCTGACTAAACGCCTTTCGGCTTGCATATAATCTCTTCAAGTCGCTCTCAGCAATATGAGCATGTTGTACCATAGCTGCGTAGTTGACACCCGCAAAAGAACTTAAACTCTGTGCAATATCTTCTCTCATCCCATACTTGTACCTGTCATTCTTCCACTTGTCATTGGGAGCATACCCAGCCAAACCGAAGAAGTGGTACAGCTCTTCAAATTTGGCCGTGTATTGGCCCACAGTTAAACTTCCTTGCGTGAGAGCTAAGAATTCGTTTTCCTAATCAAATTTCATCGCAGTTGGAGAGAATTGCTCCAGAAATGTTTGCCTGAAATTCTCCCAAGTCTGGGGAGTTCCCATGGCCTCCAACATGGCTCTAGCATTATTACACCAGTTGTTGGCTTCTCCTTTCAGCATATGGGATTCCAATCTCAGCTTATCTTCATCAGTAACTTGCATTGTGCGGAAAATCTTTTCAATGTCATCCAGCCAATGCTGGGCTTCCATGACATCAGGTCCTCCTCTGAATTTTGAGGGTTTTATCTTCAGGAATTCAGAGTAGATCTGCCTTGGGTTAACTTGTGGCTCGGGAGCTTGCTGAGGCTGAGCATAAGCATTTTGTTGCATTAGCAGCATATCTTCCATCATCTTTTGCTGCCTTTCTATTACGTTCTGCATCCAAGCAGAATGTGGGTCAATTGGTGGATTGTTCCTTGATCCTCCTGCCATAATTCTGCAAACGATACACCAAGTATTAAGTTGATTAGTCTTGTAGCGACCGAAAAATCCGGAAATGGTTCTTCGAAGTTTACGATGAAGCTGCCACCAATATTTATTTTTAGGAAAAACATTGAAAAAACCTTTTACATGGATAAGGGGGTTTTGTGGACCAAGTTTAGGTTCGGGTGTCGTTTATGCATAGGGAAGGTATTAGCACCCTACGACATCCTTCCTAAGGAAGACTACCTTTTAACTAAATGTGTAAAATTATTAATTTAAAAATTATTTTTACCCTTATTTACAAATTAAAAAAAAAAAGACTTTCAAGGAGGACATTTAAGTATTTTTGTTTGTTTTTGAAAAATAAGAAATAAGAAATTTACAAAAGAACTAAAAAAGGGTTTTTATTAATGCAATTGACAGAGGTCGGCCTCCCTCTACGCCTACGTATCTCCTGGTAGAGAATCAAATCACACGTAGTTCTTGGGTGGAAAAAGTTTGTTTGTTTGTGTTTTTAATTAGGGTTTTAGAACTTGGGATCCGTACGGTTCCCTCATTCTAAAACTATGACTAACCCGGTCGTACGACCGACTTAATCCCCTATTGGAAAATAAGATTTTTTGGAGGAAAATGGTTTGTGTGTGGAGTGATTTGATTGAATAGGTATTTTAGGACTCTTGAGCCGTACGGTTCATTCATCCTAAAAAACTGACTAATTCCACCGTATGATCGACTTAATCCCCTATTATTATTTTGCAGTTTTGTAAGAAAACGAATTGAGAAAAACAAGATGAAAATTGTTTATTTTTGCGCTTGACAGGGGTGTGACCCTGCTCCTACGTATCTCCTGGTAGAGAATCAAAGGTTGCGTAGTTCTAGAGGAAGATGTTGGTGTGTGGGTATTTTTATTGTTAAGTATCTTTGCAATTGGAAGACATTAACGATGACCAAACAAGTAAACTCAGAGTGGTCACCACTAATAGTCTATTTGAAAATAAAAGGTGTTCGCAATACTCAAATGAGTTAAACTCAGAGTGACTATTGCAAATAAATGGTTTGAGGTTGAGTATTTGATTATTTGAAAATGTTTGCTTGGAAACATTATCTAAAAAAAATTAAGCGTGCGAGGATGAGTTAGGCTCATTGGTTTGTAAAAATGCGTGAGGATGGGTCGAAGTCATGGTTCAGTGAAAGTTAAACGAGTGAGACAAAACCTAGACCCAAATGAATTAGAAATATATGGTGTAAAGTGATTAATACTTATTTATTGTTTTTATAGGGATCTTAGGACTCATGAGCTGTACAACTCATTTATCCCAAAACGATGGTTAATCCGTCCGTGCGGTCGGCTTAACCCCCTATTTGCCTTTTCCCTAAATCATAGTGATTTAAAGGTCACACTGAATATTCTTTTGGTAGCTCTAATCACTTTCTCACCAAAGGCCTCCAGAGTTAAAGTCTCTTTAGTAATATTACCCACAACGATAGGTAACTATCAGGTGTGGAATATCACGAAAGAGCACACTCTGAATGAGATTCTCATGATAGTCAGACGGAAATCCAGAATGACTATCACTAATAATCTCCACTCGTCCTAAGTTTCAAACAGACCGGGTATAGGGCCCCACTCATAAGTGTGTGTGTGTGTGTAATTGTGTACGTAATATATGCATAAATAAATAAACAATATAAATAATAAATAAATATGCACATACATAAATAAATAAACAAATAAATAATAAATAAATATGTACATAAATAAATACGTACATAAATAAATAATAAATGAATAAATACAAAACTAACCTCAAGCTGATCAACACGATCAACGCCGAACCAGACCGAGCAGTCTGACCAGGTCAACCGCGAGCCATACTCCTATCAGGGCCATTTTGACCCGAAAATCGCCAAGTAGTGGACCACAAAGGCTATCCCAAAAATAACCAAAGACAGACTTTTAGTCTAATGGACCGCAAAAGCTAGCCCAAAAGAATTAAAGACGGGCTTTTAATCTAATGGACTGCAAAGGCCAGCCCAGAAGATCACTTACCCCGTCAATGGCCCATATCCATAGTCTTTGCATCTCATCCTCTTTTATAGCCAAAGGCTAGGTAGTCCTTGTTTCTCCCAAACAATGTGGACTAAAACAAGATAGAGGAAGCAAATCCCGTTTTCTCACACCAGCCACCTTAAAAGTGCGATTTCGGATTCGTTAACCATTGGATCGTCTTTGTTTTTTGACAACAGGTTCGTGGGACATATATCTTCACTTTCACCGTTCGGATCGTTGAAAAGTAGTCTGAGAATAGAGAAATTGCATTCGCAAAGTAGCTAAAAACAACTCCCGTTTTTTCTCAAACCAGCCACCTTGACAGTGCGATTCCAGATTTGTTAATCGTTGGATCGTATTCGTTTTTTGACAGCAGGTTCGTGGGACATATATCTTCACTTTCACCATTAAGATCGTCGAAAAGTAGTTTGAGAATAGAGAAATTGCATTCGCAAAGTAACTGAAAACAACTCCCATTTTTTCTCAAACCAGCCAACCGTTGGATCGTCTTCGTTTTTTGACGGCAGGTTCGTGAGACATATATCTTCACTTTCTTTATTTTTCCATGGCTTTTGGTGAACCCAATCCACTAACCACTAATTAGTGGGCAAACCTCATGGGGCCTAGGTTTTGGGGCTCATGACTTCCCCTCCCCTAGTATGCTAATCCTTGGGGTCGTCACCCTTGATATACATATATAATTATATGTATGCCATCTTTCTTTTCTTTAAGGAAATAACTTGACTTGTGTGAACATAATATTTCATTAACAAAAACCTTAAACTTAGCTTTGATGAACTTATGGTCCATCTCATTATCGTGCCTTAGGGTTTTCCTTTCACGTCGTTGCTAAAACAATGTTTTAACCAATTCATATTACCTTACTAATAACTTAGGGAATTCTCCCCAATTCAACCCAAACATCGGCAATTCCAATGAACTACGGTTATTTTATCATTTAATAGGGTTGGGGAAAGGATTAGAACGCAATTGGAATCGTTCGGATTGGCCTAAGACGTGTTTTGAAGTTGGGTAACAGAAGACAACGCGCGGTCCGTGCTTAAGAGGCGCACGATCCGTGCGTGTTTTCAAAAAAATTTGACACGAATACGAAGAGTACGCACGGTCCATGCCCTAGGGGCGCACGATCTGTGCCATGTCTTTAAAATTTTACAGGCAACCTGCAAACAGGACGCACGGTCCGTGCCACTCGGGCGCACGACCCGTGCGTGTTCATCAGTAGCCCAAAACTGTGATTTTTCCTGAAAACTTGGCCATTTTGATCGTTCCAATACCTGTTCCGATTAATTTCTGAATATCAGAACACATAATTTCAGTCCAGAACAGTAACATAATCAGTTTCATACAATCATAACATCATCAAATAACCAATCATTCGAACACTTCACACATTACGGTTTCGAAATTCGATTTTTAACACGAAAACTTGCAAACTAAAAACAGGAACGGAACAAGCAAGCCATAATTCGAAAACAATCCCCTAAGCGAGTATAGAACTCACCTCTTGCGATGACAATCGCAAATTACGACAACAACGAAGTTCCCACGACAACGAGATGTCCCGAACGATTCCAAACTCGAATCTTTCGCTCCCACAAAGACCCAATTCGTACCAACACTGTCCCCAACTACCACAACTTCGTTCTAATGCCTTCAACTAGCAATGTTGGTTCTGAACTACCTCAAACTAGCTACCAATCGAACATGCAAGCTACATTCAACTCCTAGGATCCATTTTTTGGCTATTTTGAGCTTGAGACTCTACAATGTGAAATGAAATGGAAGAGGGTGTAGAAGATGATGTTGGTATCAGTGTGTAGAAGGGGCCAAATGGAGAAGAATGGTGTAAAAATGTGGGACATGCACTGAGGTTCAGTTCCTCTCCCTCTCTTCTCCTCTCTCGCGAGCTCCCTCTCTTTCTCAAGCTTATTTTTTTTTCTGAAATTTTCTATTTCCAGCAACATGTGTGTGTTAGTGCTGTTGTGTTTTGTCTTAATGAGGTTGGGCCAGCTGAGGGGGTTTAAGTGGAATGAATGGAAAAGACCACCTTACCCTTGTGTCTTAATTTCTCACTTAAATCTACTTCTAACTCAACAACTACTCCATAACTCATATACTTAGCATAATGTACCAATATGCACAAACAATAAATCATTTATTTCAATCAATTTCAAACATCTCACAGTTAATCAATTATGCAATTAAATTATTTATAACATTTTGCTAATTTTTAAACTACAAAATTAGCCAAATTGGGGATGTTACAATACACCCCAATTTGAAAAAAAAATTGTCCTCAAAATTGAACATATCTTACCTCAACTGAAAAGATGGGGATATTTCACCCGCATGTTGTCCTCTACCCATGTCGCTTCGTCACATAACATTGTCTTCTGATCCAACGAGAAACAAATCAAACATCAAACATATAAACAAAAGAAAGTCGTGGGGGGCCTGTGTATCCATTGACTCAAAACCTTCTGAACTTTTACTAAGGTTCTAACGTGCAATGTCAAACAAACATTTATCGGATAGGTTACGGCGGATAATCTCGTAGTAAGTGATTTTTCAAAAAAAAACTTGTGGTAAGTATTTTTTATAGACAATATATTTAATAATTAGTGTGTTAGTTGTTAGAATAGAGAGGAGATCAGGGTTCGGACCCCATACTCTTATGATTTTTCACATTCATTTAAAAAAGTATCATGTGGAGACAATGCCTATTTTTTATGGGGGCACGATATAAATTATTAAGTATGATTAAGTTAATAAAAAAAAGCAATACATAGGTACACTAGTTGTGCTGGTCTAGAAACATTTTTTTTCAAAAAAAATAAATAATAAAACTGCATTTATAACAATACAACTACTCGGTGGTTAGTGACGGTTTTCCTACTTTTTCTTTTAAGCACAGCACCACCAATACCTAAGATACTGTATCTAAGTTTTTTCCTAAAAGAAAATAATTCCCGGGCCAACTGCCCACATTACTCTATTTTTTTTGGTTACAAATCGGAACTAAAAAGAGAAAAACACAAAAAAAAAACAAGAACTAAAATTGAAGAAACAAGACTTTGCTAGCATCCGCAATGAGAGCACTAGCAAGACCAGACAGAGGATCTTTTTAAGAGAGAGAGAAAGAGATCCGCTAGCTTATTCGCTATCTGTTACTTTTTACCAAACAAAGTCTTAAATTAAATGACAAATAAATACCACTACCAGCTCACATCCGAGTTCCAACCAGATTACCGAGCGTGCCGCTGAAATTGCCGATATAGCCGATGAGAATGAGAGAAAATTAGATGCAGTAATCTATTCCTCAAAGCATGTAACCAAAAACACACTCCAAGCCCAAATCATTATTCCAAATTTGAACGTTGAAGTCTTCGCAGCCGGTGGATCTTCGCACATTATTTTTATTGTATTGGCACCTTTACATTTTGATAGAGAAACAAAAATATCAGTGGAAAAGTGTCAAAATCAAATGGATCCAAATATATAAAAAAAAACTACAATAATTCAATCCTATTTAATACCATCATTTAAAAAGGCTCTATTTTTTGGACCAAAAAAAAAAGGCTCTATTTAAATATTTTAAAATGATCGGAGTAAAGTAAAATAAAACAAAATGGAGTGGAGTGAACAAAACAGAATGAAACAAAATTTTATACGATAGAACAAAATTCACATTTTATTGTTTGGAAAATGGACAAAATAAAAAAAATTACCACTTTTTTATTCAATTTCTTATCTTTGTTTAGAAAGAACTATTATGTAGGATTAAAATCTTTTTTAAAATTTTTGTAACTTTTTTTTAGATAAGCAAATTTTTAAAAAAATTTATAACTTATATAAACGGCTAAAGTGCTCCCGGGGTCTCTTATCTTTATTTAAAGTAACGAATTAGTCCTTTATGTTTTTTTTGTCCCAAATAAGTCCTTTATCTTTCAAATTTTTGACACATAAATCCTTTTCCGTTAACAGTGCTGATTTATGTGTCAAAAAAAGGACTTATGTGTCAAAAATTTGAAACATAAAGGACTGATTTGGGACAGAAAAAGATTTATGCGTCAAAAATTTAAAACATAAAGGACTGATTTGGGACAAAAAAAAGATAAATGACCAAATCGTTACTTTAAATAAAGATAAGGGACTTCGGGAGCACTTTAGCCTATATAAACTCTCTTCTCCTTCATTTTCTTTACCCATAACTTGTTTTTTCAAGATGAAGTGAGTTGGGCCTAAGCTGGCCTCACAAATAAAAGTACCTGGACGGGCTTTAAAAAACCACAACTGTGAATGGGGCGGTGGGATTGGGTCGTGGTGAATAACAATGGCCCATTCTTATTATACTCCCCCTAACTTGATAAAGACCAAAATACCCTTGATCCTGTGAGAAGACCAAAATACCCTAACTTAATAAAAAGTTTTCAGCATATCCCTTTTTTTTCTGGCTTTCATAGGGTACGGAACAATAGTGAAGTACTGATTCAGTACAAAAGTTTAGTATTGTTACACAAATCAGAAAAACATGTACGGTATTAAAGTGCAGTATCGATTTGGCACCTTAGTGCAATACTTGTTTTTAAGAAATTTGAAAAAATGCATACGGTACTAAGGTGCAGTACTGGTTCGGTACCTTAGTAGAGTATTTGTTTTTAAGAAATTTAAAAAAACACGTACAACTAAGGTGCGGTACTGATTCGGTACCTTAGTACAGTACCTGTTTCGTTTGTTGTTTTAACAAAATAAATTTTTCCTAACTTAATTGTTGTTTTATTTTTTTCGTGAAGCATTTATATATATTTTTCCACTCATGTCCTTATTTATTATGAGAATTTTTTCCACTCAATCCTAAACCATATTTTAAGAAGGTGTACCAAAATCATAAACAACGTACAAAATGTGACAGATCTAGTAATAATAATAATGTAAAACCTCCATTAAACCTCCATCGTCAAACTTTTATTTTTTGTTTATTTTCTTATCTTTCTACACGGTGAAGCCATGCTATAGCATCATCCAGCTGTGTATGACTTGGAATCTACGGAGTGCATCTTTTGTAACCGTTTATTTCTTGTGTATTTACGGTAATATGAGCCTTTTGTCTTGTATTGTGTTGATGATGCTTATCACGAGCTAAACACTTAGTAGTTGGATTGCTTCTAGTTTGTAATGAACCTTGAGTAGTGTTAATATAATATTGTGATGTTTGCGTTTCAATCCTTGTACTTTAATGCTTTCAAACTTGTTTTGGGATTGGCCAACTGAAATGAGTAGATTCGTAGGTTCAGACATGGTCTACGAATAGAACTCAAGGATTGATATGAACGAAAGGTTGGTTAAAGACATTTAATTCATTTTTGCTTAACTCTAGACATAGGGGAGCAATAGTTCATAAGGTGAATACTGTGGGTTCTTCATTATACAGGGGTGGACTTATTTAGAACCTAGACATAGGAGTCTTGTAACAAAACCCTGGCGTTAGTGACCGAAAGGCACAAAATCATATGCTACAGCACTTAGCGCTATAGCGTCCAATGTTATAGCGCCTTACTTTTGGGGATTTATACAACAAAAAAGCAGTCCAACTCACTTTATCAAACTCTTAAACTTTCTTACTGTTTCCATACAACATCTTTATTATTTTCATGCTCATAAACTTGTTATTTATATTTTGTTTATTTCACTAGCTTGTTTACGATTTAAACTATAAAATTAACATCAATCCCTGTGGGTACGATCTCTACTTATCAGTATATTACTTGTTGCGATTGTGTACACTTGTACAAACTACTTTTCGCACAACATACACCCCCAAGGCCCATTTACAAAAGGCCCATTCAAGAATGCAAGATCCACTCATAATGTAAAATGTGGCTGTAGATAAAAAGACTAATTAAGACACTTATTTTCATGGTATACTCCCAAATTGGAGGGAGACAAATAAACCCGTTCATTTTTATCAAATCCAAACAATGGATTCCATCTTACTGCATTAATCCAAACAAAGCTTAAGTTAATTCAACTTTTATTTTCGATACTCTATAAGATAATCATTCATTTTTATATTAAATCAAGAAAATTAAAATAACTCAACTAGCATTCTTAAGCAACGTAAGATTAGGTTGTTTTACTTATATTTGTGACAGAAAAATTAGACCACACATTGATATATTTTTATAATATAAGATACTATTTTAGAAGAAGTGTTATGGATAGGGCCTTTGCTAAC
Source organism: Astragalus membranaceus (assembly GCA_039519185.1). NCBI lineage: Eukaryota > Viridiplantae > Streptophyta > Magnoliopsida > Fabales > Fabaceae > Astragalus > Astragalus membranaceus. The sequence goes on along the minus strand of CM076847.1, from coordinate 146,072,317 downwards.
TACACCCCCAAGACCCATTTACAAAAGGCCCATTCAAGAATGCAAGATCCACTCATCAATGGCCAAGATCGCGGCGCAAGATCGGATGGTCCTGAACCATCGGGTCAAACACCACCAAACTCTATAAATAAGCATTCAATGCTTCATTAAAGGTACACACATCAACCCTAATCTCTATCTGCAATTAACTACCTCACTGACTTGAGCGTCAGAGTATCTTTGCAGGTACCACACCCCACCTCGGATCGGACAACGATCGATCAAAGACTATATCTATCAACTATCTCAGATCGGACACCGTACTTAAGATCAGACACGAGTTCGGAGATACGATACAGAACATTGGCGACCACAGTGGGAGATCCGTTTCCCTATATTTTCCTTTCTTTACCTTGATCGGCAATGCCTCCTCAACTCAGCCCGAGGACCCAAAATCTCATCGTCGAATCTGCTATGAGACCGATCCTAAAAACCATCTCACAACAGGTCCCACCACAGGGCACCTTAGAAGGACATGTAGAAGAAATTCCAAATTCATCCCAAGCCCGGAACCCAAATGGGGCTATGGTAACTGGGAGCTCAGAGAGAAATCGTCTCCCCCCTCCTCCTCAAGCAATCTCGGTTCCCGTCGATGCTGTTCAATAGCTCGGCCATCTTCTGATGGGGCTATGGATAGGGCCTTCGCTAACTACACTGATAACTCATATTTATATGAGTTATTTATATTCTTTAGACTTAAGTTAATGTGAGTTCTTAAGTAATTATGTGGTTAAATATGTAAATATGTGTTAAGAAGTGTAGAAGAAGGGTAGGAGATAATTTGTTATCATTTGACACATTTGGTGCCTTTGTGAGTATTTTAATGTTTCTGTTAAGTGCTGCAGCGTTAAGCGCTATAGCGCTATATGACGGTGGGCCAGCTGGACATCAAAAATATATTTTATATTTTGGAGCCTCACACTTTATGTCAAATCAAAGTCTCACTTCCATGTGCCTAGGACTGTGTGGAAGCTTTTTATTGGCTAGTTTGAACACTTGTCCACTTGTTGTTGGAAGATCACTTTAGTTGGTGAGATCTATTTTATGGAAAGCTACTTTATGAGATGAGGATAATATCTATCCATCTACTACACACTTTAGAATCCAGAATAGGGAGGAGAGTTTTTGGAGAGAAAAACTTGACACACATTTCCTCCGTTAAACCTCCATCTTCAAGCTTTCATTTTTTTTTTTATTTTCTTATCTTTCTACACGGTGAAGCGACGCTATAGCATCATCCAGCTGTGCATGACTTGGAATCTACGGAGTGCATCTTTTGTAACCGTTTATTTCTTGTGTATTTACAGTAATATGAGCCTTTGGTCTTGTATTGTGTTGATGATGCTTATCATGAGCTAAACACTTAGTAGTTGGATTGCTTCTAGTTTGTAATGAACCTTGAGTAGTGTTAATATAATATTGTGATGTTTGCGTTTCAATCATTGTACTTTAATGCTTTCAAACTTGTTTTGGGATTGACCAACTGAAATGAGTAGATTCGTAGGTTCAGACATGGTCTACGAATAGAACTCAAGGGTTGATATGAACGAAAGGTTGGTTAAAGACATTTAATCCATTTTTGCTTAACTCTAGACATAGGGGAGCAATAGTTCATAAGGTGAATAGTGTGGGTTCTTCATTATACAGGGGTGGACAAATTTAGAACCTAGACATAGGAGTCTTGTAACAAAACCCTGGCGTTAGTGACCGAAAGGCACAAAATCATACGCTACAGCACTTAGCGCTATAGCGTCCAATGTTATAGCGTCTTACGTACTTTTGGGGATTTATACAACAAAAAGCAGTCCAACTCACTTTATCAAACTCTTAAACTTTCTTACTGTTTCCATACAACATCTTTATTATTTTCATGCTCATAAACTTGTTATTTATATTTTGTTTATTTCAGTAGCTTGTTAACGATTTAAACTATAAAATTAACATCAATCCCTGTGGGTACGATATTTACTTATCAGTATATTACTTGTTGCGATTGTGTACGCTTGCACAAACTACTTTTCGCACAACAATTTTTTGCCGCCGTTGCCGGGGATTGCATTTATTTTTATCGTTTAAGTTTTTAGCAATATTAGTGAAGATTTTACGCTGGCGTGTTGTTTCTTGGTGTTACAGCATTAGGTGCTATAGGGCATGCCCAGGTCCCAACCACCACAATTTGAGTTGGATCCAGAACCTGAAAGAAGATTCAGAAGGTTAAGACAACTTTAGAGATTACAACAACTGAGGCCAACCATGTCAGAACACAATGGTTTTGGTAGAGGTACAATTGATGGAAGATCAAATTCCAGAGGAGGCCGCAGTACAATAGGTGGTAGATCTGATCCTGGTGGTGGTCCAATCAATGGTGGTAGAACTAATTCTGGTAGAGGAGGTAGATCAGACCCAGGTGGTCGAGGCAGAGGACCACCCACTCCTACATTACATGATCAAGAAGACTGGTATAGACAACAACTCATAAATCAAGGTCATGTAGACATGGTCAATGACAGGGACAGACCTATGAGGGACTATGCTGTGTTTGATCCCCAAGCCATGGAGACAAGCATAGCAAGGCCTGTTCTGCAAATAGCTCATTTTGAATTCAAACCCATGATGTTCTAGATGCTCCAAACAGTAGGTCAGTTTGGCGGTTCTCGCCAAGAGGACCCGTACTTACATTTAAAACAATTTTTGGAGGTTTGCAGTAACTTTATCATTCCAGGAGTTAGTGATGATGCATTTAGGCTAAAACTTTTTCCTTATTCCTTGAAGGATAGAGCTAAGGCCTGGTTAAACTTCTCTAAAGCCTAACTCTATCCACACTTGGAATGAAATGGCTGAAAAATTCTTGGCAAAATATTTTCCACCTAGTAAAAATGCAAGAATGAGGAATGAAGTTACTGCATTCAAACAAAAAGAATCTGAATCACTGTTTGAAGCATGGGAAAGATGGAAGGAGTTGTTGAGGAAATGTCCACATCATGGCATACCAGTGATCATTCAAATGGAAACCTTCTATAATGGATTGGACCCAAGTACCAGACTCATGCTTGATGCTTCTTCTGGGGGTGTGTTACTGAATACCTCCTACAATGAAGCTTGTGAATTGATAGACAATATTGCAACAAACAGCTACCAATGGCCTACAGAAAGGCTAACTCCACAGAAAAAGGTAGCTGGAGTCCATGAAATAAGTGAAGTCTCAGCTCTATCATCACAAGTGGCCTCTCTCACCAACATGATTAAAAACATGAACACCTCCAACGCTACAGCGCCTGCCGCTACAGCAGCAGCAGAACCAACTATGGCTGCCATTGAACAAGCTCCTCCAGGTTCAACTAGCTGTGTTTATTGTGGAGGAGAGCATCTCTATGAAGAATGTCCAACCAATCCTGTCTTTGTTAATTATGTGGAATTCAACAAGAATAATAACCCCTACTCAGATACTTATAATCCTGGCTGGCAGAATCACCCTAACTTCAGATGGGGTGGTAACAATGCTGCAGCAACAAATTCAAACACACCTGCTGTGCCACCAGGATTTCCTGCTCAGAATTATCAAAGACAAGCTCCCTCAACTTTGGATAACTCTATGGAAACCCTACTGAAGTCATTCATGAGTGATTGCAGAACCACTTTGCAAACTCATGAAGCATCTATAAAGAATTTAGAGACCCAAGTTGGGCAGATAGCCTCAGCTCTCACCCAAAGACCTAGTGGATCACTACCCTCCACTACAGAAGCTTCTACTTCCATTCAGTAGGAAAGGAGCATGTGAAGGCTATATCTCTAAGAAGTGGGAAAAATTTGCAAGGGCCATCAATTGTTCCAGGTGATGAAAAAAATAAAAAAATCTGAAAAAGAAAAAAATTCTTCTCCAGACGCTATAGCGTCTGATGTTGCACATGTGCCACCACCTAAGCTTGTTCCAGAATAACCTCCTCCTCTTCCACAGAGGTTGAAGCAGGCTCGTGAGAGCAAGCAATTTGGTAAATTCTTGGATGTGCTGAAACAACTCCACATCAATGTTCCCTTGTTGGAAGCATTTCAACAAATTCCCAACTATGCAAAGTTTATGAAAGATGTGCTCACCAAAAATAGAAGACTAAGGGAATTTGAGACAGTAGCAATGACTGGAGAATGCAGCATGATCATGCAGAACAAGATCCCAAGGAAATTGAAGAATCCGGGCAGTTTCACAATACCATGTTCTATTGGTAAATCTTATTCTAGCCGTGCACTTGTGATTTGGGGGCAAGCATCAATTTGATGCCCAAATCCATATTTAAACAGCTTGGTATTAGAACTGCTAGGCCTACCACCGTTACCCTTCAGTTAGAAGATAGGTCCATAGCCTATCCTGAGGGGATAATAGAGGATGTGCTTATTAAGGTTGATAAATTTGTTTTTCTTGTGGATTTTGTTGTTCTTGATTTTGATGCAGATAAGGAGGTTCCTATCATTCTTGGGAGACCATTCCTAGCTACTGCCCAGACCTTGATTGATGTCCAGAAGGGATAATTGACTATGAGAGTCAATGATCAAGAGATTAAGTTTAATGCGATGAATGCTCTAAAGTCCCCAGTTGCAGGAACTGAGGAGTGTTCTCTTGTGGTGTCTCTTGATTCTGTTATTCAAAAATACTTCCACAAGCAAGGTGACCACTTGGTCAAGGCTCTTGCCAACACTGAAAAAGAAAAGCTTGTGGAAGAGGGTGTGTTACAAGGTGAGGATGATGTCAACGAGAGCTCTAAGGAGAGTGAGGGAGGAAGAGATGGATCAGAAGAAAAAGAAGAGAGTGCTAAGAAGATTGAGCCTGAGCCTGACCCTAAAGCAACCCTCAACCAACAAGTTTCTCCACCTCACAAAAACTTATCCCCACAATCACCACCCAAATAGCCCATACCACCACCCTCACCACCAAAAATCACCAAATGCACTCAAGTAATTGCTGAAATCAAACAACCAGAAACTAACCAGCTGCCACAACAGTCAAAACCAAAAGCTGAAGAAAACCTGGCTGTAGCATCTGCTGCTACAGCATCTGTTGCTACAGCATCTGCTGAACAAATGAATGTTGCAGCAACTGTTGTGGATATGTTTGATGAAGCCACTGATGGAACATTCAAAATCAATGGTCAAAGGGTGAATCACTACTCTGGAGCACATGTGGTCAGGGACAAGACCACCATTGAACTTCAAGACCTCTAACAAAAGAGGAAGTCTGGCTGAAGACTCTTAAAGCAAGCGCTCCTGGGAGGCAACCCATGGATTTTAATTAACAATTTTGTGTTTTTGATTCTTCTTTTGTGCAGGAGTGAATTTTGCGAAGTGAGAAAATAATCATGTAGCAATTGATGCTGTAGCGCCTGGAGTGGTAGCAGAGAAGAAGCCATCAAATAAGAAGCCAAAGACATTCAGCAGGAGAGCCACCACAGTACCCACCATAGCAAGTAAAATGCTCAAATCTGGGTTAACAAACAAGTACTCTAACCCTTCTTTGAAAAAAAAAATATGTTGCTTGCCTGTTTTCAATAAACTTGTTAGGTGCTATAGTGTCTGTTCTTGCATCTAACAGCATGTTTAGAGTTTTATTTCTGTTGATTTTAATTCTGTTGAGTTTTAGTCATAGGACTCTCCCTTTAGCATGCATGAGCACTGGGGACACTGCTAGGTCTTAAGTTGGGGGGAGGACCTTATAAATGTCAATGTTATGTTTTGTTTGAATAAAAAGGCATGATTAGTTGCAATTTTTAAATTTTTCAGTAATAGAAGTTGTACTTGTTGGGCTAAATTTAATGATGATTATGTGTTTTGAGTAGAGTAGCCTTGTTTGAACAATGACTGGTTTTATTACTGCTTCTACACTCAAACTCTAGGCTTAGCAAGGAATCTAGTTAGCTAGGAATGATAAGGTTTAGTCAAGTTTTTACTAAAAATTGAGAGTAGCATTTGAAGCTAAGTTTGGGGGTGCATCGGTTATATTAAGGCTAGGTATGAAGATTATATGATGGTCAGTGCAATAGGCTCACAAAGTATACAAATGTATTGTCAATTGGTCATGTATATTGTAATTAGCTGCAATTGCCCGAAACAAATGCTGAACTGTTCCAAAAATGCATATAAAAAAAGAGAAAGAAAAGAAAAAAAAAAAGAAAGAAAGAAATGCAAATAAGGAGTTCATTAATGAGGGCATTGCAGCTGAATCTGTTCATCAAGTCACCAGTGCTATAGCATCTAACGCTATAGCACTGAGAAATCACCAAATCAATAGTTAGTGCACTGGCCAAAGATCTGAAATGCCTAATCAAGCCCTTTGTTGTGCTTTGAAGCCCCTCAAGTCTTATGTGAAGTTGTTAGTCTACTCTCCTTTTTGAAAAAATTCTTTGGCTAAACCAAAAGAATGCCACTCTTTCCAAGGCTAGGAGAAATATTGAAACTAGCTAGGAGCTAAACTAAGCCTAGTAGTCACACACTCACAATTGAGCAGTAATAATTCTATATGTTGTGAAAAGCAATGGCGTGTGTACGTGTTGGATGTGAATCCGAAAGTTTGGCCTAATGAGAGATATTTTTGAAAATCAGTTTGATTTAAAGGTGCAACTAGTTTGATCTTGATATTCAGTTGTTATTCTGTTTTTATTAAGTTGTTATCTTTATCAAGTGCCATTACTTGAGGACAAGCAATGGTTTAAGTTTGGGGGTGTGATAACTCATATTTATATGAGTTATTTATATTCTTTAGAGTTAAGTTAATGTGAGTTCTTAAGTAATTATGTGGTTAAATATGTAAATATGTGTTAAGAAGTGTAGAAAAAGGGTTAGGAGATAATTTGTTATCATTTGACACATTTGGTGCCTTTGTGAGTATTTTAATGTTTCTGTTAAGTGCTGCAGCGTTAAGCGCTATAGCGCTATATGACGGTGGGCCGGCTGGACATCAAAAAGATATTTTACATTTTGGAGCCTCGCACTTTATGTCAAGTCAAAGTCTGACTTCCATGTGCCTAGGACTGTGTGGAAGCTTTTTATTGGCTAGTTTGAACACTTGTCCACTTGTTGTTGGAAGATCACTTTAGTTGGTGAGATCTATTTTATGGAAAGTTACTTTATGAGATGAGGATAATATCTATCCATCTACTACACACTTCAGAATCCAGAATAGGGAGGAGAGTTTTTGGAGAGAAAAACTTGACACACATTTCCTCCATTAAACCTCCATCGTCAAGCTTTCATTTTTTGTTTATTTTCTTATCTTTCTACACGGTGAAGCCACGCTATAATATCATCCGCTGTGCATGACTTGGAATCTACGGAGTGCATCTTTTGTAACCGTTTATTTCTTGTGTATTTACGGTAATATGAGCCTTTTGTCTTGTATTGTGTTGATGATGCTTATCATGAGCTAAACACTTAGTAGTTGGATTGCTTCTAGTTTGTAATGAACCTTGAGTAGTATTAATATAATATTGTGATGTTTGCGTTTCAATCCTTGTACTTTAATGCTTTCAAACTTGTTTTGGGATTGGCCAACTGAAATGAGTAGATTCGTAGGTTCAGACATGGTCTACGAATAGAACTCAAGGGTTGATATGAACGAAAGGTTGGTTAAAGACATTTAATCCATTTTTGCTTAACTCTAGACATAGGGGAGCAATAGTTCATAAGGTGAATACTGTGGGTTCTTCATTATACATGGGTGGGCTTATTTAGAACCTAGACATAGGAGTCTTGTAACAAAACCCTGGCGTTAGTGACCGAAAGGCACAAAATCATACGCTACAGCACTTAGCGCTATAGCGTCCAATGTTATAGCACCTTACTTTTGGGGATTTATACAACAAAAAGCAGTCCAACTCACTTTATCAAACTCTTAAACTTTCTTACTGTTTCCATACAACATCTTTATTATTTTCATGCTCATAAACTTGTTATTTATATTTTGTTTATTTCACTAGCTTGTTAACGATTTAAACTATAAAATTAACATCAATCCCTGTGGGTACGATATTTACTTATCAGTATATTACTTGTTGCGATTGTGTACACTTGCATCAAATCCATGCCAATATCCATATCACCCCACCTACCGAGCTTACCAGTCTGTCTTCCACTTGGCCGTTCGCATGTTGGGGGATAGATTTTCTAGGCCCATTCTCCACCGCACCAGGCCAGATCAAATTCCTAATTGTAGCAATAGACTATTTCAGCAAATGGATCGAAGCTGAACCATTGGCCACCATCAATGCAAGAAATTGCACAAAATTCTTCAAAAAGAACATCATGAGTAGATTCGGGATTCCCGAGGTTGTTATAATTGACAACGGTACTCAATTCGCAAACAAGATTTTCGGAAAACTAATGTCCGATCTTAAAATCAAACATCGCTTTACCTCGGTAGAGCATCCACAAACCAACGGACAGGTCGAGGCGGCTAACAAAGTGCTTCTCAATGGCTTAAAAAAACGGCTTGACGATGCTAAAGGAAACTGGGCAGAGGAACGACCTTACATCTTATGGGCTTACAGGACCACCCCTCAAAGCTCTATAGGAGAAACGCCGTTCCGGCTCTCCTACGGAAGCGAGGCGGTCATCCCGATGGAAATCGGGGAACTAAGCTGGAGAACGGAAAATCCAAAGTCCCAGCAAGACAGTAACCAGGCTTTAAGAGAAGAGCTCGATCTCATCGACGAAATCCGAAGTAAAGCTTCATTCAGAGAAACCGTCCTTAAGCAAAGAGTGGCAATTCGATACAACTCTAAAGTCGTCCCCAGAGATTTTGAAGTCGGTAACCTGGTGCTCCGCAGGGCCAACGTCGGCTTGAAGAACGCAGCCCAAGGGAAGCTTGTGCAAAATTGGGAAGGACCTTACCGTGTTATATCTAAGACCGATAAGGGTGCTTTCCAATTGGAAACTTTGAAAGGAAAGGGGATTCCCTGGACATGGAATGCCACGAAGCTCAGGAGTTACTTTGTTTAAAATTCTTGTAAAGGAATCATATGCGCCGACCCTGTGAAAGGTTCTTTATTCGAAATATAAATCAAATAGGCGATTTTGCTTACTTTCAAACTTCTCTGCAACAGTGCTAACGAAAGCCCTTAGGGACGAGTTCAATCTGGGCTGAGTCCCGGTAAACTGTCCCAAAGGACATCAAGGTCTTTTAGGATTCAAACCTCAATACGACCCTCGGCGGACGTTGCCGAAACCCCTTAGGGACGAGTTCAATCCGGGATCAGTCCCGGTAAACTGTCCCAAAGGACATCAAGGTCTTTTAGGATTCAATCCTCAAAACGACCCTCGGCCGACGTTGCCAAAACCCCTTAGGGACGAGTTCAATCCGGGCTGAGTCCCGCTAAACTGTCCCAAAGGACATCAAGGTCTTTAAGGATTCAATCCTCAAAACGACCCTCGGTCGACGTTGCCGAAACCCCTTAGGGACGAGTTCAATCCGGGCTGAGTCCCGGTAAACTGTCCCAAAGGACATCATTGTCTTTTAGGATTCAATCCTCAAAGCGACATATATAACTTGTAAAGTAAATACAATCTTAAAAACACTCAAACAAAAGGCTGAGAAAGTTGCAGATCATTACAGAACAACCCCGGACACGCCCGGGTCATACAAGTTTCAAAGTACTAATATAAGAATACAAAAATTGGTATTACCTCAAAGTTTCGGTCTTATGCACGATCTTCTCTGTATAAACCCAGAACTCTTGCAAAAATTTTAAGTCTGTCAGGCCACGGACCAACTACATCAAGCATCAAATCAAGGATAGACAATGATCATCTCTTTAGTTTTTCGGTCGATATTCACAATCCGACCCTCTTCCACTTCATTCTCCACATGAAAAACCTCCCTACCAAGGGGAACTGAGGTATGGACCAAAGCCACATGCTGAAGAGCTTTGTCATAACCTTCCCCGGCCATTTCAAGAGCGAGTTTGGCTGCTCTGGCCGCTGCGGCTTTGGTTTTCTTCAGCTCAACTTCAAGGGCGGCAATCCGGCCTTGAGGGTCAGAGCTTGAAGCCGCTCTTTCTTCCTCAGCCGGTCACCCGCTTTTCAAGACCCATAATCCTCTCTTTAGCTTCGCCTTCTGAAGTTTCTAACTCCTTGACCCGAAAGGCCAGGTCTTTAGCTCGTTTCTCAGCGCCGACCCTAGCAACTTTTAGCTCATCCCTTTCATGTTGTAGTTTGGTAAGGTCGGCTTTCGTTTTGATCAAAGCAGCGGACTTCTCCTCCAAAATTTTCAGAACTTTCTCCAAATGAGCTTTCTCAGCGTTCAATTCCTCTATACACAGACAAATATTGCATAAATCAAACAAGACAATCTAAAAAGAGAAAAAGAGTAGGTGCCTTTGTGAATATGTTGTTGTTTTGCCTGAGTGCTGCAGCGGTAGGCCAGCAGTAAGCGCTACAGCGTTATGGAGCGTTGACCACTTGGATATTTGTGAAGCCACTTGCTGAGTGATGAATCATCAATCTGATCTTCTTCTTCTCAGCATGACATTTCAGCCTCCAAGTGGATGCAATAATACACTTGGCGCCTCCTAACTGAAGCCCATGTGATAGTTGGTGATGATTTTAATCATCACCCCTTTTTGTAAAAGTAGCTTTATGGATAATTAGGATAATATCTATTGAGGAGAATATCTAGTCCATCATATTCATTAGCCAGACACACTCGAAGATAGAGAGAGTTTTTTAACAAGAGAGAAAACTATCTTGACATTTTAGTCTTCCTCCATTGTTAGTCCACTCTTGAAGCTTTTATTTTTAGTATAGCTTTTAGATTTCACTTAAGGGTTGCTCACGCCATAGCTTCATCCATCGTATATGACTTGGGATTCTTGGAGTGCATCTTTTGCAACCATTCTCCTCTTGTCTTCCTACGGTAATATAAGCTTGTTTGTTTATATTGTGTTGATGAAGCTTGTTATGAGCTAACCACTTTGTAGTTGGACTGTTCTTAGTTTGTAATGAACCTTGAGTAGCTTTTATATAATATTATGATGTTTGCGTTTCATTCCTTGTGTTATAATGCTTTCAAACTTGTTTTGGGAATGATCAACTAAAATAAGGGACTTCGTGGGTACAGACATGGTTCACGAAGAGACTTCAAGGTTTGATATGAATGAATGGTCAGTTAAAGACATTTAAATGACTTGTACTTAACCCTAGACATAGGGGAGTAATAGTTCATAAGGTAAATGCTGTAAGATCTTGATTATACAGGTAAAACTTATTTAGAGCCTAGACATAGGAGTCTTGTAACATAACCCTGGCGACAGTGACTGAAAGGCACGCTGCCATACCGCTACAGCGCTTAACGCTACAGCGTCTAATATTATAGAACTCTACTCTTGGGAATTTACATAACGAATGAGCTATCCAACTCACTCTTAAATACTTTCAATTCACTACTGTTTTATCACAACTTATTATGTTTATAACTTCACATTTGTTATTGTCACTTGACATGTTTCACTAAGTTGTTAAGATCCTTAAACTCTTAAATTAATTCCAATCCCTGTGGGAACGATCTCTATTTATCATTATATTACTTGTTGCGATTGTGTATACTTGCACAACTACTTTTCGCACAACAGACGACACGACATTCAGGGGGGGGGGGGCGATCCATTTGACTAGCCCTCCTATGTCGCGACCGAAGCTGAAGATCGGTATTTTGAGCCTCCAGACCCTCCTGAAAAATAGTGTTGATCGGGGTGGCATGAACAGCTGTTTCACGAAGAGGAGAGGTCTGAGGAATCGTTTCAGCCTCGTCCATGAGATTAACAACCCCAGCATCCTCTTCAGCAAGGGACTTCAAAAAAGCGAACTTCTCGTCGGCCATGGTATCTGCAAAGAAAGAAGAAAACTAAACACTTTCAGAACAGTTAAAACGAGCAAAAACATAAAATACTCAAATATTCGATGACCTACCTAAAACCCTCAAAACGGCCGATCTTTTTCCAGCTTTGACCAAACGGTCGGTAGGAAAACCTCGGAATTTCTCTTTGGTATACGGCACCCGAGCTGCAATAAAGATCAGAATCTTTTTGGTTACTTTGTTTTCATCACTCAGCTGTGACTCACCAACAGAGTAGGCTCCGGGGGGAGATTATAATGGCCGAGGCTCCAACCAATGGGAAACTTTGTGGACTCCAAAGATTGCCCGTCTTCACTGAACTTGCCCACGCAGTCTATTGCCTTATCATTAACAGGCTCAACAAAGAAGAAAAACTCCTTCCATCTCTTTTTCAGGGAGTCGGTATAAGGTCAGAAAATTTTAGTGTTCCTCCTGGAGCGAAGACTTGCGTGCTCGCGACTATCCGATCCTTCCACCAAGTTTTTGTTCCTATTAATTTCAAACAAATGGAAGAAAAGACTAGACGACACCGGTCTATCCAAGGCGCGACACACCAGCTCAAACGCCCACAGAAATGCCAACGCATCGGGATGAATTTGAGAAGGAGCCAAATCCAACCGACCCAACACTATTTGTTGAAAACAGGTAAAGGGGGGACGAATGTTCATATCCATAATAACAATAACAGCTACATGCTCATCCTCCTTCATCCCTTCAACGCTCCACAATTGCTCCGTCCGACCCATAATTTTCCGGGCTACTCGACTCAAATCATACCCGGACTGGTACAGAGACCGAATCAGCAGCAAAGCGCTCGAAACCCACAAATATACCCGAGGTATCGCCAAAGGATATAAAAGGGGGACATCGACGGCTTCAGGACCGGTGCTAGAATACTCATCCGACACCGTTTCACCATGCTGAGAAGATTGATATTCACCCTCAGTCTCGTCGTCCATACGACCCTCAACATCGTCGTCAATACGAACTTCAGCATCGTCGTCAATACGACCTTCAGCATCGTCACCATGACGTTCTTCACCTTCATCATCCTCACCTCCAAAAATTGACTCAAATTCATCCATACGACCTTCGGCATCGATATTCTCGGAGCATTGTGTGGAAGATCTTTTTTGTCCTACTTCCTCAGAAGAGTCTGATCCCACCGACACTACTTCCACCACGTCCGCAGCTTTCGACCTACCGCCAAAAGAGTTATCATCAACCTCAAGATCGTCCCCTTCAGACTCATCGTTCCCGCGCTTTCGACAACAACACTGTCCTGCCTTCGAGTAAACTCTTTAACGTCTTTCTCGTCAAAAACTTTGTCTTTGAACTCTTAGTTTCATTAAGCTTTAGGCATAGTCGAAATTACTCTTCACAATACCTTTCTTAATGTCAAATATCAACATCTCTTCTTTAAAACAACAAGTCAAGATTATTGACTGCATTTAATTGAACCTGTCGAAAATGCAGGCTAACAAATTGCCCCCCAAAAAGACATTTTCGACTGAATTCTTGAATGAAGATAGAAAATGACTTTTTGAAATTTCTCTCGACTATCCCATGAAATCTTATGTTATCATATCATATCTTTTCTCAGAATATGAAGGGACGTCTCTGGGCAAAAATACAACTTGCTGGCGCCTACTTCCAACGAGAGTGCGCCACGTACGCGAAGTTAACTGTTGAGATTTTCCACAATCCCATGTTTCCCACTAAAGCCACGATTACCAACATATTTTATTATTATTATTATTATTATTATTATTATTATTTTTAAAAAAAAACGTGGTAAGAACGGCTATGAAAAGAACTGCGCCCTTTCACTTCTCTTTTTTCAGAATCTTCATTTTCTTCTTCTTCTCTGCGAGCGAACTTCTATTAAACCCTCTTCTGTGAATACTGTGTTTTCTTCTCCTTCTTCATTTCACGAAGCAAACAAACATTACAAAGTGCTTCTATTTCTCCACTAGCTTTCTGTTTCTAACAATGGCGTCTTCTTCTACCGTAAAACCTCATACTGTAACCTCTGAGAAGAAAACCCTTATTTCTGAACCTGCTCTCACTTTGGAGGAAACACAAATTTACCGGTCTCAGGTACTTATCCCTTTCTCTAAACCTTCAAAGCATGCATTTTTAGGCCCTCTTCCTCTCGCTGATGATGATTCACCTAAGATTAGGGACGTTTTCCCTAGTTATCATAGACTCAGCCCTAGGATCTTCAGTGAAGGTCCACATGTGATGGATTTCATGAGCAACCCGAATAGGGTTTTTCGATCTTCGCCACCAACTGAGAAAAACACACTCTATATCGACTGGCTTAACAAGATTGAGTCGAAGAAAGGAGATATTTGGAAGAGTCAGGGAATTTTCGACCTGATTCAAATATCAAGATATGGGCCTAGGTATCAAAGCCCAATGCTTCTTTCTGCTTTACATTTTTGGGATATCACCACTAATAGTCTTCATTTAAAGTGCGGCATGCTTGCCCCCACTTTGCTTGATGTGGCAGCTATAACGGGTTTGAAACCATTAGGAGAAATTTTCGACCCTTCTACCCATACTGATTGTGAGTTCGACTTCAAGAAAGCCAGCTTTAAAGGATATATTGAAGAAAAACATATTACCGGGTCAAAGGATGTTTCCGATGAAGAGCATATTGCTTTTCTTACTTTCTGGTTATCCTTCTATGTATTCTGTTCTTCGTCGCTTCAAGTGGCTAAGATGTACATCCCCCATGGCCATTCAATTACATCAATGTCGAAACGTCAACTTGGCCGCCCTTATTTTAGGGTCTCTATTCGACAGCTTGAGACAGGGGGCTATTGATTTGAAAGGACTTAAACCAGAAGGAAAATATTTGGTCTCGGGACCAATTTGGTTGTTTGAATTGTGGCTCATTGCCACTTTCAATTCAAAATTAACAATGTACATCCCTGATGATTGTCTCGATATAGTTTCTAACAGAGGGGTCGAAGGTGTTCGACTTGCTTTGTTAAAACCTAAACAAATAGGAGTGTCTGTCGAAGATCTCTTTTCACAGGCTTTCGACATGTTTTTGAATTGTACCGAATTTTCTCCTTCTATGGCCCCTTTTGCTGGAAGAACTTATGGACCACCTTGGTTAAGAAAATTCCGAATTTTCTCCTGATGAAGAGCAAGAGACTAACCAACTTTGGAAGGCATTCTTAACTCCCCAATTGTTATCATCTCGAATCTCTCCTGGGAAATCATCAAACCAGTTTGGTGTATTCCCATATCATCCTAGTTTACATGCACGGCAATTTGGGTTGTGTCAACTTCGACCTAGCTCTTTTTTTAGATCTAAGAGGGAACTGTTGGTTCCTGAGAATGAGGAGGAATGGATAAATTGTCTCAACAATTTCCCTGATGATTCTTTTCATCTTACTCCCCTCCCTTTTGAGCCAACTTTCTCCTGTACCCACAAATTTTCTCAGTGGTGGACAGAGTATATCACCAGGAAATTCACTCGTGTCGACGAGGCTACTCTATTGGTCGAACTAATATCTGCTTTTCCTTCTTCGCAGAAAAAGAAGACCAAGTCGAAAGGTATACATATTCAAGAAATTCGAGCATTTCAACAATATTTCGAAACTGTATATGATCCGACTAATCTTCGTCGAACTGTTTCTCAAGCTGCAAAGGTTTTTAAACAAAAAATCCTTGATAAAATTCCGACTATGATTTTTCCACCTTATATACCTGATAAATACTTTTTTGTTTTAACACAAAACAAAATTAAATTTCCACCTTTACCAACCAGTGAACTGGCTCTGGCATTTTGGTCACCCATTCCAGAATGGTTTGTATGTGGTTCAACTAAGGCGCTATTTGATTTTTCGAATAAAACGGCTGAGAAAGTAGTTTCGACTAAGCAAGACATATACACTTTTGAGGGTCATCTTCACTTAGATATTCAACATATTCGAATCTTGTCCTCCATTAGAGAAGGTGATTCACAAGACTTCTTAGGAAAAAATAAATTTCTCCTTTATGTATTTTGTATTAACACTTGTTTGTCGAATATTTGTAGTTGTTCCTATCACGTCGTCTTCGACAGATGGCGCAGCAACGAAGAAGAAGAAAAAAGATGTTGAAGCTTCGTCAACAAGAAAACAACCTCTCCAAGAAGAAAAACAAAAAGTGAGTACTTCCTTATTTTCTCTTTATATCATCTTCTTATACTCTTCGACTGATCGGTTATCCGTTTTGCAGAGTCGAAAAAGAACCAGTAGCTCCTTAACTTCCAATCCAAAGAAAACAAGAATGGTTAAACCAAGAGTTGTGAGCGATTCAGAGGTCAAAACTCTCAAAATCTTGCCTATTTATATTTATTTTCTTTTTCTTGCTTATGCTCATATGTTTGTTGCATTTTTCAGTCTGATGAGACACCACTACTCAGGACTAAGCCTGTCAAGGTTCCAGCTCCTGAAGTAGAGAGAGAGAGAGAGAAAAACAAAAAACTCTCAAGATGCCTCTAAAACTGTTTCTCAGCAAGCTTTTGTCGAAAGACAACAAAAAGAAGAAAAAGCTCCGAGAAGACTTATCAAGAAAGTCAAGAGTGCACACTCTTTAGTCGAAAACATCAGAGCTAAGGTGACTGATTGAAGCCTATATCTTTTCCGAAAATCCGAAAATTTTATTTATGTGATAATACTCACTTTGCTTCATTTTTTAGGGAACTGGAGCTGTTAATCCTGAAGTCCCAACAAAACAAGCTACGCCTATCTCCACTCACTCCCCTTCAAAAATAAATGTTTCTGGAGAAGGTGTTGAAGAAAAAGATTTGAATCAATACACACCTGTTGTCGAAGATACACTGCTGGTTAAAACAACTCCTCTTGCTGAAACTGTAAAGGAAGTTTCTGATCATGGCCTAGAGCATGCTGCTGTGGATGTTGATGAAAGCCCTAATGCTAGCTGTAACACCCCAAAATTTATTAATTATTTATTGATTAATTTAATTGAGATGTTATGTGATAGAATATTAGAAATAATATATGGCTATTTTATTTTAATGTGTTAGTCCATATTGGGGGTTAGAAATAATAAATGAGGAGTGTTAGTAGCAAGCCCATGATTGAGTCAAATTAGACTAATGAGAAAGCCCAAGGTGAGTTAGTGAGGGTTGGGGGCATTTTCGCACTTGGGAGGAAAGAAAGAAAGAGATTCGCAAAAAGAGAAAGGAGAGAAAAGAAAAGAAGCAAAGCGTGAGAAGTGAGAAGAGAGGAAGGGCGACGGCTAGGCAAGGAGAAAGAGAGAGAGGAGGCGCACATCACAAGAGGAGGGGGAAGGAGGCTAGAGTTTTGATTTCTAAGGCCAAGGTAAGGGTGGGTCTTACCTTATAATAGGGATTATAATGGGGGTGTATGTGGGTTGTAGGAATTATATTGATCGCATTGTGTTTTCATTGTTGTTTTGATGTATGATTGAAACTCGTATTTGATGATTGAAAATGTGTGAGCTATGAGATGTGTGTAAGAATTGTAGCGCACGCTAAATGTTTGATGAAACTCGTGTTTGATGATGTTTGATGATAATTGAAGTTGTTGTTGATGATTGAGCATATGCAATTTGGCGAAAATTGAGTTTGAAGGACCCTAGGCGCCATAGGCGCCATTGTTGTTGCCATTGTCTCACATTGTTGCTGCTGTCTGGGCGCCTGTTGCCTACTTGCTGTGTTTCAGTGTTGCTGCCTTGGTGCAGTGGCGCCTGGGGCGCAGGATCCCTGTGCCTGGGCGCCAAGGGCGCCTAAATTGGGCTGCCCGGTTTGTGTTCCCGAGTTATATTTCTGAGTAATCATGTCATTGGGATGTCGTTATGGTTGAGTTTTGGTTGCTAGGATGTATGTTCTGAAAAATCACTGAGATCCCCTCCCCCGGGAGCCATGTTGCTTGTATGCGTATATAGGGTGTTTTGGGTGAACTTCGAATTCTGGGCATATTTTACCGTGCCATCTTTTGTATTTGCGTGCCCAAATTCAATTTTAATCATTTTGGCTCGAGTGGTTTTATTTTTGCACGTGTCATTTTGGAGTTGTCTCGGTGGGTGTTGCTTGTGTGCGTATATAGGGTGTTTTGGGTGAACTTCGAAATCTGGGCATATTTTACCGTGCCATCTTTTGTATTTGCGTGCCCAAATTCAATTTTAAATGTTTTGGCTCGAGTGGTTTCATTTTTGCACGTGTCATTTTGAAGTTGTCCCTGTTGGCTCCACTTTGAAAAGGATGTACCATAGTCACAGAACATTCTGCCAATTTGCGCCTCACTTGCGCGCCAGTCGCGCGTCACGCGCAAGTCACTGGGCATTTCTGCCGTTCCGCGCGCCTAAGTCGCGCACCACGCGCGAATCTGCTGTTCCTAGCCATTTTCAGCACGTGTCTCGGTTTTGTCCCAATTTTGTTTTTGACATATCTTTTGACTCGGGTGTCCGTTTTAAGTGCTTCAAAGTGCGTTTCGAAGCTCGTTCAGTCCTCTATCTGTGTATGCTACTGTAATGTGAAAAATAATTAATTTGGCTGAAAGTTTCTGGACACTTGTATTTTGCTAGTGGCGTGGTAAAGTGACGGTGGGTCTACGGACCAAAAATGTTGGTGATGATTTTAGGCTGCGGTCTTGACGTTGTAACTTATAATGATGACGTGTGTGACTTGGGATTGTGAAAAATTATGCTTATTGTTTGTTCATGGAGTCACATGCATACATTAGGCTGCGGTCTTGACGATGCATTTTTAGGCTGCGGTCTTGACGTTATTTTTCGGCTGCGGTCGCGACGTGCCCAATTGGCTAATGAGAAGTGATAATGGTACCACATGCATTCTGCATCACACACACACATGCTCATTATTGATAATTACTTTGTTTGGTGTACAATATGACTGTGTGACAATTATATATTGCGGATGTTGATGTTTATTTATCAGTTGGAAATGTTGCTGTATATGTATAAAATATAAATGTATCGCTGTGATTGGTGTAGTCCTTATACTCTAGCATACCGCTTATTATAAGCCTTATTATGCGGTTTAGACTCACCCCTTCGTTGTTTATTACTACAGGTAACCATGAGTGAAGGCTTGTCTTCCCTCATTTCTGCGTCGGTCTAGTGCTCTGATACGTAACACTCAGGGGATGGGCGCTAGTTTTCCTTTGTTTGATTATTCGAGTTGTTAAACATTTTCATTGAGATTTTTATGTTGAGGCTGCGTTATGTGTGCTGAGTTTTAATTTTATTCCGCTGCGAGACGTTGTAGTTCCTGTCATGTGGACTGAATAATATGTTTTTGAGAAACCCATTCCATTGTTACGTGTTGCGCACTTTCTTTGACTTATGAAAGAAATTTTATTACGTTGTTGATGTTTGTTTGAAGAAATGTAGCATCCCGTTTGGATTAGTTGAAAAACAATTTTTGAACTCTGATAATTTTTATTTAAATACCGGGTAGAAAATGAGGTGTTACATTAGTGGTATCAGAGCAATGGTTGGTCCGTCCGGCCGAGTCGTCGAGTCGTTGTGTCGGTTAACGACCAACTGTTGTCTTTTGAATCTAACAGTTGTTTGTGTTGTATTAACGCTTCTGCAGGTGAAGGTAAAACAAAAATTGCTAATGGTAAGAGTACTAGTGGGGGAGATGTCCCTACTAGCGTTGTGTGCTGGTATTGTGTGTTTTACCGTGATTCTGTTTGTGAACCCTGTCTCTTTTGTTTTGGTTCCTGTTGTTGACTTTCTGGTTGTGTGGTCCTTATTGTTGACCTCCATGTTGCATGTCGTTAAATGAACTGCCCCGTTGCTTAGTGATCGCATGTGTATTGATTGCTGAACTATTTTATTTGATTGACACCAAGTCTTACTTAAAACTCTCTTGTAGTGTGTCTTGCTGTTAAGGATAACTGTATAGGTAAAATGGTTTTTCTGATTCACTTGTTGTTGTTACTTCGTCGATAACATGCAATAATGTTCTGTTTGATAACATACAAATAATAGGGTTAAATTTGCTATCACCAGAAATTGACTTATGCGTGTTAGTTGGCCTATCTCTCTTTACCTTGTGTCTCTGATTGTTTTGCCATGCAATGCTGTGAGTTTAGAGTCTTCACGAATTGTTTTACAATGATGCTTACAGCTTAGTAATTTTTGCACTTGAATTTTTTTGTCAAAGTTTTGGTTATTACTTCTTGAATTGTGTTATGTGGTTTTAGAACCTAAGAATAAAAAGATTTTCTGAGAACTGCTTGTGAAAATCTTGTTAAACAATTTTAATGTCGGATACCAATATTGATATTAAAATTATTTTGATGCTAGCCGTGTGTAAGGTTCTTACAGTAACGTCTTCTTGATTTCATATTGGTATTGTATACCAAATGTTTTATGAGGAGGGGGAAGGAGGCTAGAGTTTCGATTTCTAAGGCCAAGGTAAGGGTGGGTCTTACCTTATAATAGGGATTATAATGGGGGTGTACATGTGGGTTGTAGGAATTATATTGATCGCATTGTGTTTTCATTGTTGTTTTGATATATGATTGAAACTCGTATTTGATGATTGAAAATGTGTGAGCTATGAGATGTGTGTAAGAATTGTAGCGCACGCTAAATGTTTGATGAAACTCGTGTTTGATGATGTTTGATGATAATTGAAGTTGTTGTTGATGATTGAGCATATGAAATTTGGCGAAATTTGAGTTTGAAGGACCCTAGGCGCCATAGGCGCCATTGTTGTTGCCATTGTCTCACATTGTTGCTGCTGTCTGGGCGCCTGTTGCCTACTTGCTGTGTTTCAGTGTTGCTGCCTTGGTGCAGTGGCGCCTGGGGCGCAGGATCCCTGTGCCTGGGCGCCAAGGGCGCCTAAATTGGGCTGCCCGGTTTGTGTTCCCGAGTTATATTTCTGAGTAATCATGTCATTGGGATGTCGTTATGGTTGAGTTTTGGTTGCTAGGATGTATGTTCTGAAAAATCACTGAGATCCCCTCCCCCGGGAGCCATGTTGCTTGTATGCGTATATAGGGTGTTTTGGGTGAACTTCGAATTCTGGGCATATTTTACCGTGCCATCTTTTGTATTTGCGTGCCCAAATTCAATTTTAATCATTTTGGCTCGAGTGGTTTTATTTTTGCACGTGTCATTTTGGAGTTGTCTCGGTGGGTGTTGCTTGTGTGCGTATATAGGGTGTTTTGGGTGAACTTCGAATTCTGGGCATATTTTACCGTGCCATCTTTTGTATTTGCGTGCCCAAATTCAATTTTAAATGTTTTGGCTCGAGTGGTTTCATTTTTGCACGTGTCATTTTGAAGTTGTCCCTGTTGGCTCCACTTTGAAAAGGATGTACCATAGTCACAGAACATTCTGCCAATTTGCGCCTCACTTGCGCGCCAGTCGCGCGTCACGCGCAAGTCACTGGGCATTTCTGCCGTTCCGCGCGCCTAAGTCGCGCACCACGCGCGAATCTGCTGTTCCTAGCCATTTTCAGCACGTGTCTCGGTTTTGTCCCAATTTTGTTTTTGACATATCTTTTGACTCGGGTGTCCGTTTTAAGTGCTTCAAAGGGCGTTTCGAAGCTCGTTCAGTCCTCTATCTGTGTATGCTACTGTAATGTGAAAAATAATTAATTTGGCTGAAAGTTTCTGGACACTTGTATTTTGCTAGTGGCGTGGTAAAGTGACGGTGGGTCTACGGACCAAAAATGTTGGTGATGATTTTAGGCTGCGGTCTTGACGTTGTAATTTATAATGATGACGTGTGTGACTTGGGATTGTGAAAAATTATGCTTATTGGTTGTTCATGGAGTCACATGCATACATTAGGCTGCGGTCTTGACGATGCATTTTTAGGCTGCGGTCTTGACGTTATTTTTCGGCTGCGGTCGCGACGTGCCCAATTGGCTAATGAGAAGTGATAATGGTACCACATGCATTCTGCATCGCACACACACATGCTCATTATTGATAATTACTTTGTTTGGTGTACAATATGACTGTGTGACAATTATATATTGCGGATGTTGATGTTTATTTATCAGTTGGAAATGTTGCTGTATATGTATAAAATATAAATGTATCGCTGTGATTGGTGTAGTCCTTATACTCTAGAATACCGCTTATTATAAGCCTTCTTATGCGGTTTAGACTCACCCCTTCGTTGTTTATTACTACAGGTAACCATGAGTGAAGGCTTGTCTTCCCTCATTTCTGCGTCGGTCTAGTGCTCTGATACGTAACACTCAGGGGATGGGCGCTAGTTTTCCTTTGTTTGATTATTCGAGTTGTTAAACATTTTCATTGAGATTTTTATGTTGAGGCTGCGTATGTGTGCTGAGTTTTAATTTTATTCCGCTGCGAGACGTTGTAGTTCCTGTCATGTGGACTGAATAATATGTTTTTGAGAAACCCATTCCATTGTTACGTGTTGCGCACTTTCTTTGACTTATGAAAGAAATTTTATTACGTTGATGATGTTTGTTCGAAGAAATGTCGCATCCCGTTTGGATTAGTTGAAAAACAATTTTTGAACTCTGATAATTTTTATTTAAATACCGGGTAGAAAATGGGGTGTTACACTGGCCAAAGTGGAGCTGAGATCAGCATATCTTCTTCTCCAAACATGGAAGAACAAGAGTATAATGAGGAGGAGAGTAAAGACGACGGTAACAATGAAGGAAAAAGTGAAACCATTGAGGCGGCTAATCCTCCACGCTCTGTGCCTTCGACACATGACACCACTCTGAGCCCTCAAGAACAAGAACTTTTGGATTTAAAACGTAAAGACCCTCTTGAGGCTTTCAAGCGAATGGTGAGTGGTTTATCCTCCACAGAAAGTAAGCCAAGTGTTTCTACTGCCTCTGTTGGCAATTCCTCTGGAGGTCCTAAAGAAGACCTGATTCGAGAACTTCAAGCATCCCTCTTTGAGATAGATCTGTTCAAGGCTATCGAAACAGATCATATGCTCTATTACAAACTCAAATCTTTGCTCAATAAACTTAATAACTCTGGCTCCAGTGACTCTCTTTTATGCTTTATTGTCGAATTTGAGCCTTTACTAGAGCAGATTTCCAGAGATATACAGAAAAAGAAGAGCACTGTTGTGAACAAGGAGCGTGAGCTTGAGCTTCTGAAAGAGGAAAGTGCCGCTGTCGAAGCCTCAGAAAGCAAGATTTCGACCCTGGAAATTCAAGCAGCAACTAATTCCAAGGAAATAGATGACTGTGATGCGAACATTTCGACATACCAGGCTCAGATCAAGGAGTTGCAGTCGAAGATTGAAGCGGAAGAAAAGAAGAAAATTTCTGTTCAACAGAGGTCTTCAATTCCTGTAGAGAATGCACTTCGATCTGAGGCAACCTTGGCTATCGAACACTTGGAGAGGGTTCAGAAACATGATGAAGCAGTTAAGAGGCTAACTGAGGAAGAATCCCTCTTAAATACTAGATTGAGGCATGCCAGAGCAGCCTTTGAGAGGCTGAAAGTTTCTTTTGTAATTTAATTTTCCATTTGTATTCTGACAGCATTTTGCTCAATTTGTATTTTGACAATATTCTTTGGCATGAGTGCCATGTTTATATTCTCTCGTTCTCTTAATTTTGCGTTATTTTAATTTCTTGCAACACTGGCTTATATCTTTTTAAGTACTTGCCATTTATACGCAAAATTCGATTATCAGCGCTTAACTCTTCGACTTCATAAGCACCGTTTGAGAAAACTCGTAAATTTTAAATGGCCCTTCCCAATTTGGCGACCATTTACCTAAGGCTCTATCTTTTTTGTCCATAGGTAGGATAACTTTCCAGACAAAGTCCCCAATGACAAAAGTTTTTGATTTAACCTTTTTGTTGTAGGCTTTAGCTACTCTTTCTTTCTGCCTTGTAAGGATATCTAATGCAAATAACCTTTCTTCGTCCAAATCAACCAATTCGTCTAAAATCATGTCCCAATAATGATCTGATGGGATCTCAAATTGCCTTTGAATTCTGGTTGACTGTAGATATATTTCGACAGGTAATACTGCATCATGCCCAAAGGTGAGTTTGAATGGAGTAGTGTTAATTGATTCTCTAGGAGAATTTCGACAAGCCCATAATGCTTGATCAAGAGTTTTGTGCCAATTCTTAGGCTTTTGCCCAATATGTTTTTTAATTAAATTAATGATAATTTTATTGGCTGCTTCGACTTGACCATTTGCTTGAGCATAATATGGTGTCGAACTTAATAACTTAAATCCATTTTCAGAGGCAAAATTCACTACTTTTCGACTAGTAAAAACTGAGCCTTGATCTGTGGTAATGGTTTTTGGTATCCCAAACCTATATAAAATATAATTTTGAATAAAGTCCATTACTGCCTCTTGATCTACCTTAGCTAAGGGGATAGCTTCGACCCATTTAGTGAAGTAGTCAATACCCACTAATATATAACGGTGGCCTCTCGACGACGTTGGTTTAATTTCACCAATTATGTCTAAGGCCCAACCTCTAAACGGCCAAGGCTTTACTATTGAATGTAATTCGCTTGCAGGTACGCGTTGTATTCCTGCGTGTTTTTGACATTCTTGGCATCCTTTAGAAAAATCTATGCAATCTTTTAACATAGTTGGCCAATATACTCCTTGTCGAAACAAGAGCCATTTCATTTTGTGGCCTACTTGGTGAGACCCACAAGCTCCACCATGAGTATTGGATGTTGCTAAGTACGCCTCATTTTCACTAAGGCATTTGAGCAAAACCCCTTCAGGAGTTTTCTTGAACAACTCGTTTCCAATAATTACGTAGCTTAATGCCCTATACTTGGTTTTTCGATTTGTTGTTCCTATTGGGTTTTCCAAATATTCGACAATTGGTTTTCGCCAATCATCATTCGACATATTGTCAACGGCAAAAATTTCACCATTTTCACTTGGAGGAAATAATAATTCTGACTTGTCTGCTCCCCCAAGTTTTGGCATTGACAATTCATCTTCAGAACAATCCGTCGAAATTAATTTCTCCTTGATATCTATTAATTCACTAAGTTTTGTTGGAGAAACTCTATAACCTGAAGCAATTTGTGCTAAGTCGTTTGCTTCGTGATTTTCAATTCGAGGTATATGCTCAATGTTCACATAGTCGAAGCGTTTCAACAAAGCATTGGCGGTGACGAAGTATATGATTAAATTCTCTTTAATGCATTTGTACTCCTTAGTTAATTGCTTCACCACTAATTCAGAGTCACCTCTAATTTCGACAGCCTTTTCCCCCAGCTCTAGCAAAACTTCTAAACCTGTTATCAAGGCTTCATACTCAGCCTCATTATTAGAGCAAAGTTCTTTAATTTTAAATTTATATTTCGTTGGTATTTTTGTTGGCGAAATAATTAATATTCCAATTCCAGAACCATTTTTATGGCTTGACCCATCGAAATATAGTGTCCAAGGTCGAATATTCATATGATTAATTGTTACTTCGACCAACGAATGTTCAACAATAAAGTCTGCAACACTTTGCCCTTTGATAGCTTTCAAAGGTTGATACATTAATGAATATTCAGAAAGGGCTAAAGCCCATTTACCAATTCGACTGTGCAATATAGGTTTCGACAGCATATGTTTAATAATATCAAAATGAGAATAAACATACACATCAATTGGTTTTATATATTGCTTTAATTTAGTACAAGAGAAATACAAACAAAGGCACAATTTCTCCGTTGGATGATATCTAGTTTCAGCATCATTTAAAACTCTACTAAGGTAATATATGGCTCTTTCGACACCATTATCATCCTCTTGTGCCAACATGCTACCTATTGTTAGCTCTGATGCTGCTATATACAATTTCATCACCTTATTTCTGATAGGTGGTAACAAAATGGGTGGTTTAACTAGATAATCTTTAATCTCGTCGAAGGCCTTTTGGTGTTCTGGATCCCACTTGAACACGTCTTCTTTCTTCAGTCGAAGCAATGGCGAAAAAACTTGAGTTTTGCCACTTAGGTTTGAAATGAACCTTCTTAGGAAATTGATCTTTCCTAATAATGACTGGAGCTCTTTTTTGGTCGAAGGAGCCTTCGTTTCCATGATTGCTTTCGTCTTGTTTTGATTTATTTCAATGCCTTTTTTGTGGACCACAAATCCCAAGAAGTCACCTGCACGTACACAGAAGGCACATTTTATTGGATTCACCTGTCGAAGATGGTCTATATGACCATTTTCTGTTGAAGATTTAACAACAATATCATCTATGTATACTTGCATAAAATTTTCAATAAAATCATAAAACATAAAATTCATTGCTCTTTGGTACGTTGCACCAGCATTTTTTAAACCAAAAGGCATTACCACCCATTCATAAACTCCTAAAGCTCCTGGGCATCGAACTGCTGTTTTCGACACATCTTCTTCGGCAATAAAAATTTGATTGTACCCTGAGTATCCATCTAACATACTGAGGTATTCAAATCCTGCTGCCGAATCAATCAGCATTTCTGCCACAGGCATAGGGTATTGATCTTTGGGTGTAGCATTATTTAGATCTCTAAAATCTATGCAGACTCTTAATGTTCCATTTTTCTTAATAACAGGAACAATGTTAGCTAACCAATCAACATACCTGGCAGTTCTGATGAAGTTGCTTTTGAGTAGTCTTTCGATTTCCTCTTTTATCTTCGATAGAATCTGCGGTGCAAATCTTCTTGGTGTTTGCTTCACTGGTTTTCTATCTGGTCGAATGGGCAGCTTCAATTCAACCACTTCTCGACGCAGTCCAGGCATTTCATTATAGTCCCAGGCGAAGCAATCCCTGTATTCTTTTAAAAGCTCAATGGTTCGATCTCTCAATCCTTTGTCAATTTTGGCACTGATGAATGTTGGCCTTTTTGTGAAGCCATCTCCCAAATCAACTTCCTCTAAAGGATCTTGAGCTTGAATCCTCTTGGTCGAACCCATTGGGTCTTTTTCAAAACCTAAAGGTTCGTCATCATAGACGCAATCAAGCCTTTGGCCTTCGACCATATTATCTTCCGGGTTAACTTCATTGTTAACTTCAGTGGTTTGATTAACCATCATTGGCTCTTCTGTGGTTTGTTTAACCATCATTTGTTCCATTTCGGCTTCCAACGCCGCATTTTGTTTATTTTCGGCCACATAGGCCGTAATTCTATCCCATATGTTGGGTGTAGACATCATCAACATCTATGGACCGTCCCATCCTGTAGGCTTACAGAAGCCTCTTAGACGAGTTGATTCTTCAATCACTTCCCTCTCCCAAATAAAGCCGTGAGTAGGGTGTAGATCAAGTGAAGCATATATATTGTCCTGAGGGACATATGCTGTGTCAGAGGGAGTACATGGCGCTATGTTCGCCAATTGTTTGTCAAAAGTATGTTTGGTGATATGGTCGACTTCAGCTAAGAAGTAGCTTTGGTCCCCTTCCACGTTTTCGACAAGGCCATCCTCTCTCCAGATGGAAATCCTCTAATGGAGTGTTGAAGGGACTGCCCCAACTCCGTGGATCCATTCTCGACCAAGCAACAAATTGAAATTGGCCTTGGTAGAGATAACCATAAACATGGTTAATCTCTTAACACTTCCCACCACCAACTCCACCTCTATGGCTCCCAAAGAATAGCCAGATTTTCCCTCATAATTTGTGAGAACAATGTTATGTGGCCTCAGATAGGTATCTGATTTACCGATTTTTGCCAACATGTGTTGAGGCATTAAATTCACCGCAACTCCTTCGTCGACGAGAACCTTATTAACACCTACATTATTAACTTTGGACTGAATAAACAAAGGCTTTAAATGGTACTTCATGCCTCCATTTGGGTGTTCAAACACTGCGCTTTGTTCTTCCATGCAACCATTGTTGAGTACATAGTAGCAAATTGGCTTATGCTTAGCCATATCTTGGTCGAAATCTTGCTCGACTTCGTTGACTTCCGATATCACATCGAACTCAATAGGAAGTATTGAGACGACACATATGACGTCGAAATCAGGCTCTGAGTCTGAAAAGTCAGATCCCATCTATTCGTCATCCAGGTTAAGGCCTTCTTCTGGGTTGAGGCCTTCTTTGACAACCGTAAGAGGAGGAAAAATCCTCTTTGTAGCAGGCTTTCTTTGCACTTCGACAGACGAGGCTATTTGCTTTCCTTTGTTGGTGGCTGGATTTCCACTTCTTTCAGCAGTAATAAATTTCATCTGGCGTTGATGTCTCCGCCATTGAGTTTTGGTCATGGGATTTTTCCCTTTGTAATTTTTATTATAGACATATTTGCTTGAATCATATGTCTTATTCTGGGTCATGGAACTCGAGCTTCCCTGCACCATTTTTAAAGAATACCCTGCATCCTTTCCTCCTGAATGCACCCATCTTTCGATAGGTGATTTTGTGGGTGGCACAAAGGTTTTCGCCCGCTTATGAGTTGGAGGTGTCACTTTGAAGGGGATACCTCTTTGATTAAAACTGAATTTTGGCCTGTTATCAACCCACACATTCTTTCTCTTCTGTTGATGAGTAGAATGTTCAAGGCTTTTTGCAGCCTCCTTATCAAATACCGAATTGCATCTAAGGCACAGCATTACTTCAGTATTGTTGATTTTGCATCTATTGAGGAAATCAATCAATTCCTCTTCAGCTTTTGGATATACCACCTGCATATGATCTTCATGTTGGTCTTTAGTGACCATTTTGACCATTGTTTCAGACCTTTCAGCATCTTTCGACATACTGGTGTTTCCAGCAGTGTCTTGACTAGCTTCGACAACGAGAATATCAATTTCAGTATAATTTGCCTCTGCAGTTGGCAAAGGATTGCTGTCGATTTGCATTGAAGGTTTCGACTTATCATCAAACTTGAGTCTCCCTTCACTTAATGCTTTCTGAACCAAGTCCCTAAAAAGAACACATCGAGAAGTGTTATGGCCTAAAAAATTATGATATTTGCAATATCCTCTTTTCTTTTGTTGTTCTAATGGTGGTATTTTTAGGCCTTTAGGCACTAAAATCTGGCCATCAGAAACCAACAAATCAAATATTTGGTCACACTTTGTGACGTCGAAGGTATATGTTTTTGCAATATACTTATCATTTTTTGGTTCGACAGGATTTTTCCCATCAGAAGGCCTCAATAATTTACAAGTATAAGGAGGTTCGGGCTTTAATTCTGCCATATTAACCTCTTCTTCGACTTCTTCATATGATATGTCGAAGTCTTGGTCACTATCGTTAGTATTAACATAAGCAACCTTTTCCTTTTTATTAAATCGATTAGTTCTCGCCTTCTCATCCTTAAGCCTTTCGACTTGTCGAACTCTATCAGCCAATTGAGCCATGTCTCTCAGGTGTAAAGTGTCTAACTTTTTCCTAATGGAATAATCTAGGCTACCAGCAGCCATTTCGACTAGCTCATGCTCGGGTATCTGAGTAAAACATCTAGCCTTGAGAAGTCTAAATCTATTGAGATAATCGTCAATAGATTCTGGCATTTTGCGTCGAACACTTGCCAATTCTTTAAGGCTAATCTTGCATTGGCCTATATAGAATTGTTCATGAAACGCTTTTTCTAATTGATTCCAATTAAACATGGAATGTGGGGGTAATGTGGTGAACCATGTGAATGCATTTTTTGTTAAAGAATTTGGGAAATATTTCATTCTTAAATTCTCATTTTGCGCTATATCACCAGCCTCAGTCAGATATCGCGCAATATGTTCGACAGTGGACTCGCTAGTTTCTCCAGCAAATTTTATGAACTTAGGGATTTTCCATCCCCTAGGCAAATCTGTTTGTGTCACATATTCCGACAGGGGAGATACAAAATTAGGTCTATGTAAGCCTACGTTAAGACCATTTTGGGCTAAAATTGTTTCGACAAGATTTGCCAAATTATTTTGATTACGAAAGTTATTTTGCTGAATATGTCTTATTACTTCGTCAGCATCTTGGTTTCTATTAACTAAAACCATTTTAGGCACAGGTTCTTCGATAGCCACTATTTGTCTTTGATCGACAGGAATTGTATAGTTGGGCCTTTCGACAGGTAATTCTACAGGCCTAACATTTTGGACTTGGGGAATTCGGTGGTTGTGCGCTGGTGGAGTGCCAAAGAAATCAGCAATTCGACCCATTTGTGTAGCTAACATTTGGTAACTGTCGTTTGTGTTCTGAATTAATGGGTTAAACACTGTACCAATTTGTTGTGTTAGCATATTAACCATATCGTGGTTACTATCATCCATCTGTTGCCTCAATGCCAACAAAGACGAAGTAGTTAGTGAAGGCTGTGGATTTCGACTATAAATATTTTCCGGGGAATTATTTATAGGTGAAAAACTTGAGGCTAAGTTTTCTGCATACGTAGATGCATTTGTTTGAAGCCCTGCCATCATGGCTGTTGGCATGCCATATGGGTAATTTCTACCATTCATGAAATTGAATGGCATATTCCCCATCATAGAATTTGCCATAAAGGGCATAGTCGGATTTAAATTAGATGATACAAGGATCATATTCGACAAAGGGTTAATAGTAGGAGCAGTTGTTGCAGTTACTCTTGGGGCAGATACATGAGCGGTTACTCCTGACATATTTGCAGCGTTTGTATTGTTAACTGACGCTTGAGAATGAGCGTTTGATGTAGAAGCATCATTCATATTTGAGCGTGGCATTTCAATAGTACGCCTACCACTTCTTAAATGCATGCAAAGTGTAAATTACTGGTTTTGTGTTTGATAAAAAACCCAGAATTATTTAGTAAACTTTTAATAATTAGCACAAACGTCCCACCGGGCGTGCCAATTTGTTTACCGTGGTTTTTGGTAAACACCGCTAGTTACACGTGTGTGTTGCTTGCGAGATCAACTAGAAATATCTCAGAGCATTTGTGAATTAAAGTTTTATTAAAGTTATTGATGTTTATGATGATAACTGTTTTAATGGAGTAAAACAATGAAGAAACGCATGTGTTTAAGAAGAAATGCAGAAATGTAGTGAAGTGCAGGAAAGTGCAGGAAATGTAGATAAAGAAAAGAAGATTGAAAGCAGTAAAATGCAGGAATTCGTAAAGGAAAGCAAATAAACTACAGAAATCTTTAAAGGAATGATAAATACATTGCTGAATTTAAAGGTTGGTACGCAGATTCATACATTGAATTCCTTTGACTCTGTTTTCTCTGATGCGGAAGTAAGAGTTTTGCGGAAGTTTATGTAGAAATGAATTGTGCGACCCCTTCTCTCCACGAGAAAACTCCTATTTATAATAAAATAAAAATAATAAACGCTCGGCGGTTTTTCTAAATAAAATAACTGCTATTTCGACTAGATAAGATTAGATAACTGCTTCATCTTTCGACCACATCACTGCTGTCCTTTTCTACCAGCATTCTTTGACTTAACCTGTTATCTGAATGTTGTTCAACTTTCTGTCGAAACTACTAACTTCAGCTCTTCAATTTTCGCTAAGTTATGTGCTATGTTGATTCTCCTTGTACACAACTTCTTGTTGTCGAAATATCAAGCCTTCTTCCTGAATGCAACGAGTCAAACATTGTTGACATGTAAATGCCCGCGCTTTCGACAACAACACTGTCATGCCTTCGACTAAACTCTTTAACGTCTTTCTCGTCAAAAACTTTGTCTTTGAACTCTTAGTTTCATTAAGCTTTAGGCATAGTCGAAATTACTCTTCACAATACCTTTCTTAATGTCAAATATCAACATCTCTTCTTTAAAACAACAAGTCAACATTATTGACTGCATTTAATTGAACCTGTCGGAAATGCAGGCTAACAACGACCCACACCCCGTGTTAACATTAAAAGACAGGGGAAGCCCGAGATAATATAAAAAGGGAAAGGTTAAGAGATTCTAACCTCGGTTTTCAGAAGAAAAACAAAGAAGCCTCGCCTTCCGAGCTTTCACAACTTCAATCCACTGAAACGGACCTACTCTCGCCACGTTCTTCCAACTGGGAACGTCTAAAAATCGGAGCTTAGATCGTCAGATGGACAAGCAGAGCAAATCTAGAAAAACAACAGAAGGGGGAGGGGGGTCTGAACCCTTATTTATAGTGGGCCAAAGGTCACTAATTGGGCTTGTCAAATCGACGCGTCCAATCACTAGCCTTAAACACGTGCCCAAAAAACGAGGCACCATCATTTCCAAGTGGCCCTCGAAGAATGTGCCCAATCAAGATCCATTTAATAAACCGTGCACGGAAAACGAAGCGCTCCATCATTTCAAAACGATCACTTTGAGTCGCTCAAAACAGTGACCCGAACCTCATCACGAAAGGACGACCCCGGACCAGCCAAAGCTCGGCTCCAAGAATAAATTTCAGAAAAACAAAACCCGGAACAGCGAAAATCGGATTTGGGGGCAAAAACTACGATGTAAAGCTCATCATCAAGTCAAAACCCAGCACAACGCAATACCGGTCCGGCTTATAAGTAAAGATCGCCCTTCCGGCGACCATAGTCAGGGGGCAACTGTTATGGATGGGGCCTTTCCTAACTACACCCCCAAGGCCCCTTTACAAAAGGCCCATTCAAGAATGCAAGATCCACTCATCAATGGCCAAGATCGCAACGCAAGATCGGACTGTCCTGATCCATCAGGTCAAACACCACCAAACTCTATAAATAAGCATTTAATGCTTCATTAAAGGTACACACATCAACCTAAATCTCTATCTGTAATTAACTACCTCCCTGACTTGAGCGTCGGAGTATCTTTGCAGGTACTACACCCCACCTCGGATCGGACAACGATCGATCAATGACTACATCTATCAACTATCTCGGATCGAACACCGTACTTAAGATTGGACACAAGTTCGGAGATACGATACAGAACAAGAAGAAAAAAGGAAGAACCACATTTACATAACTTTTACACACAAGAGATA
Organism: Astragalus membranaceus; assembly: GCA_039519185.1. Classification (NCBI taxonomy): domain Eukaryota; kingdom Viridiplantae; phylum Streptophyta; class Magnoliopsida; order Fabales; family Fabaceae; genus Astragalus; species Astragalus membranaceus. The sequence goes on along the minus strand of CM076847.1, from coordinate 146,039,518 downwards.
TCAATTCAATGTTTAATACATAGGGGACCAAATGAAAAGTTAACAATGAAGAATTCAAATCTCCCTACCTCGTCTTTTTTAAGTAAAACAATTCTTCTAGCTCTTGTATGAGTTGTATTCTGAATATTTTTTTTTGATAAAAAAAAATCAAATTATTTTTGAGGGAGAATAAGTTTGAGAAATTAGACAAAATATAACCTTTTCATCAAAAAAAGAAATAAAGTAGAACATCATCTATACCTCTGTACCTATATATAAAGACAATTGCTTTCAATAACTAACTCTTTGAGTGTGTTTGGATAGAGCGTTTTTTGGAGGCAGTGTAATTTTTTGGGGGAATTGAATAATTTTAGTTCAAAATTATGAACTGAAATATTTCAATTCCTCCAAAAATTATATTACTCCAAAAAATGCTTCATCCAAACATAGGGTTAGTTTACACTTTTCGGTTTTCATTACAATTTTAACCTTACTAGTATGTATCACCCGTGCGCTGCACGGATATACATTTTGTTAACCATAATTTCTTATAAAATTGTTGTTAAATCTTTATAAACAATAAAATATAGGCTTAAAGGTACTTTTAGTCCCTGCAAATGTCACAATAATCCAGTTTAGTCCCTGCAATTCCAAAACTTTTAAAATAGACCCTGCAATTACTAAACGTTACTACTTTTAGTCCCTGCTGTTAGTTTAGGCTTAACACTGTTAACTTTTGATGATGTGGCACACCCCCCACCCCCCACCTGGCACACCCCCCACCCCCACCCCCCCCACCCCACCCCCCACCCCACCCCACCCCCCCCACCCCCCCACCCCCCCACCCCACCCCCTCCCCGTTGCTCCTCCCCCTTCACTGTTTCCCCTCCCACCCCCCACCCCCCACCCTCCACTGGTAGGAGAAGGCCTTGAATGCTTTAAGTGTCAAAATGTCACTGGTTTGACCTGGTGAAGCCATGAACACAGAGTGCAACAGAGACTAATAGATCGATCACAACAGAGAAACTAGATCGAAAAGGCAAATCTGAGTTTGCATAAGGAAATGCAGAGAAAGCAACGCAATTAAGGATTGCAATTGAGTTTGCATAAGGAAATGCAGAGAAAGCAACGCAATTAAGATTTGAATCGTAGATGAGCAAGCGAATCTAAGACACGATGCGAAAAACAGAGAATTTGAAGCAATCAGAGACGATTTAGGTCAAATTTGTGCGAAAATCGTACCAAATCGAGATGAAGCAATACGCGATTGAATTGTTGAGCAGCGCGATTGCAAGCGGAAGACAACAAGTTGCGATTCAGCAGATCGCAACGAAGACGAAGAAAGGAACGAGCGCCACGCGAGTGGACTTGAAGCGCTTTGATACCATGAAAGCTTTAGAGAATCTGAGTTTCATTTTGATCTAATAGAATTCTGTTATTGATTTTCTGAATTGATTACACTTGAGAGAAACCATTTATAGGTTTCCAGAATCTGACCTGGTTACACACCAGTCAGGTGCCAGGGGCGAAGGGGAGGATAGGCGAAGGGAGGGGGAGGTGCGAAGGGGAGGGGGGCGGTGCGAAGGGGAGTGGGGTGGGGTCGGTGGGGTGGGGGGGTTCACGAGGAAGAAGAAGGGTGGGGGTGGGGTGGGGGGGGTGGGGGGTGGGGTGGGGGGGTGGGGGGGTGGGGGGTTTGCCAGGTGGGGGGTGGGGGGTGTGCCACATCATCAAAAGATAACAGTGTTAACCCTTAACTAACAGCAGGGACTAAAAGTAGTAACGTTTAGTAATTGCAGGGACTATTTTAAAAGTTTTGGAATTGCAGGGACTAAACTGGATTATTGTGACATTTGCAGGGACTAAAAGTACCTTTAAGCCTAAAATATATTCATGTTGGATACATGAGATATAAAAATTGTGTGTAACATAAACTATAAAAAATACATACGTATAAAGTATTCAACATTATATAGTATGAATCAATAAGTAACTCCTAATTAATAGTTTTCCGCTGCTTATTTATAATGGAAAATTCAAGTTTGCCTACATCAATTTGGGTTGTTTAATTGAGTGACTTTGGATTAGTTCCAAGTTTTTTAATATACATAACCTTTTATACATAATTATTTTTTTAACTTAATAGGGGTATACTTAAAGATTACTTGTGAAATCGCTTTGTATCATAATTATGGTTATATTGAAAAATTGTGATACGAATCATATTTTACTTGATATTCTCAAATATTAAATATTGAAAACAATTTTATAATAAATTTCTTTTCCTCTTTTTTAAAATATGGGTTAAATATGTTTTTAGTCCCTACAAAATCGGCTGCTTCTAAGTTTAGTCCCTACATTAACTAAATAGGTGTTTTGGTCCTCATCTTATTTTTTCGTTGTCAATTTTAGTCTCTCATGACTTTTAATAGCGTTTCAAAACTTTTAATAGCGCTTTTTTGACGTTTTGTAAGCGCTATTAAAAGTTTTGAAGCGCTACTAAAACTCATGAGGGACTAAAATTGAAAACGAAAAAATAAGATGAGGACCAAAACGCCTATTTCGTTAATGTAGGGACTAAACTTAGAAGGAACCGATTTTGTAGGGACTAAAAACATATTTTACCCTTAAAATATTTTATCAGATATTTTTTTCTTATTAACTCACAATTTATGTTACTAAAATAAAATTGAATTAATAGAATATTTTATTATCTAATAAATGAAAGGTTTTTCAATTTGGAAAGTGAATGGTTTATTAAATCTGATCGTGGATGCAAAGTGCTTTCCCTTTCCTCTGTATTCGGTTCAGTCGGCGCACCACTTGATGAATCTTCGGCAAACCCAGTCGGCGCACCAGTACTTGATGAATTTTCGGCGCACCACTTCTGATAGCGATTCTGCTTCTGGTCGCGATTCACAATGGCTCAAAAATCCGTGTCTTCTTCTTCGCGACATGGACGACTGGTTATCACGGAGGTTTAGTCAGGAAGCGACGGGCAACACTCAGGTACCTACAGTTCCGATTTCTATTCCCAACTCGAATCAGATGTGGATTCGATTTTACCTGATTTCAAAGTTTTGATTTAAAGTCTCGTAACCTAATTTCTAATTAGTTAACTGTCAATTGTGATTCTTATTCAATTCGTATTCTATTCGCATGTTATAGATTCAAAAGAAGGGAATCGTGTCCACGTGAAGCAGAAAGTTTGGTTCTCCCCCTGAGCAATTAGGTTTGATTTATGTTGAATTGAGATAAATTCTATTCGCATGTTATAGATTCAAAAGAAGGGAATTGTGATTCTGATTCAATTCACATTCTATTGGCATGTTACTGCTTTTTAAATCATGGGCTGTATTTGATGTGAATATGTAACATATTTTATTAACCACATTAGTTCATGTGAATATATTATGACATACGTGTTTTAAATTTATTAACATGGTGTACATGTATTTCATAAATTTTTGAACTTTTAATTGATGGAGAATCTTTATTCTGACACTAACCAATAGCATTTTACTTAATTGAAACTATCACCACACTCTCCCTAAATTTGGATATGACGTTTAATTTAAAACACAATAGTATTAGATACTATAGTATCGTCTGCCAAGTTGGTGGCTGTCACCACTTACGGATTTGTTATTGTATTGATTGATGTTTTCTATTTTTCAACATGTGTTTGGCGATTAAGAGTTCTATCAGAATATAACCTTGGTCAGGATAGAGATATGATGTCGGGAGATTGTTTAGTAGCTTGGTATACCCAGTTAAGTGTATAGAACTTCAAAATATGTATTACTCTACTCTCAATTTAAGTAGAAACCAAATCCATAAAACTACTCATCTTAAGATAGCATAAAGATACCTTAATTTCTTACCACGCATTGTGAATGTTGATAACTATTGGTAAAATTCTACCCAGATATTGGAAAAGTACTGTCACAATCTGTTGTTCAGCCACGGATTGAGTTAAGTAATCAGATTAGAATGATTTCAAGAATTTTAGGAATGAAGGTGGGTGCATACACATTTAGAATCTAATCAGATTAGAATGTACACTAAAAGCTAGAAATTTTTATGGATTTCAATTTTAGAATCGAAGTCTTTTCTGTAATTTAATCAGGCTTTCAGGCTTTGGACACTAAAAGCTAGCACTTTCTGTATCTAATTTGTAATTGTAGTTACTTTAGATTCTACACTAAAAGCTAGACTAACATCAGACAAAGTTTTTGGTGGAGAATAACAAATTCATACTTATTAAATTCTTGCTCACATAGTATTATATTCATATGTTTTCATAATATTAAATTGAGTATGTTTAATTGATATTGAAAATTCTGAACCCTACAGGACAATGATGTAAGCAGCTTTGTTATCAAATATTCTGATGGTCGCGGGAATAAAATTGTAAGTTATGCTATGAATTTTATAAATGATTCATTATAGTTAGTACATTAGTTGGCTGAATCATTAATACTTTTGTGTTGATCACATCATATAAATGCATTAGTTATTTACGTCTATTCTACAACCTTTGGTTCGCCATTGTTGATATTTTGCAATTATAACTGTAGAAATCGTTGTTAATTCAGATTTATATGTTGACACATGCTACATCAGGTGTTGACCAATGTATCCGTTTCTCTCTGTAAGTCCATTTATCTTTCTTACGATTCCTGTAATGTGAAGAACAATTTTAAGGAATTTGTTCTACATGTGATTTGATGTACTCGTTAATTATTGGTTAGTAATATTTTATTTGTGTCCTTGGCATTGTTTTGTGCATGTTAAACGTTGAAATTACCGGATGAAAAAACTGAATCCTTTTACCAGGGTCGCTTCACATTGTTCAGGTTTGTTCATTCTACATATAGAAATACCCAATTTGTTTCTTTTATGTGTGTTTATATATATATCCATAGAAATATATATATATATTTATGTATGTTTATATATGTATCTATATCTATATATATATATAATATCTAATTTAGAAGTTTTCAAATAATATGGTAATTAAAAAATACCACATTTTAAAACGTTGAAAGTATTATTATGGGAGAAATAAAAATTTAATAGTAGACAATTTGGTTCAGTTGACTTGGTAGAGAAATTCATATTTGAATAGTAATATTTAAAGCCTATTTAAATATACGATTTTAAATAAGAGAGTTCAATAGTAGTTCAATGAGAACGTCATGTGTAATATGGAGTAAAATGATCACTAATAAAATATAAGTCAGTAATTGTTATTATAATGCTAACCAGGAAACCAATTAAACATTATCAAACACCTCACGAAACACTACATTCTTGGTGGATCGCAGCAAATTCTTATCCTCATCCATAATTAGCAATTTCAATCCTTTTCTTGACTTCACACGTGAAAGTGCAACATAAAGTTGTCCATGAGTGAACACGGGCTTAGGTAGATAAATGCCAACTTGGGAGAGTGATTGCCCCTGGCTTTTGTTGATGGTCATCGCAAAACATACGGTAATAGGAAACTGTCTGCGCCTGAACTTAAAGGGAAGGCCAGCGTCACTTGGAATAAGATTCATTCGTGGTATAAAAATATTGTTCCCAGTGTTTTTCCCAGTTATAACGGTAGCCGTTATAATATTCTTGCCCAGATGGTTGATCATTAACCTTGTACCATTTCATAGCCCTGCTGATTGATCGATGTTTCTCATTAACATAATCGGAATACCTACTTTCAAAAGCAACTTATGATTAGGAATTCCGGAACACTTTACATCATTCAAAAATTCCGGAGTGAACCATTCACTCTGAACCTCGCTGTCCTCATCTGATTGACAAACAGTATCCGAACTGAGGTACTCAACGACTTCACCAGGAATTTGAGACAAAACATACTCATTAACATACTCAACAGACTCAAGAGTTGGAGCTAGAATAGCCCTCTCTTCAAAAAAGTGATCAGTTTTAATGTTATTTATGAGTTGCGGATAAGCAAAGTCAATCAATGACTGAAGTGGGTTCGTTGAATCCAAAATTAATAAATCTTCAGGGATATCAACATCAATCTCTCCATACTCGTTTGATTCTGAATTACCATCACCAATCTTGAGTAACCAATTTGCAAATTCACTTATCTCATTTCTCTCAGCCTCTACATTCGAACTACCAAGTCGCATGTTGACAGTGAGATTCAGAACTTTACAACTTGACCATATAGATGACGAATTAATTGTAGCAGCAACTACATCCTGTCTTGAACCTTTCCGTATGACTGGGAGTATTTGTCTGAAATCACCGCCAAGAACAACTGTCTTACCACCAAATGGTTTGTTAATATTTGCCCGATCTACCGTTGACATGATATCCTTTAACGTGCGATCAAGTGCCTCAAAACAGTTCCTATGCAACATTGGTGCCTCATCCCAAATGATAAGTTTGGCCTGAATTAGAAGTTGTGCTCTTGGACTCCCTTGACTTATACGACACGTTGAATCATCCCTAGGAACCAATGGAACACCAAATGTTGAGTGGGCAGTCTTACCACCAGGCAACAATAGAGCTGCGATTCCACTGGATGCAGTGTTCAACACAATATACCCCAGAGAACGTAACAACGCAGACTCAGTATTCCAACAATATGTCTTTCCAGTACCGCCATAACCATTAAGAAAATTAAAACCACCCCTACCGGATAGCACAGAGTTCGTTATCTCATCATACGCCCTTTTTTGATCCTCGTTTAAGTTTTTCACTAACGAACTATGCTTTTGTGCCATTTCATCCCTGTCGTAACTCAACTCATCAGCGATCAGCTTATTTTGGTAGTCAAACCCTTCAACGATTTCTGGGAATGGCATAGAATATTCAGACAATGACCGTCCATTTAGATGAAGTAGTTTTTCAATTTCCATAAGGCACATGTTTTTCAACGCATCCTCTCTTACTTGGATGCCTATTCAAAAAAACGAAAAAGAAACTGATTAGGTTAGGATGTTAAAAAAATGTATCCTATTAGTTAAATAAAATGATTAAATATAAAATAAAGATACACATATTGATGCCTACCGGGTGTCTCTAACTGTCTTCGTATATTGTATACAATCCCATCAGCTAGTAGCTTCCATGTTGATTGCCAGACAAATTCGGCCTTGTTCATCGTGTTCATAGTTAGTAAAGTCACAAACAAACGTCGTAATTGATTTCCAGACGCAATTTTACTTGCCTCAGTTATTGCATCAATGAATTCTCTATCACCATCCAATAAACCCAATTGAAAACACGCTTCTTCAAACGTGTTCTCTACATTACCGTTGACCTTTCGGAGAGACTTGTAGCTTGTGCAACCTCTTTGGATGTTTAGCAAAATGCGTAGATAATACTTTTCACCGATACCAGGAGGAACATAATTGATTCTACCAATGTTGTAACCCTTTTTCCTGGGTAGCCAAACCCTTTCTACCGGGTTGTACACAAATCTTGTTGGAAACTCTGCGTAAGTCAAGTCCTTCCCCTGGGAGTATGTTCTATTAGCTGCAAACCATGCAAGAAACATAGTATCATAATGTTGTGCCCTCCAAACAACATTTTCAATGTCTTCATCATCATCGAATAATACCGTCTGTTCATTGGGGAGATGGAATGTGAGTCTCTGAACAGGAGGCCATTTCTGGTGTATGTCAAATGCAAGAGTTTGCCAGACAGCTTCAGAAGGGGAGACGTATCTACATTCATAAAAATTGCGGATCTCATCAACAGGAGCCTCAGCATTATCTGAACTTCTCAACACCTGTAGAGTTGCACGATCTGGCCCTTTGTTTACGTACTTGAATAGATACTTAATGGAATTGGATTTATTGCAAAACTCAACATTGACATGGCCACGATATCTCATCAGTAGTTGAGGGTTGTAAGGGACAACAAACCTGTTATCGAAAATAGTGCCCCCCTTTTCAACTGTTATTCCGGTGTTGTGACGTTTGTAGCAAGGATATCCATCTTCATCAATTTTCGTTGACTGAAGAAATGGCTTGGGGTAGAACTTGGTACAGTGTGTACCCTTTGTGCAAGCTGCGTTGGGGTTAGCACGACCACATGGTCCGTGAAGCATATAAGCGGACACTGCCTGGTGTAGATTTGGATACAAATATGGATCTGGCAACTCAGCGGAGATGACCCTATATATGTCCGTGGTGGTGTTAAGCTTGTTTACAGCTGATAACCATAACAACAAATGCGCATGCGGAAGGCCCCTTTTTTGCCATTCGACTGTATACATCACTGCGAGATGTTAAAAAAACCAATTGTTAATGAATGAATAAATATAAATTTATAAAGTCTGGTTACTCATAACCGTTGTTTTGACTTTTTTAATATAAAATAATTAATTGTACGTTATAAAAGGGAGCACCTGCATCAACAGTCCCAAAAATGTTGTCGGTTTTAAGGTCTGTGATAAGTTGGTCTAGTTTCATCTTGAATACACGTGATATGATGTCTGGTCTATCAGAAGCTGTTAAACCACGTGGCCTAACGAAATCAACTATCTCAGGCCAACTTGAGTTACAGGTTATTGTAATGAAGAGGTCTGGATATCCGAACCTCTTGCAAATAGCCATAGCATCCTGGCAGTTGTTGAACATGTACCTGGCACCTCCTGTAAAAGATGGGGGCAAGATAACACGTCGTCCAATGGCCGATGCATCAGTTTCTCCTCTAGTAACGGCATCTTGCAATCCAGTCAAAATTTCTGATCGTATGAGTTGCTGGTTGTTCCGGATGTATCTAAGTCTTGAAGATTCGATCATTGTGTAACAGTCAACCAAAAATTGTTGAAACAATCGACGTGCGTTAACAATTTGGCCGAACTCAATATCTCTTTCTTGAATTCTAAACGCAATGAACTCTCTTAATGTCACTTTTTGTCTTTTGGGGGATCTAATGTGCCCAGGTTTTTGTCTGAGTGGAGTGTTTTCTCGGAACCCATCCTCACCGTGTGCAAAGATTAAAGGGTACTGCAGGGGAAGCAAAGCAGTATGTGTTTCATATACCCTTTCTAGCTCTCCCGACATATGTTTCACAATTATGTCACGACCTCGTTCTAATTGGGAATCATCCCCAATTATTAAAGCTGCAACTTCATCGCATGTGGGGATATTATGCGTCCTAGGATCGGATGACCTGTCTCTAATCAACCTTAAACTGATTTTCTGCGCAGGATGTTGTTCTTGATGGTCGCGAACTTCTCTGTATTTCTTTGCGATCACATTGTGTTGATCAACCATTTCTTTCAGATCTCTGACTAAGGATTCATCAACTACATTATTCTTACTGTTAGACCTGAAATTGAGAAGTATAAATGTTAAAACATTAATGTGTAAGATGTAAATCACCATAACATCATGAAGGAGTATATGATTATTTTAACGTCTTCTACATAAAATAATTTTTTAATAAAAATACATGTTTATATATTTTGGAAAAAAGGAAAGAAAATGTTCAAATAGTATTTTGTTAAATATATAGGATAGCTTTCAAAAATAAACGTGCAAACCTGAAATGGCTCATTCTGTTTGAGACCTCGTTTCTAGTGTCCCATATGTATAACTGCGCATATTTAGGGGTACTACCTTCAGTGGGCAGTAGGCTGCCTATGCGATGGTAATTTTGTCCACTCAAGATGTATTGTGGTGGACTGCCTCCATCATTATGTGTGGTAACAACTTTACCTCCCATTGAAGTGAATGCAAACATGCTGTTGTATGCCCTAATGTTGTCACACCAGTTTTTGCTCCTTGGATCAAGACCTCTAATAAGACTCAACAACAATTGAGGTGGCTCCTTAAGCAATGGGATGTCAACTTGGCCTTTCATGCAACACATAGAAAAGTCTGGATTTGATGAACGATTGCTCTTGACCGCCCTCTCTTGAAACCAAAACAACGCATGACACTCACGACATTGATGAGTTGGAAGACCCATGTCAAGAGCAGCTGAAAAGATGGAATTCTATCTATAATCTTAATGTATTGTCGAACAGAATTGTTGTATATATTCCTAAATATATACAATAAATCGTTATGTATAGATATACATTTAAATAAATGTTTGACCAATCATATAGGACTTACGCTGGGACTCATATTTGTCATATAGAGTGGACGGAAAACCGTTTGTTTGTTGTTGAGTACCTGCAGTAGAACAGCACCAAAATTACGTTAATAAGATGTTGAAATGGATATTTAGTTTATATGTAATGACCAACTAAAGATTGTATATTGTAATGTGAATAGTTAATACCTGAACTATGATCTGCTGTTGTTTTTGCATTGGTTTGATCTTCCTTGTCGAAATCAAGTCTTATTATTGGTAAACTGGCTGGTGTTGTACCATGATGTATTGTTATAGCACTTGTGATACGTTTATCTGCATGGCTTACCTCTGGATGAACTTGACAGGACGTGGCTTCAACTGATTAAAAAATATCTATTAATGCTACATAACAGGATATAAATATTTCTGACATGTAGAACACGCTGGTGTTTATTAATAGTAGTGGATAGCGTGTAAATAACATCGCCCCGCCTTGATTGGAGAGAAATAGTAGTGGAATATTGAGGGGGGTTTGACCTACATCCTGTATGAATATACAAAATTTGATTGTATATAGAATAATCCTTGGCCACCACTTACATAACTTTAGTAAGCATTATTAATTGTTATGAGATTACAATTAGTACCTGTTGTAAATTCGGCGATATTATTTTGGCTTCCAGACGTGATAATACTTTTTCTGTCTTCCGGTGTGAAAGGTTGATTGTTCTCATTTTCTGACAATAACTGGGTGATTTTTGACCGTTTTGCAGAACACCGTGATTCAGGCAGAGTATTGTTGATAGGGGTGTTCGTGGGTCGGATTGGATCGGATTTGACCAAATCCGTTGCCCGAACCAATGATAATTATTCGGTTTGGGTTGGTTCGGATTTTACATTTTTTCCTCCAAAATCCGAACCAAACCGAACCGATATTGGACGGGTTGGTTTGGATTGGGCTCACGGGTCATTCACTAAAATATTAATTTTCTAAAATATAAAAAAAAATATTTTTATGATATTCCAACACTTTAAATAGCTAAAAAAATTGAAAATCACACGAAATCAAACTCAAATCCACTAATAGTCTTCCCATTCATAGTATTAAAATTTTACAACTTAATCATAAATTATTAAGGTAAAAATTCTAAGCAAATAAAATCGTGTGCATCTAAAATTACAAAATTGTTATGACGTACTATAGGTTGGTTCGGGTTTGCGGATTTGAATTTTAAAATCCGTTGCCCGATCCAAACAACTACGGGTTGGTTTGGATTTATTCGATTTTAACCCGAACACGAAAAATATCCGAACCAAACATATCGGTTTGGATTGGATCGTGGGTTGGTTCGGATTTACCCGAACCACTGAACACCCCTAATTGTTGACTCCAGACTTTCTTGGCCGACCACGTCGTCGTGGCAAATTAACTGGTAAACTCATAAAAAGATTACTCTAATCGAAGAATTTGTGAATATATTGTTTTGAAAACAAATAGCTAATATAAGTGAAAGATGAAATACCGTTTTGTATGTCAGCAAGAGGGACGCGTGAAGGTTGATTGACTGTGTCATTACCCGGGAAAAGTGATTCTTTATGAGCAGTACTTGGTGGTATATCTGTAAGAAAACAATGAATAAAGATGAGAATATAAAGAAATAAATTAAACCACTAACTATATGGTTGTAGGATATTAGCGTTCTATACCAATATGTTGCACTATATACTTTGCACTATGCAAATTGCACAGGTTGAGTAGATATTTTATGTAGGATAGATTTGAATTTAAAAAGGAGATTAGATTAATACCTTCCGACATAGACGCATGTTCAATTCCCGGTGTGTAAATAACTTCGCTGGGCCTTGAAGGCACCAAAATAGTAGTGGAATATGGAGGGGGATTTGAACTACATCCTTTATAGATATACAAAATGTCTTTGTAAAAATATCAATCACTGGATAAATTTAGTAACTTTAGTACACATGATTAATTGATGTGAGATTACAATTATTACCAGTTGTAAATTCTGCGATATTATTTTGGTTTCCACACGTGCTTATTCGTTTACTGTCTTTCGGTGTGAAAGGTTGATCATTCTCATTTTCTGACAATAACTTGGTGATTTTTGACCGTTTTGCAGAACACCGTGATTCAGACAGTGTCGTTGATTCCAGACTTCTTTGGCCGACCACGTCATCGTGGCAGAGTATCTGGGAATAAGTAAGAATACTTGAAAATACTATTATAAGTGCATCTATTTATTTGAAAACAGCTCAAGTATATAACAGATAGATGAAATACCGTTTTGTATGTCAGTAAGAGGGACACGTGAAGGTTGATTGACAGTGATCTCCACAGGAAAAAGTGATTCTTTATGAGCTGAACTTGGTGGTATATCTGTCACATCACAATGAATAAAATCTGAGAATATAAAGAAACCTGGGCAATAAGAATATGGTTGGAGCATATTAGCGTTCTATAACAATTTGTTGCATACTATATGTTGAGCATCAAAATTAGATAGATTGAAACTTGGTCAGGAATACAATTACGCTGTTTTATATAATTATATGTTAATAACGGCCATGACGGGTTTATTATGACTTCAGATATTTAGAATCTTTACAATATTTGATTTAATGTAGAACATATTATAAGAAATGTCGTTTAATAGTATGTGATAATGTTAATATTAAATTTAATTTGGTAAGACCTGTATTCATATAATAAAATTTTAAACACTAACTTGTCAACTAAATTGTTTCAGGGTGTAGATAACACTAACCTGGTGGTAGCATCTAATGCATTGATGAGTTACATGTTAGAGCTTAAAGCAGTGTACACACTAAATAAGCTACTCTGAACATACTGATCCATTATGAAAAACATTTTAATAAGTTGGGTATTGCAAACTTACTTGAATTTGAGTTATGAGGGTCTTTCATGTACTTACCATCTACTTGAGATGCTAATATGTCAAACGGTGTTTGAATTTCAGAACTCCCGTTATCTGCCAACAACCTGCGGATATTTGCACGTGAAGCTGACAAACGTTGGTCTCCTGTTTGGTACTTCACAGATCCTATGGGTAAGAGACTTATAAAATTTATAAGGTGCCACTTATCATTCTGTTTACAATATATAATGTCATAATAACATTACTTGTCATAAGTAAAATCAATCAAAATAAGTATTTATTGTACCTGAACAATCACTCGTGGTTATCTTTTTTGGGCTCCCACGTGGCCTACGATTACTTGCTTGTACTAATAAAACAATAGAATTTATCATGATCCAGCCGTAATGGATTGAATATCTATAGAGTGTATTATTTGCACACTGGATTATTTAATAAATTACATGACTTAACCTCAAGACAATAGTCATGTGACTTTTCAGGGGCATAACTGTGATTTGGCAATATAAATAATCAGTTTAACTCAACCCCATACCCATTTTTTATATGCCGTGGTAACGTATGACTGATATATTTATTAAAATTCTAGGTCATATTACAATGATCCTGTAGTATGTGCAATACTAAGAAAGAATTACGGTTACCTTGTAGTATTGGAGTATATTTGCATTGTTGGGTATCAACATATTCCCTACCGGGTTTCGTTGGTGGTGTTTGATCGTCAACATTGCAATCTGAAACTTGATATAAATCAGCAACATCTAAGATAGGGATACTGCCAATACTCTGATACATTTTTTAAATAAATTTTATGGATGCTAACCATAAATCCAATTTCTCTGTTCAGTTTGATGGGGGTGTTGCTGATAGTTGTTGGATGAATCCGGATCAGAGTTCCCTGCGGCACGGGTCATTCTGCAAAGTTTCTCCGAAGGATTTTTCCTTACTAAGTCTACAACTATGATGGTAATTTAATTAAACATATTCATCTCAACGCATCTAGTAGAACAACTTTTACAAATGCAAGTATCATAATTTTTAACAATATAAAAAACAATTAAATAAAGGAAGTTTAGTCTGACCTTAAAGAAGAATGGCAACGTTGATGGAGAATTGGACATGAAATAGAGATGAAAGAACGCATTTTGGCTAGGAAGCTTCAGGGCTCCCATTTAATAATGAGCCACAAATGTTGGTTTCGGAATATTCTCCACCAATTTCTCATATTGATATGTGTAATTAAGGCTGATATTAAGATTCAGCCATAAATAGTGGGGAACGTTTCTTCCGAAAAGTCAAAACTTAATTAAAATATTCGGCATTTAATTGATTAATATTACCTATACTAACTCCAAAAATCTGAAGGTGGTTTTTTTTGTTCCATAGTTGGTTTATTTTCATTATATGTTTTGCGTTGATAATGGTATTCAAAATTGGCCCCCTAATTTGAATTTTGGTTTTTCTTAATAATAGAATTAATCTTCTTTTATTGCAAGGATGGATATTGATATTGATATCCATACATATTTAGGGAGAGACTCGTTAATCAGAAGTAAGCTACTTTCCATTGTCTGGTCTCGGCATTGGTTGACGAACTATGCAAATCAATTAAAAGGGTAATAGGAATAATTAGTAGAGGACTATCCAATGCAATAATTGATATCCATACATATTTAGGGAGAGACTCGTTAGTCAGAAGTAAACTAGTTTCCATTGTCTAGTCTCGGCATTGGTTGCCGAACTACTTAATCCCATAAAAGGATAATAGGAATAATTAGTAGAGGACTATCTAATGCAATAATTTCGAGGAATTAAGTTCAAAAATTCAACTACGTCATAATGATGCCCCCTCCAATCATTGTTAACAAACTGTTGAAATCAATTATATAACCTAAGGTTTCGCCATCATTAATTTCCCTCGAAACCAATTGGTGTGATAAACTGTAAAATCTATTAGGCAACCTACTATATTAATTGGTTTGTAATTGGTTATTTTAATATGAACTATTTCGAGAAATCCACCTTAAATTATATGGTTTAGTGTACATTTACAACTAACATATTAAGGCTATTGCTCTGGGATACAATATTGAATAAATATACAGTCATGGGCAATAACCGATTAACTTCCATCCTGATTTCATAGGTGGTGAATGTGTATACATTAAAGTTGGAACTATCAGTCCTTCAAACCTGTCGGCCATTCCTACTCGCATCAGTAGTATCTTCATGTGAAATAAAAAAAGGTAAGTTTGTTCTAACAAAACTACTTGCGGATGTAGATGTAATCTTAGTAATTACGATATTGTTTGTTAAATTGTTTGTTAAATTAATGTATTTAGCAAGAATAATTTCCAGTAGTAGATAAGCTCTAATAAACATATTAAATCTGACTACATCAGGCTAGCGAAGCAGAAAAATGCAAATTAAATAGAAACGAAAGTTGCAACGCATGCAATGAAATACCACAAAAAGTCAGGTTATTCTGACAGATAGTAGGAATGTAAATTCAAAACAGCAAACTGGAAGTTGACATAAAAAAACTGATTCAAAAATGTTCCACCCGAAATTTCGTAATTCATAAAAAATAGTAGGTAAATTCATAAAGATCTTAAACACTACTTTTCAAGTTTGACAGATTTGAGTGGCCTGGAGATGGATGATTATCCAGTGTCAACTGTGAGTTTCCTTTTGCTTAGGGGTGTCTCATCCATGTCTCTGCTTTTATCTGCAGTAGTTGTATCAGCACCTCCAGTGCATGAATCTGAAGCAGATTGGTCAAACTTAGTCAATAAATCCTATAAGAAAGGGAAGATGTTGTTATATTGCAGGATTACCATGTGGGTATAATTATTCTAATTATTGCTGTCTTACATGGAAAGATGTATACAATTCTGGTCTTTATTCTATTGACTGTATATACTAAGATAAATTAGAATAGGACGTATATTAATTATTGTAAACTACCTCCGACAGGCCTGTAGTAGAATTATCAACCCATTCTGGTGCCGCCGCTGTTGGGGTATCTTCAATTAGCAATACCTCTGGGTTAACTTCAATTTTATCCTAAAGAATAATATCAGAAATACATTCAGCAAATAAATGACTATGGAATGAAAAAACTAATAGTCGAAACTTATCATAACATGGTGTTTTTAGTTACCCACCTCCAGGTCAACCCATTTAGCCTTGTAGGAGGTGATTAGGTCGCTGTCATTAGAAACATTTCTCACCCGGTATGAACGTGGATACCTACCACCATTGGCACCTTCACCTTGTATTCTGAAAAGTGCCTCTTTTCCTTTCAGTTCCCTCAACTCAATTGGCAGATAATCCCTATCAGGATCCTGGACAATTGGTAGAATATCAGAAAATAGTTTACCCGACATAATATTAGGATTAGTTAGTTATTTATAGGGGGGGCAGATTTTTCAATGATATGTTAAATAAATAATTAATGCGAACCTCTTTCCATGAGTTATAAATTTCCTCAGATGACTTCCCAATTAAAACACGTGCAGTATGATCGAACAGAACGACACTCAGAGAATCCGTCTCATCGATGATTGTAAGTTTCAGGAGATACCTAGTAATTTGTAAATATATATACAGTTGCCATAACTTCGTACATTGAACAGATAGTAATAATTATTATAATTATACAGATCTTACTTTCTGGTGACTTTTGTCACATGAGTGTCACATTTAGGACAGTAGTACATGTCAGGTTCATCAGGATCCTCTTTGCATTTCTTACTGCATCGGCATGCCCAGTACCACCATTCTATTTCGTCAACGACAGAATTGATAGTTGCAAATACTACAAATTCATTCACCTTGTATACATCATAATGAATAGAATATGTAAGTGGTGGGAGAAAATTTGCAAAGCACAAAAACAATCAAAGAATTTATATTAAATTATGCAAGAATACAACAGCCCACATATAGAAAAATGGAGTATACCTGAACCAATTCCTTGACATCAGCTAAAGTGTATTTCTGATCGACGTTCATGAAATCATCTACAGCCCCATGATTCTTGCTATGCTGGCTGACAGTCAAAGTAGGTGATGTGACCGTATGGCTTAAGCTGTTGGTAGGTTGACACAAATAAGTTAATGACAGAAATTAATAGACGAAAAATAGTCACAAATTGGATTGACTAATAAAAATAAAATGAATTATGCATATATTCATTGTAAGATATGGATTGTGTTTACGTTTCTTGCAAAGCTATTGCCTCAGGTATGTTGGGATTGATTAACAGCTTCGTGGCGTGCATTGTAGTTTGAATAGAAATACCTCCTGAAAAGTTAAAAGATGGATATATTAAAACTGTGTTTTAGACAGTTATTATATAATAATGAATATTATAAGGTGCTGATATTTTAATTATGCCCAGATATTTGCAGATTTACCTGGCCAAGTACTAACTTTACAGAACAAAACTGCTACGACGGCATTGGTATTACCTCCAGATGTGATCCATTTTTTCAGCTCCGTAACATACTCCCCGAAGAGTGTAACACTGAACCGATACCTGAAACACAGTTTGAAATATATCAAGGTAAATTTATTTTGGATTTGATATAAAGTAGCATGAATATATCATTTATTGGAATTGGCACCAATTATTATAAGTAGTTAGAAATTACCCCCGGTTCTCCAGATCAATTTTTAATCTGGAAGTCATCCCTTTGTTTTTATAAAATTCTTGTTCATGACCAATTCCCGTCAGCACTCCAACAACATCTAGGAAACAATAACAAAAGAGAAATTGAATTAAATATCATGTCAGATTCAAGTAGGGGCACCAGAATTACACTATAGGTACAAAACTCACCAACTAAATAATCCTGGTTGAATTCTGGCTGGAAACACTCCTCAGGGGGAGTGAAGTCGTAGTCAGTGATTGGCACCTCATCAATTGCCACCTTCCTTATTATAGCTTGAAGCTTGAAATTAAGCCTGTACTCGTGCCTGGCAGCACGGTATTTTCCAGAATTTAGTGCAACTATAAATTTTGAGATATTGTATACGCCGCCTTCCAGGATGTTTGCGTCATGCTTGTAAATATACATTTGGTCTATGTAGGCCTGTATCTTGGTTCCCTAAAAAAAATTAAAACAATTGTAGGTTAGTAACCATGTTATGATACGGTCAAATGATAATATGAATTTCTCTACTGAACCATTCACCACCTATGAAATGATAATATGAATTTATCTACTGAACCATAACTTGAGTAAGTAGTGGTCAAATGACAAATTGGTTGTGGAGAGGCTATTTTCTTATAATATCAGATTTCCTTCTCCCTATAATGTTTGGGCTCACTGCTAGGTTGCTGTCAATAAGTTCTGGTTTTATAACTACAATACATCTTAATTGTCATAATAGAATCAACATTTTATTATATGAAACCTATATTATTCTACGTATCGCTTCAAGTTTTTAATGAATCCCCTATGAAATATGCATTTAAATCTGAAATTTCAGGAGCTGTTCTATATTTTACATGAAATTTCAGGAGCTGTTCTATATATTACATATGAATATATTAATCATCTTAGTAGGAAACATTCTTGTTATGATACGGTCAAATGATAATATGAATTTGTCTACTGAACCATTCACCACCTATGAAATGATAATATGAATTTATCTACTGAACCATAACTTGAGTAAGTGGTGGTCAAATGACAAATTGGTTGTGGAGAGGCTATTTTCTTATAATATCAGATTTCCTTCTCCCTATAATGTTTGGGCTCACTGCTAGGTTGCTGTCAATAAGTTATGGTTTTATAACTACAATACATCTTAATTGTCATAATAGAATCAACATTTTATTATATGAAACCTATATTATTCTACGCATCGCTTCAAGTTTTTAATGAATCCCCTATGAAATCTGCATTTAAATCTGAAATTTCAGGAGCTGCTCTATATTTTACATGAAAATTTCAGGAGCTGTTCTATATTTTACATATGAATATATTAATCATCTTAGTAGCAAACATTCTTGTTAAGGATTATCTGTTGTGTAAATGGTCACGTTGTATAAAATATAAAGGATTGAAAAAAATCTAACAATACCTGTTTATCTACCAAGACCATTTCAACGGAGACAGGCATGTTCCCACCATTTGATGGATAGACGCGCCATTTTCTGAGCACCCTAACAATGATGGAAGAGTTGTCATGGTGTGGACCTATGACTGACAGTGGCTCGACTTTTTTGGGAGGAACAATAGCCAACTTGCTTGATGGGGACATTGCGGCTCAAGATAGATCACGAAGTTCCAACTGTGAGTTGTTTTTGAGTTGTCCGCAAGGTTTTAAACTTTATAGTCAAATGACCATTGTTGGCGACTTCTCTCCCAAGAATGCACATTTATGGAATTAAGTATCGATCCACAAAATCTGGGTATTAATATGTTCTGATTTCCATGAGTTAGATCCAAAAAATGCGCAATGTGTATCAATATGTAATTATATTTATTTTGAAATTTGAAAATAATTTTCGTGTAATATTTAAGTTGGCTGTTGTATTTTTTCGTTAAATAACAAAATAGTTAATACCACCTGTTATTAAATCAATGAATCGTTACATGTGGTTGTATTCTGCAACCATTTATTTTGTATTTTTTGTATTCATTTCATTTATTTTGTTTTAACCGTGTTTGTAAAGGCACAGGAAATAACTGTGGTTGTAAATGCACAGGATATTTATTTTCCAGAATATGATGACAGACCAATTAGGCCATGAATTTCGGCCAATTATGAGAGTTAACTACAATTGTGCTAACAGTTAATTAGGCCATGAATTCCGGCCAATTATCATTAAAAATATTTTTTTTTATTTAAAGTGCAGCCGCAATCTAAATTGTTTTCAGCCGTTGATCTTGCCTTTTTTTTTAAGACAGCCGCAATCTAAACCGATTTCAGCCTTTGATCATGATTTTTTTTTAAGCTATAAATTGTAGCCATTGAGATCGTTTTTTTTAAGATGGTTTTTTAATTTGGGGTGATGTGGCTGCCATGTATTTATTTTAGAAATACATGGATTTCTTATCGATGAGGTGTATTTTTGTGATCGTTTGGGTGGAAGATTATGTGGAGTGCTGAGGTGGACAATTCCTGATTTAATATA
This sequence comes from Astragalus membranaceus, assembly GCA_039519185.1. Classification (NCBI taxonomy): domain Eukaryota; kingdom Viridiplantae; phylum Streptophyta; class Magnoliopsida; order Fabales; family Fabaceae; genus Astragalus; species Astragalus membranaceus. The sequence goes on along the minus strand of CM076847.1, from coordinate 146,019,394 downwards.
ATTATGATTAAGTAACTAAAATTTTAATTTTATATTTAAGTTAAATTTAGTTGTAATATGATTTTCCAGAAGGTAGCACGGTCCATGACAAAGTAATATGATTTATAATTAATGCTTATTTGAATTGGTAAACAAAAATAATGCTTACTATTTGACTATGATTTATAATTAATGTTTATTTTTAAGTAAATAATCACATGCATAAGTTGTTCTAGAACATGCATAATAATCAAAACGACCAAAATCAAGACATATTAAAAATTCAGATATAAATGAGTGATAAGAAATAGTATACCTGAATTACACACAACTAAAAATAATAAAAGGGATTAAAAGTGATATTAATTAAGATATGAAAGTGCAATTAAGAATTTATTTTTTGGTTAGAATAAGAATTTTTGTTTTAGTACAAGAAGAAGAACATTTGTTTTTTTTGACAGCACAAGAAAATTTGTTTGTAAGCATAAAATAAAATAATGAAAAAGGAAAATAAAGAGTTGGGATAACATGGGTGATATACAGGATGAGAGATGAGTTAAATCTTTTACTAATATATCAGTCAAATTGATCGTAGAATATAATATTAAATGTTATGAATGACTGGAATTGTTGGATATTTCAAGTTTGTTGAGATTTTGTTTTATATTTTAATAAAAAAACATGTAATGGCAAAAAAAAATCATCTCTAACCAATACTGTTGGCCCAATAGATTAATTTACCCGGGGACACGGGGATCGACTCGGTGTTTCTGGGTTCGATTCCCGCAGTGGACATACTCACAATTTGCCTTCCCAGTGGATTAATTTACCCGGGGACACGTGGATCGACTTGGTTCTCCCGGGTTCGATTCCCGCAGTGGACAAGTTGTATTTTATTGAAAACAAAAAGATATTTCAAAAGTGAGAAGTCACACATTGCTTGGCTTTGGATTCACCAAAGTCCTCATATACTAAAGCTTAATGAGAGCTAGTAAACAAGCAACTAGAAGGGACTCCCTCGCGCGCACAAGCAGGGACCAACATGACTTGGTTCAGTGCGAATCTTTCGATTCCCCCCCCCCCTGCGCGCTCGACTGGCTTTGTACTAATTTTATTAAATAAAATATTACTTTTATCAGCCTATTCGTATACGCCCAATCATGGGTCGAAATGTTTTATGAAATAATTTTTAACGGCCAGCTCAGGTCGAAAACTTCAAGTTGGTCGAACTGATTGGCAAAACAATCTGGTCGAAAACTGAAAGTTAGTCGAACTGACTGGTGAAAAGATTTGTTCGAAAACTGAAAATTAATTCCCTTTATTTTGTAACTGTCAGTTTCCTCCAACGGCTTCCTTTCTTTTAAACCCATTTATTCCGTAACCGCAGAGTTAAACCTTTTGATTACAATTGATTTTCGAAACGGTTTTTGACTGGCTATTGATTGCTGGAGCCTATGTCTCTAACAGTTATTTTTCTTAAAGCCTATATAAACAATTTCGAGTTGCACTTGAAACAAATGATCAGAAAATCCATTTTCCACATTTCTTGAAAAAGAGCTCTGGGTTGCTCTCCTGTTAATATTTAGTTCTTCTTGCTAGTTCTGATACCTCTTTCGCTACTGTGATTGAGAAGACCCGGTTGTACCTCAGGGAATTTGCGCTGTAGAGGCGGATAAATTCTTCAGGGCAGACGTAAGACGCCTCCGGTTGTTTATCTAACATTTCTGTGTTTGCAGGTTTATTTTCGACAGCATCAGTACAATTCGACAGCAGCTACTTCTACTTCGACAGCTTCTGTTTCTGCACATTTGGTTCTCAGTAGTCCTTGCCACTCAACAGCATCAGTCGAAATTTTACTTCTGAAATTCGACTACAGAATTTCGACTGCAGTCAGCATCATTCGACTACAGCCATATCAGCATTTTCGACAACATTCTGAAGAATTTATCATGGCTGGCGCAATCAACAACGATGATAACGGTGCTCCCATCAACAACAACAGCACTGTTATCATTCCTTCTGCTGTCCCGGTAACTTATGCGAAACCTTTCCCTGACATCTCTAAAATTGAGGTTTTCGCAGGATATGCAGAACACAGCGCTGCTTATAGATTCCTTGTTGTGAAAAGTGATGTTCTAGATAATAATACTATCGTGGAAACTAAAAATGCTGAGTTTTTTGAAAACGTTTTTCCTTTGAAACATGATAGTATATCTAGACAACCATTAGCAAGTACTAATGATGAAACTCATGAGGAACCGTATCAAGAACTAAGGAGAAGTAAAAGACCAAGAAAAGAAACATCCTTCGGAAATGATTTCTACACTTATCTAGTCGAAAAAGATCCAGAAACCTTTTTCGAAGCAACTTCTTCTTCTGAGTCGAAATTTTGGAAAGAAGCCATTAAAACTGAAATAGACTCAATTTCCAAATGTAACACTTGGACCTTAGTTGATTTACCACCTGGGGAAAAATCAATAGGATGCAAGTGGATTTTCAAAAGAAAATATAACTCTGATTGGTCTATTGATAAATACAAAGCTAGATTAGTAGCAAAATGTTTTTCTCAAAAACAAAACATTGATTACTTTGATACCTTTGCTCCAGTAACAAGAATTTCTTCTATTAGAGTTTTAATAGCTTTTGCTTCCATCCATAAACTAGTTATTCACCAAATGGATGTTAAAACCGCTTTTTTGAACGGTGACTTAGAAGAAGAAATCTACATGAATCAACCCGAAGGATGTATAGTTTCAGGTCTAGAAAACAAAGTATGCAAACTCCTTAAGTCGTTATATGGTTTAAAACAAGCACCAAAACAATGGCATGAAAAATTCGACAGAACCTTAGTCGAAGATGGCTTCACCACAACTGAAGTTGATAAATGTGTTTACACTAATACTGTGTGTGGAGAACATGTGATCATATGTTTATATGTAGATGACATGCTCATATTTGGTACTTGTCTGGATATTGTTATCAAAACAAAATCCTTTCTTTCATCTAGTTTCGACATGAAAGATATGGGTGAGGCTAATGTAATATTAGGAGTTAGAATCATCAGGGAAGGTGATAGTATCACACTATCACAAGATCATTATGTGGAAAAACTTCTTAGGAAGTTTGGTCACTATGACTCAACCCCCTTGAGTACCCCCTATGAAGCTAACTCACGCTTAAAGAAAAATAGAGGTGATCCTGTTGACCAACCTCAGTATGCCCAAGTAATTGGGAGCCTACTGCATTTAATGAATTTTTCTCGACCAGACATTTGCATTCGCAGTCGGTCGTCTGAGTAGGTATACTCACAATCCTGGTCAGGATCACTAGAAGGCAATTGCTCACCTTATGAGATATTTGAGAGGTACCACAACTTATGGTATTACTTATAGTGGATTTCCCGCAGTATTAGAGGGATACTGCGATGCTAACTGGATATCTGATTCAGATGAGACAAAATCCACTAGTGGTTACATTTTCACACTTGGTGGTGGTGCGGTAACTTGGAGGTCAGCCAAACAGTCCATTATTGCTAGATCGACTATGGAGTCGGAATTTGTAGCTCTGGAATTGGCTGGTACTGAAGCTGAATGGTTGAAGAACCTTTTAGCTGGTATTCCCTTGGGAATAAAACCGATACCATCAGTGTCAATACATTGTGATAGTCAATCGGCAATAGCCATTGCAAAGAATAAGACCTATAATGGCAAAAATAGACATGTGCAATTAAGACATAATGTTGTCAAACAATTGCAAAAGTATGGAGCAATATCGATCGATTATTTGAAGTCAGAAGTGAATTTGGCCGATCCTCTGACAAAACCCTTAGGGAAGAAAATGATATGTGAAACATCGAGGGGAATGGGACTAAAAGCCAACTGATATTAAGAAGTGATGGTAACCCAACCTTTGCGATTGGAGATCCCATGAATAAGGTTCAATGTGGTAAAAACAAGTTACTTCTTGATAGTGCTAGCACTGGAAATTCATTCAAGTAATTAATTTCATTATTGTCCCTTCCTATGGTGTTATTGTGATGGTGCTAGACTGCAGGGTTAAAAGGATAAGCTTAAAGCTTTTAATGATTTTCATAGCCCTTATGGGTGGTGTATGACTTGCAGCATACACTTGATGAAATCACCTATATGAGTGTCAAGTGAGGCCGCTTGCATGAGATCCTGGCGAGGTCTCTAGAGCACTCATGAATACCGAGCACGCGCAGGGCCTAGTAGCGCAACACCGCGAAAACAGCAAGAATTGTGGGGGTGTAATGTGATAATGAAACCTCTAACATATAATATGCGTCTTGGGTTCCATAGCTTGCTATACCAATTCACAGTATGTTATGTTTTATCTATCTAGGACTGGTTCCATAGCTTGCTATACAGCTCCGAAACTTTACATCTACGATGTTAACCCAGAAAAAACCTCTTTTATAAACTTAATTTTCAACTTTTGAAATATGTTGTGGATTGTTGTATTTTATTGAAAACAAAAAGATATTTCAAAAGTGAGAAGTCCCACATTGCTTGGCTTTGGATTCACCAAAGTCCTCATATACTAAAGCTTAATGAGAGCTAGTAAACAAGCAACTAGAAGGGACTCCCTCGCGCGCACAAGCAGGGACCAACATGGCTTGGTTCAGTGCGAATCTTTCGATTCCCCCCCTGCGCGCTCGACTGGCTTTGTACTAATTTTATTAAATAAAATATTACTTTTATCAGCCTATCCGTATACGCCCAATTATGGGTCGAAATGTTTTATGAAATAATTTGTAACGGCCAGCTCAGATCGAAAACTTCAAGTTGGTCGAACTGATTGGCAAAACAATCTGGTCGAAAACTGAAAGTTGGTCGAACTGACTGGTGAAAAGATTTGTTCGAAAACTGAAAATTAATTCCCTTTATTTTGTAACTGTCAGTTTCCTCCAACGGCTTCCTTTCTTTTAAACCCATTTATTCTGTAACCGCAGAGTTAAACCTTTTGATTACAATTGATTTTCGAAACGGTTTTTGACTGGCTATTGATTGCTGGAGCCTATGTCTCTAACAGCTATTTTTCTTAAAGCCTATATAAACAATTTCGAGTTGCACTTGAAACAAATGATCAGAAAATCCATTTTTCACATTTCTTGAAAAAGAGCTCTGGGTTGCTCTCCTGTTAATATTCAGTTCTTCTTGCTAGTTCTGATACCTCTTTCGCTACTGTGATTGAGAAGACCAGGTTGAACCTCGGGGAATTTGCGCTGTAGAGGCGAATAAATTCTTCAGGGCAGTCGTAAGACGCCTCCGGTTGTTTATCTAACATTTCTGTGTTTGCAGGTTTATTTTCGACAGCATCAGTACAATTCGACAGCAGCTACTTCTACTTCGACAGCTTCTGTTTCTGCACATTTGGTTCTCAGCAGTCCTTGCCACTCAACAGCATCAGTCGAAATTTTACTTCTGAAATTCGACTACAGAATTTCGGCTGCAGTCAGCATCATTCGACTACAGCCATATCAGCATTTTCGACAACAGGACATACTCGCAATTTACGATTGCGAAATGAAGATTAGTTTTTCGTTTAAAGCATTGGGATACTCTGTGTATATCCCGCAATTGTCTGAATTTTTTTTTCATCTTTCACCGATAAATGCTTTTGTTTTTTATTATGATAAATGCTTTAGTTTTTTTTTAATAAACAATATTTGTAAAGGAGGGAAATATTAGTTTCTCGGGTTTGAATGTGAGACCTTTACTTATACTTTTTTGGTGCACTAATTCGAAATCTCTTAACTCGCCAATTAAACTATCTATTTAGGTAGAACCGAGAAATGCTTCGGTTGATGTCTCACTTTCGACACGGTCGAAAAAGGCGGTTGAGAACGTGGATCGGGGGTACTACCTACCTAGGTAACCCACCCAACTTTTAAAATGTGGGTTGATCGATGAATGTTATTGCTTGCCGTTTTAGATAATCCATTCCTCCTTTCCTTTCCATTCTTGCTTTTTGACCTGTGACCTTCGAATACAAGCTATTCCACGCCACGCTCCCTTCTTTTCTTTTCATAATCCTTTCTTTTCGAAACCCTAATATAATCTCTCTCTCTCTCTCTCTTCCATTCAAATCACCGATCTAGCTCAGGTATTCTTTCAAATTCTGTTCTCTCATCGTCACTTTGTTTAAATTTTCTGATTCGATCATTTTATAATTCACTTTCGATCAGATTTGATTCATCAATTTTTCCTCTTTCGAATTCATCAAAAGAAAAACAGATTCCATCTTCGAATTCTCCGCTTCGTTTTTGCTTTTGGTTCGCTGCGACTTCAGGTGCTATTATTCATACAGATATTGTGTTTTCTTGGTGGTTATTTTTGGGGAATTCTAAAATCTAAACACCACCAAATGGACGATTCATCAGTTTATATCCAAACATAATTCGTTTTAAATATTACTTTGGTTTGTTATAGCTCGAATTTGCTGTTATTTTTTATAATCAAACGTTAGTTTCTGGAGGACCTATTGTGAAATTGGAATTTCATTGCCGTGATGGTTTATTGCTGGAATTGAACATTATTTGAAGGGGAAATACCAAGCTCTTTGTTATGTTTGTTTTCCTTAGCATTGTTGTGGCGAGATTATAAGTGTACTTAATTGTATGTTTAATTTTGTTGGCTGATATGATTTTACAGGAATTATGTCATTTGTTCGGAATTTTCAACCAGAAGGTTACAATTTAAATGGTGGTTATTGGTCCACCTATGATGGAAACAGCTTTGGCAACACTGATAGGAAAAGAAGCCGGAACAATTACAACCATGTGAATTATAATGTTTACAATGACAACCAGACTAAATATGGGCACCATGGTGGCAACTTTAACTTTTGCAATGAGGACCATACTAATTATGTGAAGTCTGATAGTGTCCCATCATCTTTGAAAAAGAGAAAATATTCAGCTCCTGTTTGGGAAGAAAGTCAGAAATACAACCTTCCTTCCATCATCTTTCAAGTTCATCCTATAAGATTCAATGCTGATACCTCTACATCAACTAACAGCAAACCTGATTTCTCTATATTTGACGATGATGAGCCAGTCTTTATGTCAAGGGATGATATTGATAGATACTCTCCATCAAGAAAAGACGGTATTGACATACGCCGCGAGACACATTTGCGGTATTCCTATTGCGCCTTCCTTCAGAATCTTGGAACGAGGCTTGAGCTGTAAGACTCACATTGCTGGTCACATGGATATAGTTTTTGAAGGAGAATTCTAATAGTTATATTTGTATATAATGCTTGTTTGTGTATTCAATCGATTCTTATATACCAGCTAAAATCATAACGTGTTCGTTTGCAGGCCTCAAACCACCATTGGGACATCCATGGTTCTGTGCCACCGTTTTTTTGTTCTACGATCACATGCTTGCCATGACAGATTTGTGAGTTTTTAGTAGTGCTCTAGCTCTAATTTCATGTGTTTACTTTTCTTACTAAATGCTTCAGTTAGAACCACAGCATTCATGCAATTTGTGCTGCTAGTGCTACTAGAAATTCACAGGAATTTGTTGCTAATATCTATGTTGGTGTTAGTGCTTGATACTTTATTTGAATGATTTTTGTATTGGTGTGTGTGATTTGTTCCTTCAAGTTGCATCTCTGTAAAGAAGCCGTGTTTTTATTAGTTTTGATCTCTGCTGCAGTTGATAGCTACTGCTGCTCTTTTTCTCTCTGCGAAGTCAGAGGAATCTCCATGCCCTTTGAATACCATATTGAAAGCATCCAGTGAAATCTTACACAAACAAGAATTTGCTATGTTATCCTACTGGTTTCCTGTTGTGAGTATTCTTCAAACTACCCAAAATCTTTCCTCTTGTGTATTATGTTACCATGGAAGGCATTCAAAAAAAGCACCAAATGATAGCCTCTATATTGTTTGTGTGAATTCAATTTACCTGATATGTTTCTGAAATTACCCATGGATATGTTGCTGAATCAGAGTAAAATTTAGATTATTATTATTATTATTATTGTTATTATTATTATTATTATTATTATTATTATTATTATTATTATTATTATCTGTTGAATATAATTTCGGCTCAAATAAGCTAACAATTCTCCGGGATTGATCCATAATTCCTCATACCGTATAGTTAATACCAGTTGAACTTTGGCCGTAATTTGCATTATATTGACTTGATTTGATTTTTTTCACAGGGTTGGTTTGAACAGTATCGTGAACGGGTGCTTGAGGCTGAACAATTGATACTTACTACTCTAAATTTTGAACTCAATGTGCAACATCCATATGCACCTCTTACATCTGTTCTTAACAAATTAGGTCTATCAAAGACTGTTTTGGTGAATCTGGCATTAAACTTGGTCAGTGAAGGGTGAGTTTTCTAATTTTAATCATGCACCTTTATGATTGCAGTAGTTGTTTGTTTATACCGTTCATTTCGAGGGTAAAACTAATTTTACTCAAATAAAACTTGTATGTGATGTTCTGAGCTGTTGACTGGTATGTCCCCTTCAGGTGTCCCTTTTTTCTGACTAGCCCCCTGTTATCTGACTGAGTGACTGGATGAAAATAACCTTTTTTAGGAAACAGGACATGGGGCATTGGGTTTTAAATCTCAAGCAATTAGCATGTCTTGAGGTTTGGAGATCTTGTTGCTGAGAAAGATACCTTGGTGTCTCCCCATCTAAAATTTGGTCCAAAATAATGTTGATTCTTAATATTTTTCTTTAGCCCATCTTCTGTGTAGCTATTCTGTCATGGGATATTGATTCTTTTGGCATGCATATAATTGCAGGATCTTCACAAGATTATCGTGCTGGCCTGTATGATATTCTTAGCTGGCGGATTGATATGCTGTTCATGGAAAGTTTTGTTTTACATCTGAAGTTGAATTGCTCATGTCTAATGGATTTCTTTACCCTGAAAATGACCCATAAATTTTTCTTTGGGCTAACCAATAGCCCCAAGCCGCCAACCCAGATTTTGTCTAAACCCTCAATGCCTTGTAGTTTGTGCTGATTACCATTAGCCAAACAGAGGCTGTTGTTAATTTTTTGTGACCTGGATGGAAATTCATCATTAAAGGATTTTGTTTCAAAAGCCAACAAAAAAATGAAGCAAACAGTCCGAAATTCAAATATTGTCCGAGTCTTCTGTTGTCCTGAACAATTTTTTGTTGATCATTAGTCATAACTTATGACTAATGATTAACAAAACTCATAACTCATTAATGGTCCTTTCAAATAGAGCTAATTTATGATGTGAAGGAAAATGTCACTTTGTTTTTGTTTATTCTTTATTTTTAAAGAACGAAAGGAAACCTTTCTACTTGGTCTATAAATAAATTTGGAGAAAACTGTTGCCGGGCGAAAATGTGCTGATAAATTATCTCTCTTACCTTTGGTTTTTCTGATTGCCATTTTTGGTAACCCAAATGGATTTGTTCAGACGTGTTAAATTATTTTCTCTCAAATGTTTTGATTTGTGAATTAGTTTTGATCCATTTTTATAACATTTTTTTTATACTGACAGTCATTTGTTGACATACCAGAAAAAGAGTTTGATGCAAACAGCCTGAATAAGTCACTTATTTAATATCCGTGGAAAATTATTGGATGATAATGTTCAGAATTTCACATAGGCATTGTATTAGTATTTAACAAATTTTTTATATTTGATGTTGAGCACCTTGGGCCTTTACTTTTATTCAAGTTTTAAGCTAATGTTTTTTCCCAAAATTTTAAATATGTTTGTCCTGTTAATGTCATCTCTTAGATTTTACACCTGTTCCAATAGTTGTTTTTTTGCTCATTACATACAGTCTAGTTATTAAGTTTGTGATGGGAATGTAGAATAATATTTGACTTACTTTCAATGGGAAAAGAAAACAATTGATTCAAAATTGTAAGAACTTGACTTTCGCATAGCAACTCATTCTTTTTATCTTTAACATTATTAGGGATCCATTCTTGATGGTTGGACATTGTTTTCCATGATCTTGGACATTCTGTGAAGTGTGAACATAAGTTGCTGCAAAAATAATTAATGATGCTGAAAATCTAAAATGAGAAGCCATTAGGCTATATATTACTGTTTTACTTTTGAAGTGGATGTCTGAAAGATTATATTCTATGCTATATCAATCAATAATTTTTGCCGTAGTAGTTTTTTGTGATTGTAGGATGATACCTTACCCAAATTGTTTGTATACTCTGCGGTCTTCCTCTCTTTAGTTCCGAAAACAAACTTAGGGAGTATGTTATATAATTATTCTTATTTCTTTGTTTTGGCGATATGCATGCTACCATGACTCTACATCGCTCAAGAGGTTTTTGCATGAGCACTACTGTGTTGTGAGTAGCTTCCATTTTTTTTTACCCTTCTCTTCTATTGGATTTAAAGATTACAATTTTGAGTTTGGACCTTCAATGAACCTACTATGAAGATTATAATGTACTCTGTTTTTCATTGTGCTTAACATTGAATGATAAGGAGGAGGATGAAAAGGAGCAGTTGGTATCTTAGATGGCTGTAACATAGGGTTCTGTGCAGTCTAATTACCTTGTCATAATCTGGCAATGTCTCACTTAAAGGATGATTAAATTTGGCTGTGATAAAAATACTGCTCGACTGTCCTCGGCTCAGTTTGTACATCCCCTGATTTGAGATCAGGAGGTTTGCTTGTGGCGGTGTTCCATTGCCCCAAATACCACTCCTCTTACACCCTCAGGTCACAAAAAGGACCTCCAATGAACCTACTATGAAGATTATAATGTACTCTGTTTTTCATTGTGCTTAACATTGAATGATAAGGAGGAGGATGAAAAGGAGCAGTTGGTATCTTAGATGGCTGTAACATAGGGTTCTGTGCAGTCTAATTACCTTGTCATAATCTGGCAATGTCTCACTTAAAGGATGATTAAATTTGGCTGTGATAAAAATACTGCTCGACTGTCCTCGGCTCAGTTTGTACATCCCCTGATTTGAGATCAGGAGGTTTGCTTGTGGCGGTGTTCCATTGCCCCAAATACCACTCCTCTTACACCCTCAGGTCACAAAAAGGACCTCCCTACTGTTGAGCCTAATAAAGATGCTAGAATATGGGACAAATTCAAAAATTTGTCCAGTTCTCTTCCATGTATGCCAACTTTGAAGTAAAGTTCTTGCAAGTTGTTGGAACTTTGTACTACTACTAGAATCATTATGAGGCTTTTTGCTGCGAAGACAATTCAATGTTTCTCCTCATCATTCTTTGGAATTGGATGTTCCATTCCAAATTGTGTAATAATTTTTGAAATTTGAATTTGCATTTGCAACACAGAAATTGATTAGATTTCTGTGGTGTGTGGATTCTGTGGAATAAGTTGCATTCATTATTAGTATCCAAATCCAAATGTGCATGGTAGCAAGGTTCTCCAAGTCAAAATACTGAGAAGAGGTGGCATTGGCATTAGCTTTGAAAGATTCATTTGTTTGGAATAAGCAGCTTTCAATGCATGCTTTGTTATTTTAATTACATTAATTTCTGGAGTTTAGAGCCTCCCACAGCAGAGTTGGGTCTGGAAGTCTGATAAATTCTCTAAATGATTGTAAGAAAATGCTATATAGTTCAGTACTCTTATCAGCAATCCTGCACAGATTCTTGGCATAGTATTCTTCCTGAGTTGCTGCTTTTCTAGTTGGTAAGGATATGTTAATTAATTCATGTTTTCCACTTGGTATGAATGCTCAATGCTATTGTGTTATTTAGTTTATACTACTGCTTGTTATAATAGCTGACATGATCTGTCGTGGTGGGAACATAGGCTAAGTTGTTCAAGAGTGTTGCCTCTGATGGTTAGTTTGACTATTTATGTATGCCTTTGTGTTGCGAAATGCTAGCACGGTTGTGATGTATGTTTTGTATAGCCATCTGAAGCCGAAAAATGTTTGCAGGCTTCGGAGCTCTCTATGGCTTCAATTTAAACCTCATCAAATTGCCGCCGGAGCTGCATATCTTGCTGCCAAGTTTCTGAACGTAGACCTCGTTGCTTATCAGAGCATCTGGCAAGAGTTTCAGACAACACCATCCATTCTTCAAGGTACCCTGCCCCCCTTGCCTGTTATAATTATCAAGTAACAGTGTAAGAATATCGGCAATCGTTATTGCTTGAGCAATTGTTTTTCAAAAATGAAAAAAAGAGCGATCTTTTTGAGGTCAATCCGGTGATTCCATTTGATTATACATCTTAAAATCTGTCTAACTTGGTCATTTAAAACTTGATAGCTAGTCCTAGTTTTAGGTTATAAAGAATATAGTTTTGCATCTTGTATCCCCTTGTCAGGGAAGTGCCTTGAAAATTTGTGTCTTTTTTTTGTCAAGCTGTTTGATTCATTAAAACGGTGTCAAGCTTTTTGATTCATTAAAACGGGCAAGGCCCGAACCAAAACAAGTAAAACAAGCTGTCTGAATTGAAGTATTTGGATCTGCCTTTATATTAGTTATTGATATCAATTTTTGGATCGATGCAGATGTCTCACAGCAATTAATGGAGCTCTTCTAAAAGTATAAAAGAACAGGATTATAGCATCATTCTCAGTAGAGTAGATTATCATTCGAGTCAAATCGCCTCTTACTTGAGAGGTAAAGTCCACACGTCGCCAATGCTGTTTCCGGAGTTTGACATATAATTTGGTGACTTGTAAGTTTAGAGGGTGTGACCTATGAGTCTTCAACGTTGTGAAAAACGTGGACATGCTTTGCATTCATATTTGTTGATGCTAATGTAGCCTATTTGTCCATGTCATGTAGCCTATCCGTGCATGCACATAAAATAAATTTGTAACTTCGAATACGCAGTTATGTGATGGAGTGCTTGGTTGAATCTCGGTGTGTTTTTTCAAGGTTTTCTACCAAACCTGTGAGAAAGTGAGCCTATACAACATGTTTGGTCCGAGTTTACAAAAATCATTCCCAGAAATAGGATTTACACGAAAGAATTTAGGGTTAAATATGTTTTTAGTCCCTACAAAATTGGCTCCTTCTAAGTTTAGTCCCTACATTAACGAAATAGGCGTTTTGGTCATCATCTTATTTTACCGTTTTCAATTTTAGTCCTTCATGACTTTTAATAGCGCTTCAAAACTTTTAATAGCGCTTTTTTGACCTTTTATAAGCGCTATTAAAAGTTTTGACGCGCTATTAAAAGTCATTAGGGACTAAAATTGAAAACGAAAAAATAAGATGAGGACCAAAACGCCTATTTCGTTAATGTAGGGACTAAACTTAGAAGGAGCCGATTTTGTAGGGACTAAAAACATATTTTACCCAAGAATTTATTCTCTATTCTATAAATGGTGGGAATTTTATTTTCATGGGAATAAAAAAGTAACTACAATAATTTTCTACTTCTTTTTACTTATTCTTTTTATTTTTTACTTTGAAGGGTTAAATATCTTTGTGGCCCTATAAAATTTGGGTTTTTTATTTATTTCTTGTCTCTCAAAATTTTCATCTATTGTTGGTCTCTATATTTTATTTTTTCATCAGTTTTAATCTAGTGACTTTTAATTACGCATCAGGATTTTTAATAGGGTTTTTTTGACTTTTTATAAGCACTATTAAAAGTCACGAGGGATCATATAATTTAGTTTTTAAATCATTTAAAATATATTTTAATTAGTTGTCTAATAATTTAATTTTTATTGCTTACATTAATTTTACTATTCAAATTTATTTTTGGAACATATGTTACCATATTAATTGTTTTTTATTTAAAATACATTTTCAATCTAATATCTATTTATTTATACAAACAAACCTCCTATAAAATTACCAATTTAGATTTCTTATTAACAACACACATATCTAATTTAAGGATAAAAATGTTATTACCCTCTCTTTCTTTTTCTTTTTACACTCTTTTTCTTTTTTTTTTCTCTCTTTCTTCTTACCCTCTCTTTCCTCATTTTCACTTTTCTCTTATACTATCTTTTTTTATTTTTTTTATTTTACTTTTCTCATAAACAATTCTTCTCTTTCTCTTATCACTTCACTTTAATTTTTTAACTAAACTTCTAAATTTATACAAACACTACTCTTTGGAAAAAGTTATCATCTTTTTGGAAAAAGTTATCACCTTAAAATTTTAATTTTTCTCTCTAAAATATGTTTACACTCTTATTGATAATCTACTATCACCTCTTAGTGACAATCTACTATTTATCTTTTACTATCTACTATTTATCTTTTACTATCTACTATAATCTACTAATCAACTAAAATAATAAATTGAAACTACGAGATAACTGCAATGATATATAAAAAAACACAGGATAACTGCACTGATATATGAAAAAACACAGGAATAGTATTTGTCATTGATAATTAAATTTTATGAAGACTACTATAAACCTACTATGTAAAAAAAACAAGAAGATTTAATGCTATTTAAACTACTGATTAATATTTAAAACAAATATTTCTTATTGATAATCTACTATCTACTATAATCTACTAAAACAATCAATTGAAACTACAAGATAACTGCACTGATATATAAAAAAACACGGGATACTGCACTGATATATAAAAAATACACGTGATTAATATTTGTCATTGATAATTAATTTTTTTGAAGACTACTACTACAAACCTAATATTTAAAAAACAAGAAGACTTAATGACTATTTAAACTACAAATTAATATTTAAAACAAATATTTCTTATTGATAATCAATTGAAACTACGAGATAACTGCACTGATATATAAAAAACACGGGATAACTGCAGTGATATATAAAAAAACACGAGATTAATATTTGCCATTGATAATTACAATTTTTGAAGACTGCTATAAATCTACAATCTAAAAAAACAAGAAAGCTGAATGACTATTTAAACTGACTAATATTTAAAACACACGTGACAAATATTTGTCACTAATACATAAAAAAAGGGAAGTAATTGTCACTGATATATAAAAACACGGGATAAATATTTCTTATTGATAGTCTACTATCTATCTTTTACTATCTACTATAGTCAACTAATCAACTCAAACAGTCAATTGAAACTATGAGACAACTGCACTGATACATAAAAAAACACGGGATAACTGCACTGATATATAAAAAAATACAGGGATAACTGCAATGATATATGTAAAAACACGGGATAGCTGCACTGATATATAAAAAAACACAGGACAACAATACAGATATATAAAAAAACACTGCACTGATATATAAAAAAACACGAGATAAATGCAAGATTGTTTTTAAATGATACTTTCACATTTTTAGATTTTAATATTATCTATTTTTTATTTGAAACCCTTTTTTTATCTACTTTAAATGTCTTTATTTTCACGGAATAATGTTCAGACTATTTAAATACTGTCAAAGTTCATTCATAAAAAGAACACGACAGCACCCGTGCATATGCACGAGTATCCTACTAGTATTGTTTAAATATTATAATTTGAGTGATACATCATTAATTTATAGGTATCATCTACAATTTACGAGTTGGTATTTGATAACTATAACTATTTTTCAATTTTGGTTTGAGAATACTTTACGAAAATAGCATTATGCCACATGTGTGTCTATCCTTCTTACTCACAAACATCCCATCTTTTTAAAAAATCTCAAAAATACCCTTCATGCTTACACGCTCTCAAACCCATCCCACGTTGCGTTTTGGATAAGTCTTGTACCTTAGTACCGAATTGGTTCGGTACTTTGATACCAGGTATACCAATATACGATACGATACCAAAGTACTAAACTGAGTGTTTTGCTTACTTGTCTACATAGGCGCATGGCCAAAGAACTGAATCGGTTTGATACTAAGGTACCATAGCTAACTGATACTACATTATCCAGGTTTCTACTACTGCAGTTTTCCTAAATATTAAATTAACGATATTTTATAAAATACCAAACAAAATGTCCAATTAATAATAAACACGTGGTAAATTTTCAACTAACATTACAGACGAAGCAAATATTAAATTAACAATTACAACGTAAAAAATATAGTCAATCCTCTTAATTTTCAGTCAAGTCTACATAGTTAGTAGTTTGTCTCTCTGCATGCAACAACCTCCATTCTTGCATGCGACAACATATGCAGTGGAATATCTACTTGTTAGTGAGGGGGTTCACTTGAATCCCATGAAAAAAAATATTTATTTATCCCGTATATAAAAAATTTTTAATCCATTTAATTCCTAATTTTGTATAATTTATTTATTTAAATATATTAAAAAAAATTAATTATATTTTTAGCGATTCATGCTTTTAAAAATTTTGAACCCCCTAACTCCGAGTCCTGCATCTGCCACTGAACATATGGCTTGTCTCAATCCACACATAACCCTCAAGACTCATCCTTCAAGCCTCTTAATAGAGTGTCATTTCAATCTAAACTTGGAGAGGAATTTTCTATTACCAGAAGGATTCGATCCAACGTACTTGTAGAATCCTCCTTTTTCACACGTCAACAAGCAATATATTTTCCTTGTCTTTCGTCCGTTGTCGAATCTAGATATGACAATCATCATGTGCAGGGACTTTACGACAGTACGTACTCATGCCAAAAGCTCGTCACGAGTAGGAAATACCTGAATAAAAGCAGTTAGTTAGTTACTAATAATTAAATGAAATTGAAACAAAAATTAAAATAATTATCTGTACCTGTTGAGTTGTGAACAAACTAGTATAGTCCACAACCAATGTCTCGTCTAACACAATATATGTTGGTATCCCGAGTAGGTAGCTCAGTTGGTGAGCTAAGGGATACCGAAGGATTGCAAGTAGGATGTCTTGGGTTCAAACACGAGAAACTAACAATCCCCCCTCCCCCTAACTACTAACAACTAACATTTGTCTATCAAAAAATAAAAACACTATCTATTGGTGAACTTGGATAGTTTTCCTCCATCTTATACCTAAAAAGTTGTTAAAACATGTTTCTGCACAATTTGATGTAGGTACAGTATCAAAGTACCTGCATTTTAAAATACAAGTACGGTACCTTAGTACTGAATCAGTTTGGAACTCAGGTACCGTGGCTTATAATTTGGAAAACACCCTAGATAACAACTTTTAAAAGATACGATACTATGGTACCGCCCTGGTTCGGTAGTAAGGTACCGAATGGAGCTAAATCGTAGAAAAAAAGAACGAGAACACAGTGTTCTCGTTGAAAAATGGATGATAGTGGGTAGAGAGGATACCTTAAGAGTGTAGAGAATGTGGTGTTGATGAGTAGTAGGTGAATGAAGTGAGTGAGGAGAAGAGGATTTAGAGGGGTTGGAGAGGGGAGGTGGGAGGTATGGGGTTTGGGGTGGGGGAGTGTGGAGGGATGGGGGAAGAAAAAAGATGAAGGAGTGTAAGGGTATTTTTTTATTTATTTTTTATGTTAGGAGTATTTTAATCTTTTCATATAATTTGGAGGTGTTTAGTATGTAGTGGGGAAGTGTGAAAAAAAACATCCCAAATTTTTAGTAAAAAGTTGAATAGATCCCACAATTTTAATAATGGCCCAATAACTGTATTTTAATATGGTGTGTAACCAACCCTTTTGAAAACACACTAATTTTGACAATATCAATGTGCTAGCTTATAGTAGATAACTTATAGTAGATGACTAGCTTAAAGTATTTTTAGTAGCTTAGTAGCTACTTGAAGTATTGTTCTAGCTAATAAATTATAGTGTTTCAATTTTTCTCATATTTACCTTTGTTAGTTTAATTAAATTCATCATTTATCCTCCATTAAATAAATATTCTCTCTCATATTTAAACATTAATTACAAATGTCTATTTATGTCATTTTATATCTACAAGCTAGTTCAACATCTAATTTTACCAACCAGTTTAAATTCAACCCACTAGTTTATCCGCTATCAGCTCATCAGCTATAAGCTCATCCGCTATAAGCTTATCTACTAGCATATTCACTATTTTTTGTCAAACAAACCTCTACCTGATTTTTTGTAACATGGCATCATTGTTATTTACTTTTTTTTCGATAATTAGGAATTTATTGAAATGGTCTGACCAAAAAGTTAGACAAAGAGCAAAGTACAAGCATTTTGTGGCCCAAGACAACTCGTAGAACACTTGTATTTTGCTTAATCTTCATAGAGAACAAAATGATAACTCCAAGTAAGAAACACGCCTAATAGGGTGAAAACTAATGACAAAAGCTATCCCTAAAAAAGATCACTCACACCACCAAACCTTAACAATTTTGTTAAAAAAATATATCAATGATAATGCCTTGGGATGGATTTTTTTTTCTAGAACTCCTACGAAGTTTTGTTAAGTTCTTTAATTCTTTCTCTTCTATCTAAGAATATAAGCCCAACTGCTTGCAATGCTTCGACGAATTCCAGGCTTCAAAAAGGTTTTCATCGGAGTCTTGTTGAGAACTAATATTCCCGACCGTGCTTTGCCCTTTTTTCTATTTTGTTTTTATCTTCTTTGTTCGCTTCCATCCTTTCTCTGTATTGTTATTTACTTTGAAGTTGTTTCGGATAAAACAAGTGGAAGGAAAATGAAGGGAAAGAAAATAAAGAGAAATATCTTTTATCCTGTTTGTGTAAAGTTGAAAAATCAGAGGAGAGTAGTCTTCCTCTCAACTGTACAAAGCCACATCTTTGCTATTTTTCTCCCATATGTATCCATAACTTTTGAGGCAAGGGCACGAACGAATTTACCTTTGGTAAATTGGGGTCAGTTGCCTCCATTAAGCTAATTATTTTAGTTCAAATATACTACATAAATTTATTTTGTCTCCAAATAAAAATAGGTGTCGTGCTTATAACATATTTTTTTAAAACCATATTTAAAAAATTACAAGAGATAAAAGAGAGAATAATTTTATACTGCTTTTTCTCTTTATCCTTCCAATTTTGATCTTTCTTCTTTACTTTTTTTATTGACAAAACCTTTCTTCTAACACTAAAAACACAAATTTAAAGAAAATTTATTAGATTTTGGAATTAAGTTTTTCGTCACAAAATTGTAAATTTTGTTGAAACTTATTGTTAGGTACCGTATCTCCGACTTGGTATCCGATCTTGAATACCAGGTCCGATCCGAGATAGTTGGTATTTGTACTCTTGGTCAATCCGGGCTGGAACTTCGATCCGAGGTGGGGTGGTACCTGCAATGACACTCCGACGCTCAAGTCAGTGAGTGGGTCAATTACAAGTGAGAGGATTGGAAAGTGTGTACCTTTAATGCTAGCATTGAATGCATATTTATAGGTTTAGGGAAACAATGGGAGCCATTGGATATAGGTCTTTGATCCTCACCATTGAATGTTGGGTTTGTCTTTGGCATTGGGCCTTAGTGCAAAATGCTGTAGTGGCCCAAACCATAACAGTTGCCCCCCAAGTCGGTTTGCCCTTGGGCGAGCTCGACTTGATGCTTTGTCCGGGTTAGAGGTACCCTTAGAGACCGGAACGGTCTCGTCAATTTGGGAAATATGCCACGTTTCCGAGGCTGAGCTCACACTATGGTCAGTGTTCTGTCTCCATCTCTACCATATAGCATGCATGGAAGCTTGAATGGGTGATATACATAAAAATATCAAACTGAGAAAGTGTGTAACTTATGTTTGTATGACTGAATACCTCATATGGGGAATGTTGGAGGAGAAAAACATTGACTTCCATAAAAAGACTTGTTGGACACATTTCCCTCTGCGGAGCTAAAACGCGCTGGTGCTGGTTTACCATGCAAAAAAAATATTAAATTTATGTAATAACAAATAAAGGTAGCATGTAGATTATATTTGATTTAGTTGTTTATTAGGGTGCTTTGGTAACATAATGTGAAATATTCGTAGAGTTAGATTGTTTTTTGGATATTAAAAGCGCAAGTGTGTGTAGCATATCGTGTATCTATTTGTCACTAAAATCAAACGGAGATGGGAGATGGACAACTTACTTGGGGGGAGTTGAATGAAGGAATGAGGAGGTTTATGGTAGAGAACTTCATAGTTGGTGTGGGGGGTTGATGGAAGAAGGGTTGGGTTAAATATGAAGGACACTCTAGGCAGTTTCCTACACATGGTGGCGGGTGGCTCATTGATGGTGGTTTGATGTTTTTGTGAAATATGAAGTGTTCAGGTTAATAACATTTGTCCAATCACCTGCGGGTTACTCTATTTTATGTCTAAGCTAAACTAAAAGTGGTGAGACAATGGGAAGATATGGAAAATATTTTTAGGGTAGAGTTAGAATGGGTGGTACAATTCAGTTCTGGAATCGTGGGATTCGAAGTATGTAGGCTGAGATGGTGTTGGGCCCAAGAATGTGTAGACAAAGGGTGTAGTAAATATGTATTTAAGGAAGGAGATGGTTGGGGAGGTTGATATAATCTTGCAGAATAAGAATAAAATGCTAGATACAGTAACCTGGGCATATTCTTTAAGTGGAAATGACGTCCTATGCGGTGTAGTAGATGGAGGACTGCACATGCATGAAGTTTTATATTGTGTGAACACAATGTTTTCAATGTTAACTGGTTTGGATATGATTTTGTTACAAGACTTACGAAGTGAGATTCACTTGTTACCACCCCTTCAATAGTTACTGCTGGTTGCAACAGTTCCATCAAGTAAATAAGTGGTAAAGTGGGTTCTGATATGTAAAGTTGTAAAGTTGTATGGTTTGAAGTTATTGTTTTGAATTTATTTAAGTTGCCTCTTCTGCATTAGAACGTCTTACAATGTGAAAGCACCAATTATATTCACATTACAAACCTTGTAAATTTAGCCTAGAAGAATTGGAAAACGAACCAGCATTTAAAAGACTTGTTGGACACATTTCCCTCCGCGGAGCTAAAACGCGCTGGTGCTGGTTTACCAAGCAAAAAAATATTAAATTTATGTAATAACAAATAAAGGTATCAAGTAGATTATATTTGGTTTAGTTGTTTATTAGGGTGATTTGGTAACATAATGTGAAATATTCGTAGAGTTAGATTGTTTTTTGGATATTAAAAGCGCAAGTGTGTGTAGCATATCGTGTATCTATTTGTCACTAAAATCAAACGGAGATGGGAGATGGACAACTTACTTGGGGGGAGTTGCATGAAGGAATGGGGGGGTTTATGGTAGAGAACTTCATAGTTGGTGTGGGGGGTTGATGGAAAAAGGGTTGGGTTAAATATGAAGGACACTCTAGGCAGTTTCCTACACATGGTGGTGGGTGGCTCATTGATATGGTGGTTTGATGTTTTTGTGATGATGAAGTGTTCAGGTTAATAACATCTGTCCAATCACCTGCGGGTTACTCTATTTTATGTCTAAGCTAAACTAAAAGTGGTGAGACAATGGGAGATATGGAAAATATTTTTAGGGTAGAGTTAGAATGGGTGGTACAATTCAGTTCTGGAATCGTGGGATTCGAAGTATGTAGGCTGAGATGGTGTTGGGCCCAAGAATGTGTAGACAGAAAGGGTGTAGTAAATATGTATTTAAGGGAGGAGATGGTTGGGGAGGTTGATATAATCTTGCAGAATAAGAATAAAATGCTAGATACAGTAACCTGGGCATATTCTTTAAGTGCAAATGACGTCCTATGTGGTGTAGTAGATGGAGGACTGCACATGCATGAAGTTTTATATTGTGTGAACACAATGTTTTCAATGTTAACTGGTTTGGATATGATTTTGTTACAAGACTTACGAAGTGAGATTCACTTGTTACCACCCCTTCAATAGTTACTGCTAGTTGCAACAGTTCCATCAAGTAAATAAGTGGTAAAGTGGGTTCTTATATGTAAAGTTGTAAAGTTGTATGGTTTGAAGTTGTTGTTTTGAATTTATTTAAGTTGCCTCTTCTGCATTAGAACGTCTTACAATGTGAAAGCACCAATTATGTTCACATTACAAACCTTGTAAATTTAGCCTAGAAGAATTGGAAAACGAACCAGCATTTAAAAGACTTGTTGGACACATTTCCCTCCGCGGAGGTAAACGCGCTGGTGCTGGTTTACCATGCAAAAAAATATTAAATTTATGTAATAACAAATAAAGGTATCATGTAGATTATATTTGGTTTAGTTGTTTATTAGGGTGATTTGGTATCATAATGTGAAATATTTGTAGAGTTAGATTGTTTTTTGGATATTAAAAGTGCAAGTGTGTGTAGCATATCGTGTATCTATTTGTCACTAAAATCAAACGGAGATGGGAGATGGACAACTTACTTGGGGGGAGTTGAATGAAGGAATGAGGAGGTTTATGGTAGAAAACTTCATAGTTGGTGTGTGTGTGGGGGGGGGGGGGTGATGGAAGAAGGGTTGGGTTAAATATGAAGGGCACTCAAGGCAGTTTCCTACACATGGTGGTGGGTGGCTCATTGATGGTGGTTTGATGTTTTTGTGATGATGAAGTGTTCAGGTTAATAACATCTATCCAATCACCTGCGGGTTACTCTATTTTATGTCTAAGCTAAACTAAAAGTGGTGAGACAATGGGAAGATATGGAAAATATTTTTAGGGTAGAGTTAGAATCGGATGGTACAATTCAGTTCTGGAATCGTGGGATTCGAAGTATGTAGGCTGAGATGGTGTTGGGCCCAAGAATGTGTAGACAAAAAGGGTGTAGTAAATATGTAGTTAAGGGAGGAGATGGTTGGGGACGTTGATATAATCTTGCAGAATAAGAATAAAATGCTAGATATAGTAACCTGGGCATATTCTTTAAGTGGAAATGACGTCCTATGTGGTGTAGTAGATGGAGGACTGCACATGCATGAAGTTTTATATTGTGTGAACACAATGTTTTCAATGTTAACTGGTTTGGATATGATTTTGTTACAAGACTTATGAAGTGAGATTCACTTGTTACCACCCCTTCAATAGTTACTGCTAGTTGCAACAGTTCCATCAAGTAAATAAGTGGTAAAGTGGGTTCTGATATGTAAAGTTGTATGGTTTGAAGTTGTTGTTTTGAATTTATTTAAGTTGCCTCTTCTGCATTTCTGCATTAGAACGTCTTACAATGTGAAAGCACCAATTATGTTCACATTACAAACCTTGTAAATTTAGCCTAGAAGAATTGGAAAAAGAACCAGCATTTAAAAGACTTATTGGACACATTTCCCTCCGCGGAGTTAAACGCGCTGGTGCTGGTTTACCATGCAAAAAAATATTAAATTTATGTAATAACAAATAAAGGTATCATGTAGATTATATTTGGTTTAGTTGTTTATTAGGGTGATTTGGTAACATAATGTGAAATATTTGTAGAGTTAGATTGTTTTTTGGATATTAAAAGCGCAAGTGTGTGTCGCATATCGTGTATCTATTTGTCACTAAAATCAAACGGAGATGGGAGATGGACAACTTACTTGGGGGGAGTTGAATGAAGGAATGTGGAGGTTTATGGTAGAAAACTTCATAGTTGGTGTGGGGGGGGGGGTGATGGAAGAAGGGTTGGGTTAAATATGAAGGACACTCAAGGCAGTTTCCTACACATGGTGGTGGGTGGCTCATTGATGGTGGTTTGATGTTTTTGTGATGATGAAGTGTTCAGGTTAATAACATCTGTCCAATCACCTGCGGGTTACTCTATTTTATGTCTAAGCTAAACTAAAAGTGGTGAGACAATGGGAAGATATGAAAAATATTTTTAGGGTAGAGTTAGAATGGGTGGTACAATTCAGTTCTGGAATCGTGGGATTCGAAGTATGTAGGCTGAGATGGTGTTGGGCCCAAGAATGTGTAGACAGAAAGGGTGTAGTAAATGTGTATTTAAGGGAGGAGATGGTTGGGGAGGTTGATATAATCTTGCAGAATAAGAATAAAATGCTAGATATAGTAACCTGGGCATATTCTTTAAGTGGAAATGACGTCCTATGTTGTGTAGTAGATGGAGGACTGCACATGCATGAAGTTTTATATTGTGTGAACACAATGTTTTCTGGTTTGGATATGATTTTGTTACAAGACTTACGAAGTGAGATTCACTTGTTACCACCCCTTCAATAGTTACTGCTAGTTGCAACAGTTCCATCAAGTAAATAAGTGGTAAAGTGGGTTCTGATATGTAAAGTTGTATGGTTTGAAGTTGTTGTTTTGAATTTATTTAAGTTACCTCTTTTGCATTAGAACGTCTTACAATGTGAAAGCACCAATTATGTTCACATTACAAACCTTGTAAATTTAGCCTAGAAGAATTGGAAAACGAACCAGCATTTAAAAGAAGAGATGAGAGTATACCAATAAACCATATTAACAATAATCATTTGTTTCCTTTATACTCTTACAACATCCTAAAAATTTATGGTAGGTGGTAAACCCGCTGAAGTGTATGTTTATATCTCACTGTTTTAGTTTTGGCGTGCCACCTACCATTTTTAGTTTCGAGTATAAAACATACACTTATTTCAATAGTGAGATATAAACCCTTAGTAAAATCCATTAATAAATATAGTAAATACAAATATATCTACTTCTTGAAATTTTTTCAAGTAACATATTATTACCTATATGTAAGTTTCCCAAAATATAGTCATATTGATGAATGTGGAAACACATGGTCATCACGATACAACCTATTATATTAAAACCTTAATCTTTTTACTAAAATGTCATAGGCTCACTTAATTTAGAAAATTACATATAAACAATTGCTCTTTAATCATCAAAAATATAGTTTTGTTGAGATTGTAAGGATATGCATAATACAAACGAATCAATTTGGTTTCCAAAATCACTTAACACTTACTAGAATAGCAAAATATACAATACCACAATATCTTTATTAGTTTTGAAATGCACTATAAGAACTTATACATTTTCTTTGTATGTCTAAAGATACATAGATACATATATATAATACAAAGAGATGGGTTTTCCTCCAAAAGTACAATTGACAACATAACTATTTTGCTTCAAAACCATAAATATTTCTTTTACGTCGGATAACCTTGCTTCCCTTGCTTATCTAGAAAACCACAAAAACATAAAGGGTGAGATCAGTGAATTCCAATCACGCACCTAACCAATACCACTTAAATTTCTTTTTTACTTATGTTATCCTTTCCTTTTCCTCTTAGCACAACCCGAGAGATTAACTTACTTAATCTCAACAGAGAACCCAACTCGTGATAGCTATACTGAGTAATTCCAGGTCTTGGCTTTTGGGCTCATGACTTCCATCCACCAAGTGTGCTTTTAACCTCTTGGGATCGTCACCCCCTCATATCTTATGAAATTACTTTCAATATATATACATATATACTTATATACGTACTACATAGTTCCTCACACTCGTTTTTGAAAGCAACAATGGAAACTATACAGAACTATATCATTTCATCGGTCAAGCATCTCAATCATCATAGACAGGCACATCATCATCCATTAGAAGTACACGGTCATTCAATAAGCTCAATTAACATATTACCCAATCGCAACAAAGATTAAAGTAACACTACAAGAAACTCGCGTATTACCGGCAGACTTTTTTCGTCGGTACGGTTCCGGTAAAAAAAATTCTATTTCCGACGGATTTGTTTTTCGTCACTACATTTCCGGCGGAATTTGAAATTTTTACTTTTTTTTTTAAAAAATCTGTTGGAAATTCAAAAAAAAACTGCTGGAAATGTCGCCCAGCGGGTTTTGTTTTAATAAAAAAATAAAAAATTTCAAAAAATTCGCCAGAAATGTTAAAAATCCGCCGGTAAATCTGCCGGAACCGTTTGAAATTGTCTATAAATAAAACTTTCTACTACACTCTTCTCATTCTCTCGTTTCACTCTTTATTTCCTTCTCATTTCTCTTCTACATTTTCTCCATCTTATCTTTCTTCTTCTTTCTCATACTCTTCAATCTCCATAAATTTCTCTACATATCTCTCTTCTCCATTTCCCTTTTCTTCTTCCTTCTCATTCATTCTCACTTCTTCATTCTTATTTCTTCTTATTTTTTCTTTCTCATACTCTTCAATTTCAATAAATTTCTCTACATATCTCTCTTCTATATTTCCCATTTCTTTTTCCTTCTCACTTCTTCTTATTTCTTCATTCTCATACTCTCCTTCATTATTATTCCTTCTCCTTCATCTCAATTCTTAGTGCTCCTAACCCACTCTAACCATCATACAATCACTTCAAACATCACAAACCATTCAATTACAACACAAACAAACATCTAGACATCAAGTTCATTCATCAATTTAGCTAAAACACATAGTTACACCATCATTCACTTTCAAGGAAAGTCATCATCTTAATGAAGGCAAATTCTAGAATGTAGCAAATTGGGAAACACACTCATAGAAAGAAAATGGGTAAATTTTGTTTGATTTAGTATCAATCCCCTTATGAAGGCTCAAATCTCACATTTAGAAGCTAGTTCACAAAAAGTACTCAAGAGGGACAAATGCTAATTATCAGCTTCCTAAGGACATCCTCCCAGTTACAATTAAGCACAAGTCTGTCAAGTAAATTAATTATGGGATCCCCTGAAGGCAAAATCTCTATTTTTTTTCAGTTTTATATCCAAAACTAGCCAGAAAAAATGCTATCAACACATGTAGTGGGTATATGCATTAATAGAGATGAATTGACAAAGTTAAACTCTCCTCCCCCATACTAGCCTAAAGCATGGTCCTCAATGCAAAATATCAAATTGGCACAAAAATAAATAAATGAGAGAGTAAGAGTGACTTCCCTGAGAGAGCTTGTAGTCTGAGCTTATTCCTAAAAAAAATGAGCGCTTTCTCCTCTTTCTCCAAATCCAGAACCATGGGATCTTTCTCACCTGTCCTCATAAATGCTCTCATCAATAGGATCTTTTGTTTCAATATAACTCCCTTCAGTAGGAGCTACTATTTTGATTTGACTCTCTTCAGTAAGGGTCTCCTCATCTTTCTTGAGAGCTTTTTCCTCCAGATTATATTCCATGGAGACACCTTCATCTCTCGTAGGAATACTTTCTTTGTATTGCTCAGCTTCTTCATTTTGGGTAGACTTAGTTTGTGAAGGAGTTTCTTGGGCCTCTTGAGATAACAAAGCAATGAGAGTTGAGATTTGACCCTCCAGGCTTCCAAATTTGTTGTTCATGGCTCCAATTTGACCCTCCAAGGTTTCAAAATTTTCATTTGTCTGCTGCATAAATTTGGCCAAGACCTCATTGACATCCGAATTTTCCTTCTATTGCCCTTGCACTTGTAGTGACTCATAATTATCCAAGTGGGAGGAATAAGGAGGTGGCTCATAGTCATCCCAATAGTCTGAATAAGGTTCATAAGGAGGAGGAGCAATTTGAATCTGGCATTGAGACATATACCAATATGACTTCTCCAAATTCCTTTGTGCCTCTGCCTCTCTAATATAATCTCCAAGAGTTTTAACCATGATTTAGACTTTTCTCTGCAAAACAAGGTAAATTGCAGTGGTCTCTTGGGAGAGTATTAGTAACTTCTTTTTTTTTATATATTTTTTTTGATAAAATAAAGAAAAAAACAAAATTTAAAATTAAAGCAAAAAAAATGTCTAAAGCAATAAAAATCTTTTTCGTTTAATGTTGCTAAATTAATCCCCGGCAACGGCGCCAAAAACTTGTTGCGTTAAAAACACACTTAGAGCAAGTGTACTCTACCGCAGAAGTAGTATAAAAGATTATCGTGTCCACAGGGATTAATTAGCAAGTACCAAACTAATCGAGATTATTTATTATTTAGACGAACAAATATTTGAATTGTAATGGAACAAATAAAAAAGAAATAAATAACAATAATTAAAATGCAAGAATTAATTCAATGGAGAGAGGCCTAGGATCACGGTTTCACTTGCAAGCTTCGATTCCCCCTATGTCTAATCCTACCTGAATTCCCTTATTTTACTTAATTACCAATCCCTTTACTAAAACTATTAATCCGTTTGGTCATTCGCGATTAATATTCTTTTTCCTAAATTAACCCTCGTTTGGTCATGCAAGAATTTAAATTCAGGAAAAGCATAAAGAGCAAAAAGGTTGAATGATTGGAAGACTAAATTATGGTTTGGTCATGCCCTAATTATAGCCCCAATTATCCTATAGATCCACCAACTAATTGCAGTACGGTCGCTGATCAACTAATTGATTATAAACATGCAAAGGGTAGCTAATCCTAATCATGTGATAAAAACAATAGGACAATATTAATTAAAATAAAAACAGGAATTCAAACCAGAAATTAGAACATAAAAAGGTCTCTAAACATGCAAGATCCACCTAAGACCCTAGAAGAGGATTTAGCTATCCATAGTGTTCGAGAACAATAAAATAAAATTAGGAGTCATAAATTACAGAGATAAAAATAACCCGGAATAGAGAAATTTCTGATCCTGAAAATTTAGTCTCCTGTGCGTTGCCGGCGCTACTGTTTCTTTCGTGTGTGCGGCTTCTGTTGAATTCACGTTTTTTCTCTTCTTTTGATTATGAAAATATGTACGCGGCTACTGTTCTTTTCTCCTCCTGGATCACGTTAGTTGTCCCTTAATTCAATTGCCAAGGTTTCCTTTTATATTGTTTCTCTTCAATTTTTCTTCCGTGAGAAGTTTTTCCTTTCTTTCCAATAGCTCACTGTTGGGCTTTCTTTTCCATTACTTCTAATTGCCAATTCTTTTCTATTTGCCAAGCCCACATTCATATATATATATATATATATATATATATAACTTTATTTAGGACTTTATATTTTCTGCAAAAATAAAGAGTAAAGTAAGTCACTTATTTAATTAAATGATACTAATTGCTCTAAAAATGGCCTAAAGATATCTTTAAAAATGCACTAAATTAGAGTTTATCATCATTCGTTCGCAATATTCATATATAATAGAACCCTAAGTGTATTAGAGAAGTGAGTAAGAGGAACTCACATGTAAGAAGAATCCCTTAATCAACAAGGCTAGAGCTACTTCCAAAACTGAAATGAGCTTTCCAAAATATCCCAAACCAGCAAATTAGCTCCCAAAAAACCCCAACTTTGATGTCTCTATCTCAGCTACAACTCTTATTGTGCTCTATCCAAGTTCCCTAGCTAACATGCAAGTACTTCAAAGCTTAAACTCATCTCCTCATCCTCACATGGTACACGAAAATGAGTGAAGAAGGGGGTATGAAAATCTGGTTTTTTATGTTGTCTCTCTTGAACAATAATGAGTGTAGAAGAAAAGGAAATGAAAATGAGAAGTGTCTACTAGAAAGGAGGAATGAAGTTGTATCGTTCCATGCTTCAAGGGTTTCACTCTTCTTTCTCTTCACCCTCCCCCCTCTCTCTCTCTCCCTTTTTTTCTTTGCATGGCTTCTCTCTCATCTCTCTTTTTAATTCTATATTATATTAAAATATGTGTTTTATAAAATCATTTTGTGTATATCATAAAGTGTATTATAGTTTAGTTTACATTTCTTATTTGTGTTGTCCATTATCCATAAAACAATGTACAACATAAATAATCGTCTAATAACTTCAAAGTTTATCCTGTATTTACCAATTTACCTATACTCATTAATGATTGTCACACTCATTTCATTAACTACTAACATTTTATTAATAAGGAGTATATAATAGTGGAAACTGTTCTGTAACTTGCAGTATTGGGTTGACTGCAGTTGGTAGGTCTCTTGCTGCCTGTCAGGAGGTTAGTGTGAGCCCCGGGGGATACCTGCGAAGCCACTCCGACGCTCAAGTCAGTATTGAGAATAGATGAGTGATTTAGCTAGGAATGAGAGAGTGTACCTTATGAAGGCTATCAGAGCCGATATTTATAAGAAATCGTGCCCGTTTGTGGATCGTTGGATCAGTGAATCGATCTCAACCATTCAAGTGTGATGACCTTAATTGGGTTTGTATGTTGTGGATATGGGTCGAAATGATTGGGACAATTCATATCCAATTACTAAATGCACCTCTTGGTATTGCTGCATGGACCTCCTGGTCCGGTCCAGAACAGAAACTATTGTGATGAGTGTGACAGTGTGAAAAAGTGTTATAAGATATATATTATTTTATTTGTTTGGGAATGAAATAAGAGAAAATGTGCAAGTTTAAGGATAAAATTTGTGATTAACTTGTACTAATTTAATAATTATTCGTTACTATTATTCACATTTTTTGGATTTGAACATCATTAATCAAATTTTTTTAGGGACTAATCAAGTTAATTAATACAATGACAAATGGCATGACACTACACAACAATATACTTAATTTAAAAATGCAATAAATTATTCGTAAGGTCCAGCTCAACAATTGTCAAAATTGTTAGGTTGGATACCATGTCCTGAATTCGAACCCAAGACCTTACAGTTGTGTGTGTGAGTTTCTAGTGACCGTGACCATTCCGTTTACTTATAAAAAAAAATGCAATAAATTCATTTTTCAGAGAAGGACAAAGGGATGAAGAAATCAATCTTATGGCGTTTTTTGGAATAATGAGAGGCATGTCCAAAGGAATGAATCAAAATATCAAATCATTTATTCTATTTATAATAAACATTTTTTTTGACACACATTAACCTTGTTGTGCGTGCCGCTTCTCGGTTCTGATCTCTTCCATCTCTCATTTCCCATCTTCCGTGTTGAACACGAACACAAACACAAAGGCAAACACGCTCGCACTCTCAAAAGCATCGAGAAACGACGCCCATAGATTGTCGTTTGAATATCATGGATCCCTCACCTGCTGCGCAACGTCGTCTTAAAGCCATCAACGCCCACCTCATCGCCACCGCCGATGACTCTCCTTCCGACCTCCGATCGAATCCCACCGCCGGCGAGTTCGCCCACGGTACTCCTATTTGCCTATTTCATATTCGCTTTTGCTCCTATTGCTCTTTCGGGTCTCACTTGAGAAATTAGGTGGATCATGATAAGATAGTGATTGATGTGGATGATTCTGTTATGTGCCTTTTTTTTTATTGTAGATGAATGAGATTTATCGTATTTTAATTTGGAATTGGAAGCAAAAATTTAAAAAAGTACTAGTATATGATTAATTAGTTTAATATATGGGTCAATGCAATGGCTTTATGAATCGTCAAAATCCATAAAAGGGGTCAGCTTCCTTGCGTTGATAGTGCAGAGCAATAAGTGCTCATTGTTTAACTTAGTTGTGGTAAGTTGTTCTCATCGGATAAAAGGGAGAATATTCAGGTTGTCTCACTTTTTATGTATGCGATTGTTAATTGGAGGGCTTTATCAATGGATATACTCCTCCGCTTTTCTTGGACTTGCACGAAAATATACAACTGCAGCCTAAAGTTCCTTTAAATTCAATAGAATGAAGAAGTATTTACACCTTGCACTAAAGTATGGGAACGGGGAAGTGTTTTATTGTCATAAATGTTTTATTGAAGAGACTGTTGGGACATGAGAACACTCTGAATTTGAGAAACCTGAATGGTGCACCTATCAGTTCCTAGTTGCACTGCATTAACTGAGAGCTTCTGTTTTTATTTACAAAAAAATTATTATATTAATTATTTAGTACTCCTAAGAAAGTAGAGTGGTCTAGTATAGAAATTTTAGAGACCAATGCATCAATTTATGGTGGTGAGAAAACAAGTCAGTTTTTGTGTTTTATATTTTATAATATATATATATATATATATATATATATATAGGGTGCTTCTAGGGGAGCAAAACAAATCTTTCACCGGTGAACTATTAAATATGACTGTAGGATTTAGTATAAAAATTCATCAGCGGTTGAGATTTAATACTGGTTGATTAAATCTTAACCACTCATAGCATTTTACACAATATCCTAAGGTCAATTTTAGTGGTTCACCGGTGAAGGATTTGATTTGCTCCCTCACCCTAGAAGCACCCATATATGTATTGTTTTATTAATATTAATTTTCTATTTTGTAATTCTACAAAAATACTCTTCTAGCCTAGTAAAGGTCCAACGATAAATCATAGAGATTCATATAGATAGTCATAGACTTGTATTATCTATCTTTTTAATATTGAATTTATAAATCATAGAATAGATCATTTTGTGTTAATTTAAATTTAATTTATCTCAATTTCTTAATATTATGTTAATTTTTATATATATATTATGTAATTAAATGTATGATTTCATTTTCACCCGTTTGACCAAAATTCAACAATGGTTGAACCATTAAACCGTGAACTAGTGTCTTCACTAGATCAATGGCCGATTCCATTCTTAAACTATTGACTGTTGATCTTATTACTCAAAGGATTATATTCATTATGCTGCATTTGTTGAACCTCTCTCCCAACTGATAAAGTTCTCATATCCACAAATGAATTTTTTCATATTTAGGGCTTGTTCTCTTGGCATTATTGCATTACCTTTTTGTATTTACTTTATTCGTCAGTCATGTTATTCATATATTTAGTTTTGATCTTTACTTCGGAGCAGAACAGGGGTATAGTGTTGTACTCCCTGAGAAATTGCAGACAGGAAAGTGGAACGTCTATAGGTATACTTCTTCCAATGTTCATGATCTCAAATGTTATATACATCTTTCTAGTGCCAAGCCTGTGATATTGTTTTTAATTCTTTTTGGCAGGTCTGCACGTTCTCCTTTGAAGCTGGTGAGCAGGTTCCCTGATCATCCTGAAATTGGTACAATGCATGATAATTTTGTGTGAGCATTACTTCTTTCTCTGTGCAAAGTTTTATTTAAACTTTATAAGGTTAATGTGTAATCTTAATGAGTACTACTTTTACTAAAAAATTAGTTTTCATGTCTAAGAAATTGATGTGGATTTTGTTAAACTATGTAATAATAGGCGCTCAGCTGACACTTTTCGAGACTACAAATATCTGGGAACTCGTCTCCGTGTCGATGGAACAGTTGGGGAGTAAGCAGTTCTATCAACCTATGAGACTTTCAGTGCCACCTATGGTTTTTTCATACAACAGTTTTTTTTCTACATTCTTCTCATCATTTCCATTTTTACCGCACTCTTAAGGTACAAATGGATGACATATGGAGAAGCAGGTACTGCTCGGTCAGCAATAGGTTCTGGTTTGATTAATTATGGGGTCCCAAAGGTGAATGCTAAATCACAGTTACAAGGTTATTATTTGATTATTTTATTTTTCACAGGACATCATTTAACCATCTATTTACGTGATATTTTTCTAGGGCTCCGGCATTGGGTTGTATTTTATTAACAGACCTGAGTGGCTCATTGTTGATCATGCTTGCTCTGCATATTCATACATATCAGTGCCTTTATATGATACTCTTGGTATGTTCTATATTATTTACTGGGAACATTTTTTCTTTCATATGTATGTTGGCCTAACATTTAGAATTAACAATACATAATTGCTTGTTCTGTAGGTCCTGATGCTGTCAAGTATATTGTTGGCCATGCTGTTGTACAAGTTATATTTTGTGTTTCTCAAACATTAAATTCAGTGAGTATATATGAGTTTCAAGTTGAATTTAATATAAGATATCCCTCTATAGCCTTCAAATAGAATACTGTAAAATCACGAGTCCCCTTTTTGATGACTTTGTGCAAGCTTGATGCATTGCCCAGTGCGAAAACTATACAATGAGTATACCGAGTCTTAGGTTTAGGGTTCCTTGGCTTCTAGAGTATTTTTATGGATACTAGAATCTCAGTCTCCCTTCTGAACCTTCACCCTGGCACATATCCTTGATCGCTTGGGCACTCAATTAATCATGAATACTGATGAACCCAAATTACTGATGCAATGAGCCAGCGATGAAGAAACTGACGATGTTTTAACATTAAGTTCACCCTATGCTATAGAGCATACCACTTGACATTATGTCGGTTGTCGGGCACTTGTTAAAGAAATTGGTCAGAATGAATATTAGAGCCACAGAAAGATTGCTTTGTAATGTGCATGACTGCATGCATCCGGTTAGCAAAAGAGATCCTGAATCCTTTCATGCGATTCAAGATATACAGCGAGAGATT
This sequence comes from Astragalus membranaceus, assembly GCA_039519185.1. Taxonomy (NCBI): domain Eukaryota; kingdom Viridiplantae; phylum Streptophyta; class Magnoliopsida; order Fabales; family Fabaceae; genus Astragalus; species Astragalus membranaceus. The sequence goes on along the minus strand of CM076847.1, from coordinate 145,985,463 downwards.
GTCAGAGAAAGATAACTCGATGGAAATTGAGCATCTGTTCCCCGTCCTACTAGGGTTGGAAATCCTGTATTTACATATCCATAGGTTTGTTCTTAATTTTGTTTGATTCATAGTTGGTTGGCTAACAAAATGAGATGAGTTAAGGAAAGGAAATGGTCAGATATGGAATATAACTGGATTGTGTGCGAGAATTTAGCTGGACATTTTATCCAAGTCATATAAGTTTTTGGTCTTAATTTTGACGTTAGCTCAATTTGATAATAATTATTTTATTGAAAAGAAATTAACTACCTAGTTCAACAAAATACAAATAATTCTAATTTAAGAGACACTACTGAAGAATTGTGAGTGAAGCAAGCAAACTTTTCAGTCCATCTACCTGAACGGAGGGCACACAACCTTGAACTTATGTGCCACATTCCTGGTATGTAAAAGAATGTCATTTTGACTCATAATAAATTAAGTTGAGTAGGCCTATCAGGTTTGAAAGAAGCCAAATCACTGCCTTTTCAGTATCCTTCCTCACCAGTCAGAAGTTGCTATTGCCTGTAGAATGGGAGCTTAATTTTTTTTAATCCAGACCTCTTATTCGCCTTAGCACTCATTCAAGTTCCAGTGATTATCTTAATCCAAATCTCCTATTCGCGTTACCATTCAAGTTCGGGTGGTTACAGGTTAGTGTTTGGGTTAAAAGCTTATAAGTAAGCATCATAATCGCCAACATTGCTAAATATTAGGATGATAACAATTTATCAATAGGGAAACAGGGGATAAAACACGAGTTTTGGTTATCTACAAAATTGTGATCAGCATGAACTAAATGGTTATTGTCTAATAAAATATAAAATGTACTCCTGTTTTTATACACTAATTTTTTCCTATAATATTTTATATAATTCTCAGTCTTCTTTTGCAAATTTATGTATGATGTCACCTTCCTTGCAGTTGCTGAGCTACTTATCTGATATTCCAACTGTGCGTCTAATTGTGGTATGTGTGAATTTATGGCTTATGTTTGCAAGAAAATGTTAATTCACAAAGAAAGTTTGTAATGATTTTTTGTTGTTATTATTCAGGTAGTTGGAGGTTTAGATGATCAACTTCCATCCCTTCCATCATCAGTTGGAGTTCAAGTTATTACATATTCAAAGCTTCTTAGTCAGGTAACCTAATTGTCTCAGTCAAAGCATGTTGATTTTATAGAGCAATGCATATTCATATCAGCTTATGTTTTATTATCATGCTACACTACACGATATTTACCTAGTTTGGAAGTGTGAATTTGGAAGTGCTCTATCTATATATCTATTGTGGTCTATCTATCAGCTTTTTTTTTATTTTTTAAATGGTGTTACAATTTAATTGACCTACTGATATTTTATATATTTGTTACTCATTGTTTGTGTGGTTTGGATATAGGGGCGCAGTAACCTTCAGCCCTTTAGCCCACCAAAACCTAGTGATGTTGCAACCATTTGCTATACAAGTGGTACAACTGGAACCCCAAAGGTACGAAGGTTCCTATAAAATTATGGTTTACTTTTCTTTGTGGTATATGATTCCCCTAAAATATCTTCCCTGCTTATGGTGGGTAGCTATATAAATAATTTCTTATTCATCTTTCCACTTAACAAATTCTGGTCAGGGTGCTGTCTTGACCCATGAAAACTTTATTGCAAATGTTGCCGGGGCCAGTATGGATGAAAAATTCAGCCCTTCTGATGTGTGAGTTCTTTTTAAATGCATACTAAAGTCATTGCCATTTCTTGTCATGATATTTGTTACACTGTCATTTACCTTAGTTTCCTTTGATTTTCAGTTATATATCCTATCTCCCTTTGGCACACATTTATGAGAGAGCAAATCAAGTCATGAATGTATATTTTGGCATTGCAGTGGGATTCTACCAGGGGGTGTGTCTTAAACAAATTTGGCTTCTCTCTTCCTTTCATTTGGAAAATGTCTACTAATTCTGAACGAGCTTATACTTTTTCTGATAAATTAATTTGTTGTAGTTTCTGCTTTAGCCTCTTATGATGCATTAAGGTTGATTTTATAATGGTCAATTTTTATTTCACTATATCCTTTAATCTTTTCAGGTAAGCCTAACATTTTCCTTTTAACCTTTTCATACAGGATAATTTGAAATTAATGGATGACCTAGCGGCTCTAAGACCTACTGTCTTCTGTAGTGTTCCTCGCCTATATAATAGAATATATTCTGGGTAGAACAATCATACATTTATATTGCAATTTTTAGAACCGTTCATTTACTTCTTGTATATTCATTGTGCCTTTTGATTGATATTTTTGGCAGTATTATTAATGCTGTTAAAACATCTGGTGGTCTGAGGGAGAGGTTATTCAATGCTGCCTATAATGCTAAAAGACAGGCACTATTGCATGGTAAAAATATTTTCGCAACTAGCTGTCTTTTCAATAGCATCTATTTGTATAGATATTTTGCTTGGTTTATTCATTATGTTACATAACTGATACTGATCCCTTTGTCTCAAAGTGATTCTCCTACTTGCTCATGAACTCCCCGGTTATCCATGCTTTGAGTTTGATGGCTGGATTACCATTGAAATTGCCTTTTCTTTGTAGAATATAGTGGTTGAATCTCATACTAACTATAGTAATAATACAGTTACTGTATCATATTTGTTTTCCAAACCTCGTGTTTTATGTTTTAAATAGCTTGGAAATTGTGCTCTTTGGATAACAGAGATGGCTAAAAAATTGTAACTTCTGGTTTGAAAAGGGATCAGTATTTGGAGAGCATTAATCTCATTATTAAACCTCAACGAAACTATACTTGGTATGGAAATAAGCTTCTTATAAACTCATGATGTATGCTCAAAAAAACCCATGTATTTGGAGAGCATTAATCTTTTCAGATGTATTATCATATCAGCTACAACTTACAAGCACTACTTGAATCTGAATATTTTCCTGTATCTTTACATGGATCACTCACTCAGCACCCACCCACCCACCTCTCTGAATTTTAGAATCATGTCAATTAGATTAGCCTAGGCTATCTACAATAACTATGACAGTTTAACCTCCCTGAATTTTGGAATCAAGTCAATTAAATTAGCCTAGGCCTATGACAGTCTAATAAGAGGAAATAATTATAACACGAAGAAGAAATAAAAACCAATAATGATTGCAATCAACACTTTCCCTCAAGCTAAGCTAGAGCATATATGTTAGATGCATCCAACTTGTCACATATTAGCTGATCCTAGGAACTCGCCGCCAGTAAGGACTTGTACAACATGGCTATTAGCTGATCCTTAGTATTTACAAAATAAGTCTTGATGGTGCTCGAGGCTATCATTTTCCTGATGAAGTGACAATCAGCTTCTTAATGATCGTTAGTATTTGTATGTCTGTGTCCACTATAGTATCATTTAAAAGAAGACTTACCCTCACCATCCACATTTTCATTTATTTTAGGCAAGAACCCTTCTCCAATGTGGGACAGATTAGTTTTCAATAAGATAAAGGAAAAACTTGGAGGGCGAGTTCGTCTAATGGTGTCAGGTGCATCGCCTTTATCACCTGATATCATGGAATTTTTAAAGATGTAAGTTTTGCATAATATTCTCGTATACATTACCGAAGAGAAATGTCCTTTTACTGTTTCTAGTAAATTTTTCCCTGATCAATTGATGGATGGCATCTTTGTCACAGTTGCTTTGGTGGGAGAGTGACTGAAGGGTATGGAATGACTGAGAGTACTTGTGTTATAAGCTGTATTGACAATGGTGACAGCCTTGGTGGTCATGTTGGCTCTCCAAATCCAGCCTGTGGTGAGTACTTGCTATTAATTCCACATAACATAACATGCTGCATATTGATTGTCAGGTAACAGCATCCGGTTTCCATTCTTTGGTACTGCATGCATTCTCTGTTTACTCATTTTTTCTGGTACCGATCACGTGCTGTAGGGCTGTTGTAGGGGGTTTTCTTAATATTGGTTTTCACATAGTGCAGTGTTACTTTTATCATTCAAAGGACCTGAGTTGTCTCCTGATAGGAAATTTAAATTGGTAATAATCACCAAAAAGGGGATTTGAACACATTTTCTATCTGTCCCCTGACTCCCCTCCCATTTAAAAGGAATGTAATAGATGAGGTTTTGTTTAGTTTATTCTATCTGTCCCAAGAAATTTGTTCTTTTATTTCAGAGATAAAACTTGCGGATGTTCCAGAAATGAACTATACATCTGATGATCAGCCCAACCCACGTGGTGAAATTTGTGTCAGGGGTCCCATCATTTTTCAAGGTTATTACAAAGATGAAGCTCAGACGTAACCATCTTACCTGTTCTCTGGTTCTTATGAACTAAATTTACCCTGTCTTGTTTAAGATGTTCCTGAATTTCATCAATTTGACCAGGAGAGAAGTCATTGATAACGAGGGATGGCTGCATACTGGAGATATTGGAACGTGGTTACCCGGTGGTCGTCTCAAGATCATTGATAGGTGAGTTATCCGTAGATCACCATCCTAATTATAGTCCGTGTCATTTAACAAGAAACATGGCTTCTTGAAATACCATCTATCAGCAATTTGATACTATCCCTGTCTAATTCACCTGCTGCAAGTGTGCTCAGTTCAATAAGCAGACTTCCATGGCCCTCTCGAGTGACCTTGCTATATTCCATTGGGGATCTGGTCATGAGTGATATTGTTATTAGACTTGCATACTACCTCCATTTAACTTTTATATTTTCGAGATTCAACTTCAGCAAAACGAGCTAGAAACATGATCTCTAACTTTCCATTTGCTTTCTCAGAACAATTTTTACAATATTGCTAAAGTTGCCAATAAATCTAAGTTTTTCATTTCATTATAGGAAGAAGAATATCTTTAAGTTGGCACAGGGCGAGTACATTGCTCCAGAGAAGATAGAAAATGTGTATGTCAAATGCAATTTTGTGGCACAATGCTTTGTATATGGTAAGGAAAGGAATCAGTATGTATGCGTGCCATCTTTTGTGACTGGCTCTTCCTTTATCCCTTTCTAGCCTGCTGATGTTTCTTTTACCTTCTATAGGAGATAGCTTTAATTCTTCTTTGGTAGCTGTTGTCTCGGTGGATCCTGATGTCTTGAAAGCATGGGCTGCTTCAGAAGGCATAATGGTAGTATGACAATTTTGGTTGCTTTAATCTTACAATTCAATTTCATTGACTAATAAAGTGCAATCTGTGATTTTGCTGCTTTTTAAGTTTTAACATTCTGTGATTTTACCAAGTTCATGCTGCCTCTTGAGTCTAGTGTTTTAATTTTGGAAGATTTACGATTTAGGACATCATAGCAAACATACCATTATGGTGCTTTGTTGTGATTTTTTTCGCACCACTGTTTTGCATAAATTTGTGACAAATAGCCTTTGAGGTTCTTTGAAATCAATTTTTTACCCGCGTCTCTTTGAATAACAGCGGTTCAGTTTAATATTCTACGGCGGTTTGACAAAATTTCACACTTTATATCATGTCAAAACTTAAAAATAAGGTAGATTTGTGTAATTTAGAAATCAAGAAGGTGGAATCATGTATTTTTATCAAAACCCAAGGGAAGTTTATAAAATTTACTCAAATTACTTTATTTTGCAGCACAATGACTTAGCACAGCTTTGCAATGATCCAAAAGTAAGGGCAACTGTTTTGGCTGAGATGGATGCTATTGGACGAGAGGCTCAGGTAATTTATTCATTTAATGTGTAATTCTGTCGGCTACCTTGTATTGTAAAGCCTCATCGTTAGTAATATTATCTGTATCTTTATTTGATGCCTTGCAGCTTAGAGGTTTTGAATTTGCAAAAGCTGTCACTTTGGTGCCTGAACCATTTTCTATGGAAAATGGTCTGCTGACTCCAACACAAAAGGCAAGCATCGAAACCTTATATCTCTGTCATTTTAAAAGGTAATAAAAGCATGTTTTTAATGTGTGCATTTAAATTTCAGATTAAGAGGCCTCAAGCAAAGGAATACTTCGCAAAAGCAATATCTGATATGTATAGTGAGCTCTCAAGAAATGATCCTTCTCAGAAAACCTTGTGATATTAAGGGTCAACCTCACCTCACCACCGCAGGTCTTGTACAAAACATAAAGAGGGGAAAAAAAGGACAAATAAAGACACATTCCCAAGCACTCACCATAAATTTTATTCATATTCACATGGTATGGCCACGTACCAGAAATATTCCATTGGAACAATCATGCAATTTCATGTTGTCTTGTGTTTTAGTTGTTTCACAAGAATTATGCTAGAACTAGATTAACATTCATAGCGTTTAAGATCAAATTACATTGGTAAGAAAAAAGATCAAATTACATTTGAGATTTTTATAACTTATTCTCAATAAATATTATTGAAATTATTTTTGTCGTATGCAAATATCTGCTCATTTAGCAATATTTTCATATTTAAATTTTTTATATTTCAATTTGGCACGACTTCACTACCAATGTTATTGCTTCTTAGTAATATGGGTAATGATAAGTTAAATCCAAGAAGAAGATTGATGTCCTAGATAATAGTACGTATTGAAATTTTTGTTGATTGCTTCTTGGTAATAAGTCTCCATGATCGTGTTATAAAGCTTCTTGATGTTAATGTCCTTATAAAGCTTAACATGCATAAATCCAAGAAGAAGATTGATGCAACTTATATGGTTGATATAAAGAAAGCTTATGTGTGGAGTTTCCTCAAATCTCTTATTTCCTTCTGGTGACCCAAAATGGTGTAAAATGACATAAGTTAATAACTTTTGGCCCACTTCACTTTTATAAGTGGTACCATCCCTTGCCTCGCCTTGGTTGCAAGGCACGCTTTGCTGTGGTATGTAGCCCCCTTTAGACTCCTACTACAACAATACTACAAGGAAGAATTTTGATGTTGAGATTTTTTATTTATTTCAACTTATGCTCTTACATAAACTCACACAACAATAACTCTTACAAAATCCTACATGCAAAGGGAAACGTACAATGTAATAGGATATCTAACATGATTTTCTTGTCATTAGGAATCAGAGAAATTCAAATACAATTAGAAAACCAAAAAGGCCCACAAACCAAACTAAAGAAATCAATTTAAAACACTTCCTTATTAAGCATGACAGCAAGGAATGGCATGACCAAACTCATCAAGCCAAAAGCTCCCTTTAAAGTAATACTAATAGCGTTACTAGGAGAAGGTGCAGGTACATTAATGGAAGCTGGAACTGTAGGAGAGGCCAAAGCTGAAGAAGATGGAGAGGGTGCAGCTGCTGCAGAAACCACCCTTAGCACATTAATATCAACTTTCTGTCCTGCTTGACAGTGGCCAGGGACACCACAGAAGAAGAAATGGTGACCATGATTGGTTATCTTTATAGTGTCATTACCAGTTGTGAATGTGGCAATAGGTGATGATCCATTGCATGACTTGTACATTGGATGTGTCACTCTCATCACATTGTGGAATTGAGCATTATATTCAAATACTGAAAACATAAAACCCCATCAACTTTAGTTCTTTCCTTAAATAATCATAATTAAGTAAAAAACAATGTTTGGTTGTGGTAACATATTGTAGTCGCGTTGAGATCTTTGATACTGTGGAGAATTGCAGTTAAATACAGACCAAATTATATTGTTGATGCGACATCAATCACGATTATGTTGTGGTTACAATGTTTTCAAAACCCATGATGTCGTGATCGGATCGGACTTTTAGTTATTCAATGAAATTAGAAATTGTATTTTTCTTATATATGAGACCGGATTAAAGTGTTTGTGGTGAGGCCACCCAACCCGACAATGTTATTGCATGCTGTTTTATTTCTTTGTATCCATAAGAACTCGTGCAGAGCACCGAAGAACAAAAAAGTTAATGCAAAAGTTAATGGTGGGTCATGCTTGTTTACAACTATCATCATGAAATTGATGTGTAAAAGGCTACAAAGTACAAATTACTATAAGAAAACAAAAATATTGTTTAGGTGAGTAAAAATTAAGATTTACGGGGACCTCTTTCTATACATTATTCTAATAATAAAGAATGAAAAATTGAAGAAAGTAATGCTTGGTCACCATGTAAGTGCAATGCTGGAGTACTTGAAGCAAAGACAAAGAAAAGAAAAAGAAGAAATTTGAGTTTTTTAGACCAAATTGGACAAAGCTAGAAAAAGGGTATCATATATAGATCACATAGAATTGTAAAATAGTGTCTTCTCATTCTGAAGAGAGGGCACAAAACTCTTGAAAAGAACTTTGCATGATTTTTTTTTGAAGAAATGCATGCAAATGGAGAGAGAACTTACTGATAATGTCACCAACTTGGAAATTTTTGGTAGCAGACCACTTCCTGTAGTCTATATTGCCAAGTGTAGTCCAACCAGCAGAGTCACCAACCTTGTATAAAGCTGCATATGAAATCTGCATAGCTCCCATGAATATGACCATCACTATGGACAAAACCATGGCTCTAATTTCTACCAAAGCCATGGTTGCAAAAGTGATTATTTGGAGACCCTTTCTCTTTTGTTTTTTGTAGAAGTATTTCTTTTTAGTTTTGAGGTTGGGGTCTTTAACTCTTTATAGATCCTTTTGACTACTTTGGCTTGGCTTTGAGGGAGTTGGGTGTTGGAACTTGAAGAATGATAATGGGAAATTAATAGGTGACTGTCTTTTTGTTAATTAATTTGGTTAGATGTAAACCTTCTTTTGCAATATAACATGTGGCCCGCAATATCTGCTTAATTAATCTCACCGCATTCATGGTTTAGACTTTAGATAGTTGATGTGGGTCTCGGTAATAAGTGCCACTACTTTGCTTTTTGCAATATTATATTATTTCCGAATTTTTACCACAATAATAATAAATCAACAAGTCTATGTTGGCCGACTAGCTGGATTCTTCGGTATAGATTAATCACTTGTGGATAATTTGTCCACTACAGAAATCATATCTGTGAGCACCCTGTCGACTTCTTGTGTTCCAGAATATTTTATGCCACTGGATCAACGGTATTGATTTACCAATATAGCTGATAAATCATCCCAATTCAATTGTTTTATATTACAATTTTAATGTTTAGGGTATTGATTTAGGATTTGGGATATTAGTATTTTTGGTCAACACATCTTACAAAGTTGGTTTATAATGTGAGAGGCCCTCTTGTTCATAAACTCATTTTACTTCTACTCAATGTCGAATTTGGTAACTAACAAAAATATTCAATTAATAAATATGCTTGTAGTATAATTTATGTATTATTTTCTCCTTATCAATATGTAATTTTTATTATTAAAAAAAAATTTTACACCAAAAGGTCTCGGGTTCGAATCTTGGGTGTGACAAAAATTCTATTGGGAGGGGAGACTGCGCACCAATGACATGGTACCAATATATATATAAATTTTTTTGTATAAATTGGGTATCCTCTGCGCGCAACTGCAGAGACTAAAAAATATATAATTTTTATTCCAAAATGTATTTATTTTGTTTATAACAAATATTTTACTATCTCGTGCACTGATATAAGACAAAAGAGTGTGACTACAATGAGATACTCGAGTTTTACGTGCTCTGCATCCCAGTTTTTATATGATATCCTTCATTTTGATTATTTTTTTTCCATAAAAATAAAAGCATGATTAAGTTTTGTATGGCAAATATACAAAAATAACCCACAGTTATTTTTCAAGAATTTCTTCTAAGAAAAAACTCTGTTCTAAGTTTATTTTTTGGTCTAGCAGTTGTAAGGTTGAGACGTGAAAGGAAAGATTGTAATAATAAATGGCAACCACCATACATTTGATTATCACATTGCTTTGCACACCAGATAAGCATTAAGCATCGAACTTACTTTATACAATCTCCAATTAGAAGCTACTTTATCAACAATATTCATGTGTATCAAAATCTGGTGGTAAGCCAGTTTCAGATGTGCATAAATTTGAAGACTCATTGCATTCCTGCCCACCAATTATATATGCGTCTAGCTTAATGCTCTTTAGTTCATTTGTCAATTTAAACATAAGACAAGTAATATAAAAACTTAATATATGTTACAAGCATTACACTGTTACATTACAGACATAAGCTTACTTACTTAACATAATGGGAATGATAACTTGATTAGCTGCATGCAATGCAATAACCAAATCTAACATACAAATCTTGAAATCTTATTATTTGATACAACAAACTATTCCCACAGAATTAAGAAGTGGCTGGAGCATGACCATCTGCTACTGCTACTTTCTCATCTTTATTTTCAATATACCTTTTCCACAACCAATGTTGCTTCCACACCCTCTGTGTCATCTCTTCAATAGGGACATTCTTCGTCTCCGGGACAAGAAAAAGGACGAAAACCGACATGATCAAAATCCAACCAGAGAAGAAAAAGAATATCCCAAACTTGAAGCTACACATCATTGTAAGAAATGCTTGTGCAATAACAAAAGTGAGTAGAAAGTTAACACAAACCGTGACACTTTGTCCAGCTGAACGAGTTTCTAATGGAAATATCTCACTAGGAATTAACCAACCAAGTGGACCCCATGACCATGCAAATGCAGACACAAAAATACACACCATAACAACTACAAGTGCTGCATAACCTTTTGAGAGATCTTCAGAATGGTCCTTCACTTTGATTCCTAGTACAATTGCTATTACCATTTGAGACAAGAACATTTGTACTCCAGCTTCTAATAATAGTGCTCTACGTCCTAGTTTATCAACTGAGTAGATTGAGACTATAGTGGAGATTACATTAATAGCACCAGTAATCACAGCTGAGTAGAGAGATGCATCATTCTTGAATCCCATTGAGTTGAATAGAACTGGGGCATAGAACATTATGGCATTTATGCCTGTCATTTGCTGAAATACCTGCTTTTTGTTCACCCAAATGGAACCAACCATTAAGATCAATCAACAAATTGCAATAAGTGTAGTGACTATAAGTTTATAATAACAGACTCGAATTATATTCTGTGATTTTGTTTGTAGACGGAGTGAAAACTCACACACGCAAAGAGGAGATCCCGGTTTGAATCTGGATAACTACAGAAAATGTCGAGTCTAACAATATCGACTTTGCAGGTTGTATTAGGCCTTACGAACACTTGTATTAATATTTCAAAATAGTTTGTGTAATTAAAAAAATTATCGTATTAGTCATTTTGTATTAGTTAATTTAGTTTCTGAAATTATCTGAAAGAGACTAAATTAACGGTGGTGCGTACAATTTAAAGACTAAATTGATGATTCACTACACCAGAAGAACATATATATACGTGACGGCACAAACCTGCATGGCAATGGCAATGACGAGTTGGGGACGGTTACTACGCTTGAGGATATTTCTGAAGGGGTGTTTGACCTCTTTAGCTACACGACTTGCCTCGACGAGCTCCAAGAACTCAGGGTCAACATTATCAGTGCCGCGAATCTTTTTGAGCACAGCTTTTCCTTCTTCAATGTGACCACGTTCGATGAGACTATTCGGAGTGTCAACCACCAAGTAAGCCCCTAAGGTGAGGAGTAATGCAGGGATACCTCCTAAACCTAGAGATACCCTCCAACCCCATCCACCTTTAATTCTGTCCTTGTATATAATATAGTAACAATCAACGACAATTACTAATATTATATTAATAAGAGACAAATTAAATGAGAGAAGTGAAGATTACTTGTTGGTGAAATAGTTGACAAGGTTAGCAAAGAGAATTCCAAGGGTGATATCAAGCTGGAACAGTATATTCAATGCTCCTCGTATTCTTGAAGGTGCTATCTCTGATAGGAAAACCGGCACGGCCTGTTTTCATTAATTAATTGAAGCAACAAAGATTCGTGAGTTCCAAAAGCCAATTGTTAACTCATCATTACTGTGTTGTGAACTTTATCATCCTCACACCATTAATTTATATTAGTTAAATAGTTGATGAATTGAATTTGAATTTAGCTAGATTAGAATAATCTTAGCTCTGTCTTTTGTAATTGTATTATAGTAGAGTAGATTAGTTAACGAATGAAAGTTAAGGTCTAAGTGCAAGGAATGACTAAAAGATAAAGATAGAGAAGGCATTGGAGTACTTAAAAAGAATGTTTTAAACAATTGTCAACATGATATTTTTAATCATTAAATATAAAGTGTAACAATTCATAACGTCATTTTGTCAAAAAAAATAGCCCAATCTCAAATAGTAAGAATACTTTAAAGACAAAAAGGTTGTTTAGAAGAAGTTGAGGAAAGGCGATCAAGACCTTGTAAAGGCCAGTGAAACCTTTATATATAATAATAATTGTCACTAAAATATCATCATTTTATATAAAACTTGTCTTCCATTGGCGCATCACATGTAGTTCATAACGAATACTAATATATAGATACAATTAATTGAAAGTTGAGGACAGATAAACTGCTTATATAAGTATTCTCAAAGTTATCTTACTATTTTTTTTTAATAAAACACGTAGTTTATTGATTGTAGAGAGGCTTTCATATCTAGTACTATATTATATTGCCCTTTCAATACTATTTTTTTCCATTCAATTATTTAAATGATTGTGTCTTTAACCTTTAGGTTTTGGTCAGATATGTCGGCCAGGTTATCTATATATATTCACACACCGCACATGATATCAAAAATTAAAAAACCTACTTTTGTCTTCAACTTAGTAGTTAGTTTTTAGTTTTGGCTTATAAAAAACAATAATACCTTAATATACAGCATTAGAGAAACCGCATTACTATATGCTTTATTTTAAATAGAGAGAAAACATATAATCTTAAACATGCATTGTTCCAAATCTCAAAATCATATAATATGTCAATTATTATACTTACTATAACCAACACAAAAAAACAATAACTGGAGAATGAATCGCATTTAGAACAAGCAATGAAAAAAACAAACACCGGCATTTTATTTCCAATGTTTATTTTCTCTCTATTTTTTAAAGACAAAGTTAATGTATTAATTGCTATGTTTTTTTTTTCTGAAGAAGTATTAGTTGCTATATTAGTTGATCCTAAGCACGAGCGGAGATTAGTATTTCGTTAAAAGCGTTGGGACACTTGGTGGGTAGGGTGCCAGCAATCAGTGGCGGACCTGGCTTGTAACCAGGGGGTTCCGTTGAACCCCCTGGAATTTTTTTTTTGCACTAAACACCCTATATAAATAGCCTAATTCTCCTGAAATTTTAATTTTGACACCCCTGAAAATTTGAAATTGTACTAGTAGACCAAGTTTTGCACCCATTTGACACCGGGCTTAAAAAATTTGACACCCCTGACCCCGTGTCCTGGGTCCGCCACTGCCAGCAATGGTCCATAAAAAAAAGTTGCTGGTTAGTATTTTCTCGCTCACCAAAATTTGAACTCTGATTCTTTAACTCTTCAAATTCTTTCGACATTTAACACAAACTAACTGAGCTATCCAAGCTCCCGTTTCAAAATATAACACAATAATAAAATCATGTTTACATTTTTAATCAATAATATATGTATTTATAATTTATAATACTAATAATATGGAGTTGTTTTCTTTTCTAATTTGATTTTTTTATCTAACAATTGTCGGAAAATAATTCTCACGTTGGACAAATATACAAGTACAAATTGTATAAATGTTTTGGACAACAAAATAATTCTCAAAAGAATTCTACGATGTTCATTGAGTTTTGTTGGGTATGATTTGTAGGCAAAAGTAGTACAGTATTTTTTTTAAAAATACTTAAATATATAAAAAAATGAGATCATCGAGTAATTGGATGTTGAGTATCATACCCAGCAATTACTCAACAAAACTCAATAGGTATCAGAGTGTTGTGTTGTGTTGTTCGATTGACGACTTTCATCGTTATAACTTTATAAGTAGATGGTGGGGGGAAAAGACAAACCTGATTGGCAAAACCAATTCCACAACCAAGTAAGATCCTGCCAACAATGAGCATGGGAAGATTTTGAGCAGCAGCATTAAAAGCAACTCCACCGATGAAGAAGAAACCAGCTATCAACATGGTAAGCCTTCTTCCCAGCACCCGAGTGGTGTACGAAGCGAATAATGTTACCGTTAAACCCGCCAAGTACAGCGACGACGTGAAAAGCTGTAGCCCTTGGTCTTCGTACTTGCAGTAGTTGCTTTCCAATCCTACTTCTTGCTCTGTCTTTCTGAACACTTTCGGAAAGAACTTCTTCAAGAATGGTGCCATCGATGTCACCCCACCTTCATTTTTCATAACCCATCAACAAAAATTAATTACAAATTTTTTAATTATATTTTAATTTTCAGGAAAAAAACTAGAAACTATGATGAAATTATTGAAACCCAAGAAATGCATGGCGAACATGGGTTTAAGGACAAATTAGCCACAACAGCGTTTTACAAACTAAATAGTTTTAATATTTTAATTTAATCCATAGATTCTGAGCTATATTTTAGAATTTAGAAATAGTTCTCGGAACTAAAAAATTGTAACCATTCTCAAAAACTTTTCAATAATTTTGATTTACATCCTGGCATTTTAATTGACTCTTTTTTTAGCAAAAAGTAGGAAGGAAGCCTCGTTAAATACAAAAACATCATAAGGAAAAATAGTCCTCTCCCTAAATTTACTTATACAAAAAAGGAAAAAACAAAGAAGAAAGAAGAAAACCCAGTGGAGTCTGGACCAAAACCCTTGACATTTTAATTGAATCTGAGTTTTTAAATAATTCTAATTAGGTACTAAACTTTTATGTAATTTGTAACCATGTCCCTGATATACTAATTACAAACTATTTGAAAGTTTAGGAACCTAAATAAAAATTATTTACAAGTTTTAACATGCAAAGACCAATTAAAAGTTTCTTCCCTTGTTGTTATCATAAAAGATGAGATAATAAAAGTGTAACTTTTTTATGAGTTGAAACATTTTCTATTTAGGAATGTTTTGTGAATTTTTTTTGGACTGAAACTTAACATTGGGTTATATACGAAGGTGCCAAAAGCCCAAAAAGAAACGGCCCAAAGAAGTGCTTTCGACCAAAAAAAAAAGATAATATGTAATATGTAATGATCATAAAAGCCAATAAAAGATTAAAAAATGACATAGAATTCAAAAGACGTCTCAATTTCTTTTTTATCTTTTTTACATTTTTATTCCTTTAAATGGATGGAACAAACACATACGCACACTTTTATAGATACATATATGTCTATGAGAAAATCAATTGAAGGCACCATGCAAGGGTAATTTGGTTCTATAGTAGACAAGATATAACCTACGTGCAAAAAAGTAATTTGATTTTGTAGGAAAGAAAGTAACAATGTTACCCGAAACTCCGACGTCGTATCCAAACATAAGACCACCGGTGGCAGCCATTACACATGAAATGATAATAATAGGAGTTATCTTTGCCTCAAAATCTCTCCCATTCTCGCCGCCGGTGAAGCCTCCTCCAGTCATGGCTATTCCCGATCGATTGAGGAAGTAACTACTACTACTCTTAATTGTCTTCACTTCAATATTAATGGTTTCGTGACCCACACTTGCAAAGTGCAATTTCGATACTAGCTAGCTAGCTAGATGAAATGTGACTAGACTGAGAGTGATATTTTCTTTGGTAATCTTATGGTAATGGAAGCATCCCAGAACAAAGTGATGCCTTATTTATTCAGCCTTTTTTTGGACTTATCGATGAAAATTAATGCAGTGGGAATGTATCTAAACCATACTATAGTAAATATTTGGTGTCTTCTGTATTCTTAATTTACAATTTTTATGAGAAAAAAAACAGAAAACTAGAGCTCTAAATTATGTACTCTTAAATTTACAAATAGTAGTAACATATATATATTTAAAATATTTTTCTGGTGATGAAGATCTATCAAACCTCTGTTAGAGTGAACACTATATATCTATCTACTACACATTTAGCATCAAATTCAAATATAACTTTATCCAGCTCAAGAGATAGAACGTCATTTTTTGGCGGGGCGAGCTACAATGGGTTGGCGGGGTGAAATCACCAACCCAACCTGCCATTTTTTGGCGGGCTAGCGGGTTGGCCCTGTTAATTTTTTCAATTTTTACACTGCAGGATGTATTATCAAAACAGAGGTGCAGTTATTAAGAGGCCCAGCCCAATACTTTGGTGGATGGGTAAAACCCGTGCGGAAGCTAAGTGGGGCGCACTATTGAAACACGCGGATCTTGCTTTGAGTCACGAACCGGATCAGTATTTAATCCTAACTGAAACCCTAATCTCTCATTTCTATCAAGATTTTCTCTCTCTCTTTCTTGAAAACCCTCTGTGTTCTCTGCTTCAGTTCTCTCTTCTTCTTCTCTCACGAACCTAGGGTTTTTGTGTTCTTGCTGCTTTTGCCAGTGATGAAGCGCAGTAACGCTTGTCCTTCTCCTCCGATGATGACCCTTGACGACGATGATGATGCTTACGAACCCACTTGGTTGATTTCTGAGTCTTCAAGGATCTGAGGTTGTGACTGGTTCTGTGCTTCAGTGATGATGCAATCTTGATCTTGGATCCTTCACTGTCACAGGTATAAACCCTAACTTGTTCTTGTAGTTTTTGTTCTGTGATCTATGTTTGGTTTGCTTCTCCAAACCCTAACACAACGTTGTTCTTGTTCTTATGTGCAGATCTTGAAGGATCTGCTTCTGAGTAGCCCAGAAAGGTACAGTCACGCTTGATCTTCACCTTTGCTGTTGTTTTTGGTTCTGATTTGTTCACAGTGCCCCTGTTAATACTTTTGATATTCTGCTTATTTGTATGAACTGGGTTTATGATGAGAGGTGATTCTTCACGCTTTGAAGAAACACCAACAGTCTTGATTCTCTCCTTGATACCCACAGCTAGAAAAACAAAAATTAGTGACGCCATATTTTCGTCACTAAACAATGAAAATTCGTCACTAAACCTTTTAGCGACGAAATTTGTGACGAAACCAGATCCGTAGCGAAATCTGGCGTCACTAAATCATTTGCGAGGAATAATAAATTTCGTCGCTATTAGCGAGGAATAAATTCCTCACAAAATCCTAAAGTTTCGTCGCTAAACAATAACACCAAATCAGATAAAAAAAAGCTTTTCGTCGCTAATAGTGAGGAATACGTTTCGTCGCTAATTGTGAGGAAGATATTTCGTCGCTAATAGCGAGGAACAAGTTTCGTCGCTAATTGTGAGGAACCATTGTCGTCGCTAATAGTGAGGAACATATTTCGTCGCTAATTGTGAGGAACTATTTTCGTCACTAACAGCGAGCCCGTTAGTGACGAATTTTAAAACCAATTTTTTTTAAATTTATCCAACACCAGTTTTTTTTTATTATATCCATTCCAACCTGTAATTGTGTGAAACCTTTAAATCAAATTAAAGGATTAAAGGAGTGGTGCTTGAATACATAGGTTACAATTTTTTTTAAAAGTACACATTTCATATTACTAATAAAGCTAATAAGCATAGTTCATACAAACCAAAAGTAATGTTAATCAAAAAAATACATAACCCTTACACATCATTGTTTGAAAAAAACAAAAAATACATCAACCATTTAGTTCATCATAATACTCATCATCATTTTGTTGGTCATCCTCGTTTGTAGGTGGAGGTGGAGGTGGAGGTGAAGGCAGACGTGGATGAGTTTGAGAAAAAGTCTCCATAAACTTAAGCATCTTCTCCTGTGTTGCACAAAGGCCACTCACTTGCTCCTTAAGACTTTGATTTTCAGCAGTCAAGTTAGAAAAGTCAGCCTTCATTTGCATATATTCAGACTTTATTTGCACATATTCAGACTCAGAGATTCCAGTAGATCGTTTGGAAGAAGGAATGTAGTTTTCTCCTTCAGGACCCAAACCAAATATTCTTTTCTTCTTATCTACACCTCCAACAATCTCTAAGAAGATATTGTTGTCAGATTGCTCGCTAGACACGCTATCTCCTAGTGCCTCTTGTGAGTCTCTTTCAAGAATACGACTTTCATACTCATTCTGAAAAAATAATAATCAAACATGAGCATTTCAAAATAATAACCAAAATTAGTAAAGTATAGAAGCTATCAGACCAAATATATCAGACCAAATTAATACTCATCATAGAAGTCAGGGGAAAGTAAGTCAACAAAACCATCAACTTAGCAAATAATAATCAAAATTAGCAAAGTATAGAAGCTGTCAGACCAAATTAATATATCAGACCAAATTAATAGTTATCATATTTGTCTCCTTAATATTTTCTTAATATTTATCTGAGCTTGCTAGGACTCATCAATATTTTCTGCAACTTATAGACTGCAAGATCAATAGTTTTAGAAAGAAAACTCCCAAGCATCAATCCTTTCAGCCACACACAAGTAAGGTCAAAGCAGAAGATACAATGAAGATGTAAAGTGAGGCAACTGCAAATATTTACACAAATGACTGACATGGAATACCAATTGAAACAGAATTTTCAACCAAAAAAACACCAAAAGACCTAAGAATGAAATACATCAATCTAGTCCGTGTAAATTTGCCTATTGCTGATTGGATTTTTTGCCCAACTTTGTTTTCCCCTGGTATAATTTATCTGATTTTGTTTCTTTCCTGAACATTGTCAGTGATGAACAACATTTTGTCATTGGGAAGATGCATGGATTCTCCACTGCTGATGGTTTTGTGGAGATAAGTGAATCCTTAGCAGAGATGATTAAATACGTGGCTAATGAACCGTCTGTTGGTCTTTTCTTTATCCAAAAGCATACTCAAAATGCAGTGCCGAATGTCGTCAAGCTTAAGAAAAATGTTATAGAAAAGTCTCGTGAAACAACTTTGCACACAGAAGATTTGGAGGACTCTGTCACAATGGTGAGATCAATGAAAGAGTGTGGATTCCCAATAGTTGATGAGATGATAGGAGACATCAAAAAATCCCTTGTTACCATCACATCAAAGCAACCGAAAAAAGAGCTAATCCATCAATCGTCGTCAAATTTACAGACAGAGCGAGCTAGTTTTTGGGGTAACTCTGCAATTGATGTCCAAGAGGGCAGTGAAAAAAAGGGTTACTACTTTTCAAATGTTTTTAAGTTTTCAAAACAGAAGGAAGAGAAGGCAGAGAAGTACACTAATAATGTGCCTTTGTTAGTCAAATCTGGAAGCACTAGTATGTCTTCACAAGGAATGGAAGCTCACATGCTGCCACAGGTTGAAGATGAATGTCAAGTTGAACAAAGTTCTAATACTGATATTGGGGTTAAATTATTGTCAGTATTAGAAAAATATGATGATTTCAAAGCTTGTAAAGAAGCTAAGCTGGAGGAGTGGCTGGGAGAAACTAGTAACCATGATGACCTCGAATTAGTTTAGCAACAACATCAAAACTGAATATTGCACATTGCATGTAAAAGGTACTTACTACATTGAGCCAAATCACTTGCTCCTAAATATGCAGATCCTTCAATCTCAGCCAGACCAAACTTCTGTGTAGTAAAAAAAGCAACACAACATCAGATAATTTATTTATATAATAATATTGCAAGTGAAATTGTCTTCATAGACACCAGAATAAGCATCCTAAGAGTTCAACCGGCCATGTGCGTATACATTTTAATCTTATTCATCCATCCAAAAATGATAAAGTCATGAAAGATAAATGACTGTTATTTGCATATTGAAATTGCATTGTTAAACTGGTTGCAGAACATCAGTTGCAGAACATTTTATTTCTGTTTAAGTGCGTATACATTTTATTTCTTATTCCATATCTAATAAGAAATCAGTTGCAGAACAAAAAAAAAAGAACAGAGGGAACAGAGGGAACAAAACGCGAATGGAAGGGATGATTTACCTTTAGCTTTGCAAGTTTCGCGAGATAGAACCTTTGATTCAGAGCCTAATTGGAAGAGAAACGCGAATGGAGGCTTGATGGGATGAGGAGGGTGATTCGGAGGGGAAGGCTACGGTTTCACGGTGGGATTTAGGGATTTAGCGAGAGGGTGGGTTTCAGCGAGTATGAAGTTGTGGGGGAGAGAAGAGAGCAAGAGGGGAAGGCTACGGTGGGATTTAGGGATTTAGCGAGAGGGTGGGTGTCATCGATGATGAAGTTGTGGACTTGTGGGATTTAGCGAGAGGGTGGGTGTCATCGATGATGAAGAATACGGTGGGTTTAGCGAGAGGGAGAGAAGACAACAAGAGGGGGGAAGAATACGGTGGGTTTAGCGAGAGGGAGAGAAGACAGCAAGAGGGGGGAAGGGATTTAGGGATTTAGCGAGACTGCGAGAGGGTGGGTTTCAGTGAGAGCGAGAGCGAGAGTTTTTTTTACTTAATTAAGTGACAAAAAAAAATTGCACAGAGTGAGTTAACGACGAATTTGGAATTCCTCACTATTAGTGAGGAACACTTTTCCTCACAAACTGCGTCTCTAAATTCTTTTTCAACATTTTGTGACGAATTTAGTTACGAAATTTTTAATGAGGGATATTTTTCATCTCTAAATTCGTCACAAAGTTACCAAATTTTTAGTGAGGAATATTTTTTATCTCTAAATTCGTCACAAACATAAGCTGCAGGTTCCCCCCCTAAATTTATTTTTTTCGTCACTAAATCCCTCCCTAATAGTGAGGAATATTTATCCCTCTCTAAAATTCCTCTCTAAAAACAATTTTTTTAGTAGTGACCAAAGGTAAATTGCTCACACTCTGAATTTCTTTTTCTGTGTTTATTTCTCAGTCACAGAGAGATATACTGACACACTTGCTTGTTTTCTTTGTATGTGAGCCTGAGGATCAGCCACCTGCTGAAGGAAAACTGACTCACACACACTGAACATATGATGATTATACAGAAGAAGAAAAGAGCAGAAGACCTTTAGGGTATAAACTGAAAACTAGAAATGTAAATTTTATTGCTTGTAATTCTTTTGGTTTACAATTCTGTACAAAATGAAAGACTGGACTGTAATATATATAGCTAAGGATATAGCCGTTGGTCAATGCTCAGGGTAGTTAGGCTGTTAAGTCTGTTAGGCCTTTTTGAAAACAGTTTTTTTTTATAACTAACTGATTAAACAGTTTTTGCTGTTACAGGTTGTAACAAATTTTTAAAACAACATAACAGACTTAACAGTTTTAACTAGGCTGAGTAGTTTTAATTAAAGTAGGTGAGTTTTTTTGATTACAAAACCAACAGGCCCGACGGGCTAAGCCCGTTTTGCCATCCCTAGGTGGAGTTGTTGCTCAAAATCTTCCCATGCTCATTGTTGGCAGGATCTTACTTGGTTGTGGAGTTAGTTTTGCCAACCAGGTTTGTCTTTTTTCTTTTCTTTCCCTTTCTCCCAACATTGTACTTATAAAGTTATAACAATGAAAACTGTAAATCGAACACTTTGATATCTATTGAGTTTTGTTGAGTAATTGTTGGGTATAATACTCAATATCTAATCACTCAATGACATCTAATTTTTTTTATATTTATGTATTTTTTTTAAAATAAATAAATATTGTATAATTTTGCTTACAATGGTATCATACCCAACAAAACTCAATGAATATCATAGAATCCTAGTCTTACTAAAATAATATTCATTTGAAAATTAGATCTTCTACCGTCACAGTCACAGCACCATGCTACGAGCCCGTGGAGACGTTAGATTTATATAGAGAAAATCGTTTTCTCTAAATCTAATGGCTCCAAAACCAGCTCTGCCATGCAATGACCGTAGATAATTCCTACACATTCATTACACGCACACATATTCTCTATAAATAGATATGAAATATGTCCCTCAGATTTTTTGGTGTGACAAAAATACCCCTTGTGGATTAGATATAATTAGTAATTAGTAACAACAATATAGCATAGATAAGATATAATTAGATACAAGAAGTGGCCTTCCTATCCATCCACACTAGTATATATATATATGATCTGCATTTTGTATTCATTTCTTGTGATTAAGTGCAGTTTCTGTATAATTCGCTTAATTACCTTGAAATTTTGTCAGGAAACAAATTTCATCACATCTTCCTTGAGTAGCTTAATGCTCTCGTCATAAATACAGACACATACATCAATAAAAAAATAACATGGCGGGTGGAGGATTTGCAACGGCTGCCGGAGATGTCCAATTTGAGGCAAGGATCACATTTGCTGTCATCATCTCTTGCATAATGGCTGCCACTGGTGGTCTTATGTTTGGTTATGATATTGGAATTTCAGGTAGATACATAACACATTAATTTCCTAATATATAGTCATTGTTTTCTATATATAGTATTATTTTCTTTCCCCTTTTGAATAAATTAATTATATATTTGTGTAATGCAGGGGGTGTGACATCAATGCCTAGTTTCCTGCAAGAATTTTTCCCAGATGTATATATAAAAATACAAGAGCACAGAGAAGAAAGCAACTACTGCAAATATGACAATCAAAAGCTACAATTATTTACATCTTCTCTGTATCTTGCTGCATTGGTAGCTACAATGGTTGCCTCTCCTGTGACAAGATCGTTAGGCCGCAAAAAAACTATGTTAATTGCTGGAATTTTCTTTATTCTTGGAACAGCCTTAAACGCTGTCGCAAAGACCCTTCCCATTCTGATTGCAGGCAGAATCATACTTGGTTGCGGTGTTGGTTTCGCCAATCAAGCTGTTCCTGTCTTTCTTTCTGAGATTGCACCAACAAGAATTCGTGGTGCACTTAACATTATGTTCCAGCTCAATATCACTATTGGAATTTTCATAGCTAACCTTGTCAATTGGTATACTGCAAAGTAAGTTGAATTAATTAAACTGCATGTTACTATATATATTAATAATTATTTCTAGCTATGTGTAAATTAATTATTAATTAATTAAATTGGGGAATAATTAATGTGATTTATTTACAGGATTGAAGGTGGCTACGGGTGGAGAATATCAATTGCTGGGGCAGGTATTCCTGCACTTATGCTTACAGTGGGGGCTCTCGTAGTGGATGATACTCCCAACAGTTTAATTGAAAGGGGTTTCGAGGAACAAGGGAAAGTTGTGTTGAGAAAGATTCGTGGTGTGGAAAATGTTGAGCCTGAGTTTGAGGATATTCTTAAAGCTAGTAAAGTGGCTAAAGAAGTGAAGAGTCCCTTCAAAGACATCCTCAAACGCCACAACCGTCCTCCATTGATCATTGCCATCTGCATGCAGGTGTTCCAACAATTCACGGGCATCAACGCAATCATGTTCTATGCTCCAGTTTTGTTCAACACCCTAGGATTTCACAGTGATGCTTCTCTATACTCATCAGTGATAACAGGAGCAGTGAATGTCCTCTCAACCTTGGTGTCTGTCATTTGGGTTGACAAAGTTGGTCGAAGGGTGCTATTGTTGGAAGCATGTGTCCAAATGTTTGTGTCACAAGTGGTGATTGGCATAATACTTGGGATGAAAGTACAGGATCACTCAGATAGTTTGGGGAAAGGGTATGGCATGTTCGTAGTTGTGATGGTGTGCACATTTGTGGCATCTTTTGCATGGTCATGGGGTCCACTTGGATGGTTGATTCCTAGTGAGACTTTCCCTCTAGAGACAAGGTCAGCTGGTCAAAGTATAACTGTCTTCACTAACATGTTCTTCACCTTCGTTATTGCACAAGCTTTCTTGTCCATGATGTGCTTCTTCAAGTATGGCATCTTCTTGTTCTTTTCCGCTTGGGTGCTTCTCATGGGCGTTTTCACCATTTTCTTGATTCCAGAGACTAAGAATGTCCCTATTGAAGATATGAATGAGAAGGTCTGGGGACGTCACTGGTTCTGGAAGAGATATATGGATCATGATGAATAAATAAATAAATGAGTTAATTCAATATACGCATGTAGAAGAAGTGCAGTACTCTTTTTCAACTTCTGTAGTTGTGAAATGATTTTCTCACATTACTCTTTTTCAAACATCGTGTATCATGTATTTTTTCCAGTGAAAACATGTACACTTTCCAGCATTTTTCCTTGTAAGTCACAATTAATATTTATTATATCTTTTAAATCACAACATGTGATTCTTTATCATATGTCGAGATCCTTTTTTATGTTACTATTTCATTTCTAATTAGCTTTGTTGTAATGTCAAGTTTTATCCTATTAGTTAGCGTAAGGAGATCACAGTGTCTACAAGACTAAAAAAATATCCCTTCTAAAAATACTTAAGATTTAAATATACCTCAGTCTGAAACAACTAATAAAGATTTGAAGTTATGATTTGTTGAATATAAGTTATTTCATAATCCACTAGCTTAAGGGTTCAAATCTAACCCATTGCCATTTTTAACAACAACTCACTATTAGAATTTTCGTTGTTTTTTGCGGAATTTTCTACCAATTATGCGAAAATTTCCACAGATTTAGATTCTTAGGTCAAACATTCTTGGAGACGGCCTAAACCACTCTTGAAATCGGTTTTAGCCAGTTTTCCCAGTTTTGACTGATTTAGCAGCTTTACATTCGTTTTCTGGACGAGCGGTTTACAGACTAAATTCAGCAACAACAAAAAACAAAGTTACAGTCTAAAAAGTAAATTTCATTACTATTTTATCATATGTTATATGTAGCGACCGAAAAATCCGAAGGAGGGGATTCTTCGTCATTTTGCGATGAAGCTGCCATCAATATTTATTAAATAGGAAAACATTGAAAAAAACCTTTATTTTTGGGTTCGGGGGTCGATTATGCGCGGGGAAGGTATTAGCACCCCACAGCATCCTACGTATTTTTGAAGAAATCAAAGCTACGTAGTTCTTGGGGTAGAAAATATTTGTGTGTTTGATGCTTTTTTTTATTTTTGAAATCGGGAGAGGTACTCGTGACGACCAAACAAGTAAAACTCAGAGTGGTCGTCGCTCATAGCTCGTTTGAAAACCAAAGCTGTTATCAACGGTCAAACAAGCTAAGCTCAGAGTGACCATTAATAACAAACCAATTTTATGTTTAGGAAAACATTTATTCGTTATTTGAAAAAAATAGGTTTGTGAGAGAAAAGATTTATTTAGGGAAAAGAGATTCCTTTTTAAAAAAAAAAAAGAAACAGGGGGTGCGGTAGTAAAATGGTGTGTGCATTTAGAAACAGGCGGTTGTATGAGTAAAAAAAGGGGGTGCACTTAACAGCAGACCAGCCCACTACAAGGCTGGCTAACCCACGAAACTGTGGGCTTTCCTAGGGGCTGCGGTGATTGAAATGAGGGGTGTAGGTTGTAAACGTAAAAAAAAAAGACCTCACTATAAAAGGCTAATTAAACCGAAAACCCTAATCCCCAACCCTAATTTCTCTTCTCTCTCGCGGCGCTCACTCTTCTACTAACCCTAATCCTCTTCTTCTCTCTCATTCACGGCTCACGCGGCGCCGCACCGCCACCCCTTCTACCCTAATCTCGCTTTTCTCTCTCCCACGCCGTTTAATCCTCTCCCCACCAAAACGCTGTTCTCTATTTCTCCCTCACCAGCATTTTTCTCTTCACCAAGCCACCACTGTTCTCCTCTCCTCACCGCCGTTTCCCCTCTTACCCAGAGTCACCGCGCCCCCCTCTCCTTCGTTCCCTCACACAAACTCTCTCTCTCGGACCTAATTCCGTTCCCCTTCCTCTCCACCTCACCGATCGTAATGACCTTGCTCGTGCTCTCCCTCTCTCACCGAACGCGAAGGTGGTCTACGGCGGTGGCTTTTGTTAGATCCGGGCTTGCTTCGCAACGGAGAGGTGGATCTCACGGTGGGTCGTGAGTGGTGGTGGTTCTGTTAGCGTTGGGTGGTTGTTGGAAGGGGGGTGAAGTGCGAAGGTTCGCGGAGGAAGGAAGGGTGGCGGTACGGTGGCCGGTGATTAGCGAAGGTGTGAGTGAAGTGCGTTGGTCTGTTGGGGTGGCGGAAGGTGGTGCTTGGGTTTGCGACAGTGGTGGCGTTCGGTGATGGCTGAGGAGGGGGTTCAGTCGTGGCTGTGCACTGTGGGTGGATGACGGTGGTGTGGCCGTTTGGGGTGGTTGGGCAGCGTGAAGGATTTAGCGGTGATGGTGGTGGCCGTTTGGTGGAGGCTGGCCGTGGGGATACGGTGGTGACCACCGCAAGCGGTGGCCGGAGGTAAAACCTCTCCCTTCTCTCTTTCTTGTTTCGGTTCTGTTTTGGAATTTTAATTTTCCCTTCTCCCCCTTTTTTTTAAACGAAAACAGCTTATACCCTTCCCCTTTTACAAAAGAATAAACAGAAGCCTAACCATGATTTTCCCCTCCCTTAACTTCTCCATTTTCGTATTCTCTCTCATCATTTGCATTTTATCAATTAAAGCATTGGTTGATGATTTCTGGTTTACATTTCATTAGTCATTTTAAACAGAGCAGAGGAAAAAAATTAACGCATACATACATAAGCATAATAGTCACGTATAAGTATAATGGACATATTCAGTTACTGAATAAAAAGAAAGACAGAAACCTCATGCTTTAATAGAGACTTTAATGTGTTATGTATGGAAGATACCTGAGTTACTCTTTTTTGCTCAAGTGGAAAGAAATCTGATTCTGAGTATCTTTTGAAGTAGCATCAACTTGATAGCAGTGTTGTGTTTTTTGTGTATCTGTGTGTGTGTTCCCCTAACTGATTTTAGTTCATTGGTATTTATAGGCTGGGGATTCTGGTGTAGGTGTGGTGTTGGAGCAGGGAATCAAAACCCAGGAGACCAGGCTGTTGTTGTTGCAGCAGAGACACAGTGGAGCAGCAAGGGATGGCAGCAGGGGTGGAACAAGGTTGCTGCCACTGCAGCAGGCAGTAGTTAATCCAAATGCACCAACCCCCAATGTAAGTGTTATTACTTTGAGATCTGGAAAGGCTGTTGAAACTTCAGAGGTTCCTACATCAGTTGTTATGAAAAATAACAAGGCTGCTGAACATATTGATGATGAGCAATACACACAGCCACTCCATTTACCTCAAAGAGAAGTGGTGACTAAAAACCACCCCATGGAAGAGCATTCTCTTTGTAAAATTGAATTTCTTGATGGTTTGGTTGATTATACATGTTCTGACAATCCTTCTGTTTGTGCTAAGATTGAAAATACCTTGCAGGTTGATACACTTTCCAAAGCTGATGTTGTTAATATAGTTGATGCTTCCATTGAGCAGCCACTTGTTGTAGAGCTTAAACAACTCAGCCTCTTGATTCTAGATGTGTGGAAGAAGAATGTGACCAAACATGTGTGGGGTAACCATAAAAGAGCCTTTTTTGCCAAATACCACCCACCCACAAGCTTCAAGTTCTCCACCTTCAAGAGGGAGTTTTCTTTCCTTATTCTTAAGATATACTTGTTGGTTACATTGAGGACATTGTGTAATTTAAGTGTGGGGGTGTGTCTTTTTGTTTTTATGTTTTTAATTTTTAACTATAAAAAAAAGAAAAAAATTGTAATTTTAGCATGTTTTTCTATGAATTCTTAGTTTGCATGAGTTGTGGGTGATTTTACTATTCTAGGACCATAGGTGTTGTGACATGATTTGATTGATTTCTTGTTGCTCTTGGTTTAATAAGTTGGATATGAGCACTAAATTTTGCATAATTTGTGATGGTCAGTGTTCCTGGTGAGAATTGAGCCTTTTATTGGATGGACTATATTTAGCCATTGTCTCCTTTCTTGTGTGTGACTCACTCATGTTTGTTAGTTACTCTAGAACTTGACTTGATTCTTGTTGAAGCACTTGTTCACATGCATGTTTGAAATGATCTAGGCAATTCTGTTTTTTTAGCTACTAGCCAAATAAGCCTACCCTGAATTTATCCCTTTGTGTAAGCCCCTTTGAGTCTTTTTATCCCATTCTTTGTTTTATAGCTCATTACAAGCCCAAAAGTGAAAACAATGTTATTACCCAATTTTAGAGGGTGAAGGAGCTTTGATTTGAAAATTGTCATATCCATAAGTGTGGGGGTGTCCAAGTTGTGGTTCTCACTTGGGTTAGTTCTTGGGTTCTCAACGGAAAGTTTGGCAAGTACATTGGCATAGAAAGTATTCCTCAAAAAGGAAAAAAAAGTAAGAAAGAAAGAAATGAAAAAAAAGAAGAAAAAAATGGAAAGTGTATATATTTTTATTTTTGTATCAAGAAGATTGAAAATTGTGTGAAGAGAGTTATGGGAAGAAGTATCAAAATAGAGAAGTTATACATATATTGTTGAAGTTGGATACTCTCATGCTCACTTTACAATTGATTTTCATTGCTTCTTTGCCCTCTTTGATTCTTTTGAGCCTAGTTCCCCCTTAGGATTATCTCACTTTGACCTTGGCCCCATTACAACCCTTATAAAGACCTCTTGATCTTATGTGCGTGTGTTCTTAAGTGTGGATGTTAGAAGCTTGTCAAGCATATGGTAGTGCTAACTTTTATTGATGTGCTTATTATATATATGAGAGTAAACACAAGCCTAGACACTTGAGTGATTGAGAGCATTACTTATACATATCTTGTGAGGACTCATCACTTATGATTCACTCTCTAGTGCTCTATCCTCTTGTTTGCCTTGATTGTAATTAAGTGCTATCTTTGATTGTCATTCTCCTTGAAGCCTAGGAAAAGTATTTCTCATGTGACTTTGCATTTTTGGGTTCATTGGAAACTCATGCATTGTTTTCGTGTCTTGTTTTGTGTGTTTTGCCCGGAGTGCAAAAGCTTAAGTTTTAAGCTTTGTAATGACTCTTTATTATTGTTAATATAACGTTATGATGTTTGTGTTTCAATCTTTATGCTTTAATGCTTTCAAACTCGTTTTGGGATTGGCCAACTGAAATGGGTACATTCGTAGGTACAGACATGGTCTACGATTCTAACTCAAAGATTGATATGAATGAAAGGTTGTTTAAAGACATTTAGACAACTTGTGCTTAACTCTAGACATAGGGGAGTGATAGAATTGTAACAGAAACAGTTTATGCTTAACTGAATGGAAAGCAGAATCGTAAATGTATTGAATTGATTTCTTCAACGTGCTTTACACTGTAGCTTCCTTAGGCTATGTGCAATGGACCTGTTGAATTGGTTTTTCAACAGTTGAAATGCTACAGTGGTGGTGTTGAATTTACGGTTGAAAACGAGGTGGATTCACAGGAGTTGAAACAATTCAACTTGTTGAAAGGAAATTATGTGGGGTCCGCGCGGTTGAGTGGGTGTTGTGGTGGTGAGTTGTGATTGGAGGAAGGGGTGGTGGTGAGATGCATTTTAATGTTCAGCGCGTGGAGTTGAAGAAAGGAAGAGAGAGAAATAATGTGGGAGCTTCTGATTGGCTATTCAGATTTTTGAGATTTTTATCTTATCTTATCTATTTGGGGTCAATTATTTTATAGTAAATCAATTTATTTATTTTTTTTTTTTCACCAAAATTCATCATTTTTTTTTCTCTATAAATAGAGACTTGGTTCATTTGATTTGGACACAGAAAAAAATTCGACATTTTTCTTCTAATTTTTCTATTTAGCCTTCTTTCAAGTCTTGTTTAGCTCTAAACATCTTGTTTGTGAAATGGATCCCAACAATAACCCTCTTAACACCCAAAATTCTACTAATTACCCTTTCAACTACCCAAATCCCAACAACTATAGATTTCCAAATCAATCTTCCAACCAACAAGGTCCCCAAAATATACCAAATTATGGATTTCCTCCAAATTTCATCATGCCTTCATCTAATCCACATTGAACGATATAAACGTTCTAGACCGTTCTCCCGTGTTCGATGATGTTGAACAGGGAAATACTCCAAGAGTGAACTTCTTTGTGAATCAACGTCCATATAATATGGCATACTATCTTGCTGACGGTATCTACCCTTCTTATCCGACTTTCGTCAAATCAATTAGACTTCCTCAAAGTGAACCAGATAAGTTATTTGCAAAATATCAGGAAGGATGTCGGAAGGACATCGAACGTGCATTTGGGGTGTTGCAGGCTCGATTTAAAATCATTCGCGAACCAGCCCGTTTGTGGGACATAGACGATTTGGCTCTCATCATGAGGTCATGTATCATATTGCATAATATGATTGTTGAGGATGAACGAGATACATATGCTCAGCATTGGACAGATTATGATCAATCTGAGGCAAGTGGGTCTAGTACAGAAGACCCATTCTCGACCGAGGTTCTACCTGCATTCGCGAATCATGTGCGTTCTAGATCCGTGATGCGTGATTCAAATGTACATCACGAATTGCAAGCAGATCTAGTCAAACACATATGGGCAAAGTTCGGAATGTTTCGTGATTAAATAGTTTGTTTGTGAGTTGAGTCTATTGTACTAATTAAGTTATGTGTGTTTTATTTAGATGTGTTGTGTGCTTATTGTATTGCATCTTAAGTTTTTTGTAATTTTATTTGTTTTAATAATGACTATCCCTATATCTCGTCTTTATTATCCCTATATCTCGTCTTTATTACTTGCAAGAAGGAAAATAAAATTAATTAAGAATATTAAATTACAAAAAAATTAAAATAAATTATTTAACTCTTAATTATTTTAATTTAATTTCAATCGATAATTATTATTAAAATGTAATCACAAAAAAAAACATAAAAGAAAATAAGAATATGAAATAAAAGTGGTGGGGTAGGGTGTTGAATTTTATTAAACAAAACTATTGTAGTGAGTAAAAGTTGAATGGGTGTTGAATTATTAGGTGGAAGAGAGAGAAGATGATGTGGAGTGTTAAAAAGTGAAAAAGGAGGGTGTTGAAACTTTGAGGGTGTTGAAACTACTGTAACTAGTCTTATATACAATAGGAGTGCAGCTGACCAGTCAATGCTGAGTCAGCTGCTGATGTGGCATACAATGTACAAATGGAAAGTATCTATTACACTTTTGACTATTCTATATATATCTCTATTAGGGAGCAATAGTTTACAAGGTGAATACTGTGGGTTCTTCATTATACAGAGGTGGACTTATTTAGAACCTAGACATAGGAGTCTTGTAACAAAACCCTGGCGTCAGTGACCGAAAGGCACAAAAGCATATGCTACAGCACTTAACGCTATAGCGTATAACGTTCTAGCGCTTCACTACTGAGAAATTCCTTAGCAAAGATCATTCCAACTCATATTCTCATACTTGAACTTTCTTACTATTTTCAACCTGCAATTATTATTTTCATGTCCAAAAACTTGTTATTTTTATTTTGTTTATTTCACTAGATTGTTAACTACTTAAACTCTTAAATTAACATCAATCCCTATGGGTACGATCCCTACTCTATCATTATATTACTTGTTGCGATTGTGTACACTTGCACAACTACTTTTCGCACAACACTAACCTTAGGGAAAGGCTCCATCATTATGATTTGGCTGCGAACATGTGAGTATTCCTCATTGAGACCTTTCAAAAACCTAATTGTGTAGTCTTGATCTCGAAACTTTTGCACATTTTGTATAGCACTACATGTGCAAGGAATTGCACAGGTGCAAAGGGAAAAAGGACGAAAACTCTCAAATTCGTCCCACAACATTTTCAATTCAGTGTAGTAATCAAAAATATCGCGTGTACCTTGCGAAAGTTCGCAGATATCTTCTTGAATGTTGCCGATTCGAAACATATCTCCTTGATCAACGCGATCGTGGAGATCTTTCCAAGCATCATACGCCTTGTCAAAGAACACGATAGACTTCGCAACGCTCACAGAGACAGACCTTTGAAGCCATGATAATACCAGATTGTTACACCTAAACCATTGATTGTAGATCTAACTTGTCTTAGAAGGTGTGGTGATAGTTCCGTCAACGAAAATCATCTTGTTTTTCGAGATCAAAGACACACGCATCGATCGATCGAATCCACGGTTGAAAATTCTTGCTTCCTTCCAGTGTTGGTTGAACCAAGACAATAGCAGGCGTTTCATTTGGATGAATATAGAACAGATTTGAAGAATTGGTTGAGAAATCAGCATATTAATTGCTCTAAGTTCTGGTTTGCCATCACAAATTGATGAGAAGAAATCAAGATTGATTCTCAGTGAAGTCAAATTGAAAGAAGAAAAGAGGAATCGCAACGAAACCCTAACAATTGAGAAAACGAAGAACGGAGGAATCAAGAATCGAATTGTGTCTGAATGCAGTATCGATTTGAAAAAGGAATCTCAGAAAGAAGAATCGATGGGGAAACCAGAGCTCAAGAACTGAGCTCTGATACCATCTTTGCTTTATAGAATCCAAAGAGAAAGAAGAAGATGAAATGAATTTTTATTGTATTGAATAATTGAATGTTTACTGAACAATACGCTTTGTTGATATACATTGGTAGAACAAATCTAACAGAACCTAACCGTAAACTAACCAGTATAGTTAAATAATGACTAAATACTAACTATACATTTAACTATGGTATTGACCGTACATTAACTGTGATGGTAACTAATATTTACAGTAACTAACATAGAAAACTATCCCTACGTCGATATTAGAATATTATTTCTTTTTAACTAAAAAAGTACAACTTTTATAGCTTTTTTCATGTCTAAATATTGTATTATATGGGTAACGACAAAAAAAAATGTATTTAAATAAACTTCTCGATAGCAATTGATTAGATTCTTGTTAAAAATAAGCAATGGATTATATTGAACCCCTAAGCTAGTGGAATATGAAATAACTTATATTCAACAAATTATAACTTCAAATCTTTGTTAGTTCTTTGTACGTTTAAGTCTCAAGAATTTTTAGAACGTAATTAGTATGTATCGTGCGTGTGTCACCTTTTTACGCTAAATTTTATATATCAAATTAATGGGATAAGATTTGACATCACAACAGGGCTAATTAGAAATGAAATTGTATAAGAAAAATGCTGGAAATGGAACGTGCATATGTTGTTTTCATTAGGAAAAAAATGATACACGATAGTTGTGCTTTGTAATTAAGGAGGAAAAACAGTAACATAAGAATATCATTTCATAGCTACAATACAAAAGTTGGAAATTGCTTAGTCTAATCATCATGGCACTGGCGAGTAATTTGTAGTGCCAAGTTGGGATATCGTTGATGTGAGACGTCGTCCTGTGTAACTACAAGTGCTAATATGATGGATTAATAAATTAATGATATTCATTCAGTACTGCACTTCTTCTACATGCATATATTGAATTAATTCATTTATTTATTTATTTATTCATCATGATCCATATATCTCTTCCAGAACCAGTGACGTCCCCAGACCTTCTCATTCATATCTTCAATAGGGACATTCTTAGTCTCTGGAATCAAGAAAATGGTGAAAACGCCCATGAGAAGCACCCAAGCGGAAAAGAACAAGAAGATGCCATACTTGAAGAAGCACATCATGGACAAGAAAGCTTGTGCAATAACGAAGGTGAAGAACATGTTAGTGAAGACAGTTATACTTTGACCAGCTGACCTTGTCTCTAGAGGGAAAGTCTCACTAGGAATCAACCATCCAAGTGGACCCCATGACCATGCAAAAGATGCCACAAATGTGCACACCATCACAACTACGAACATGCCATACCCTTTCCCCAAACTATCTGAGTGATCCTGTACT
This sequence comes from Astragalus membranaceus, assembly GCA_039519185.1. Taxonomy (NCBI): domain Eukaryota; kingdom Viridiplantae; phylum Streptophyta; class Magnoliopsida; order Fabales; family Fabaceae; genus Astragalus; species Astragalus membranaceus. The sequence goes on along the minus strand of CM076847.1, from coordinate 145,951,927 downwards.
TTCATCCCAAGTATTATGCCAATCACCACTTGTGACACAAACATTTGGACACATGCTTCCAACAATAGCACCCTTCGACCAACTTTGTCAACCCAAATGACAGACACCAAGGTTGAGAGGACATTCACTGCTCCTGTTATCACTGATGAGTATAGAGAAGCATCACTGTGAAATCCTAGGGTGTTGAACAAAACTGGAGCATAGAACATGATTGCGTTGATGCCCGTGAATTGTTGGAACACCTGCATGCAGATGGCAATGATCAATGGAGGACGGTTGTGGCGTTTGAGGATGTCTTTGAAGGGACTCTTCACTTCTTTAGCCACTTTACTAGCTTTAAGAATATCCTCAAACTCAGGCTCAACATTTTCCACACCACGAATCTTTCTCAACACAACTTTCCCTTGTTCCTCGAAACCCCTTTCAATTAAACTGTTGGGAGTATCATCCACTACGAGAGCCCCCACTGTAAGCATAAGTGCAGGAATACCTGCCCCAGCAATTGATATTCTCCACCCGTAGCCACCTTCAATCCTGTAAATAAATCACAATATTCCCCAATTTAATTAATAATAATTAATTTACACATAGCTAGAAATAATTATTAATATATATAGTAACATGCAGTTTAATTAATTCAACTTACTTTGCAGTATACCAATTGACAAGGTTAGCTATGAAAATTCCAATAGTGATATTGAGCTGGAACATAATGTTAAGTGCACCACGAATTCTTGTTGGTGCAATCTCAGAAAGAAAGACAGGAACAGCTTGATTGGCGAAACCAACACCCCAACCAAGTATGATTCTGCCTGCAATCAGAATGGGAAGGGTCTTTGCGACAGCGTTTAAGGCTGTTCCAAGAATAAAGAAAATTCCAGCAATTAACATAGTTTTTTTGCGGCCTAACGATCTTGTCACAGGAGAGGCAACCATTGTAGCTACCAATGCAGCAAGATACAGAGAAGATGTAAATAATTGTAGCTTTTGATTGTCATATTTGCAGTAGTTGCTTTCTTCTCTGTGCTCTTGTATTTTTATATATACATCTGGGAAAAATTCTTGCAGGAAACTAGGCATTGATGTCACACCCCCTGCATTACACAAATATATATATAATAATTTAATTAATTAATTCAAAAGGGCAAAGAAAATAATACTATAGAAAACAATGACTATATATTAGGAAATTAATGTGTTATGTATCTACCTGAAATTCCAATATCATAACCAAACATAAGACCACCAGTGGCAGCCATTATGCAAGAGATGATGACAGCAAATGTGATCCTTGCCTCAAATTGGACATCTCCGGCAGCCGTTGCAAATCCTCCACCCGCCATGTTATTTTTTTTATTGATGTATGTGTCTGTATTTATGACGAGAGCATTAAGCTACTTAAGGAAGATGTGATGAAATTTGCTTCCTGACAAAATTTCAAGGTAATTAAGCGATTTATACAGAAACTGCACTTAATCACAAGAAATGAATACAAAATGCAAATCATATATATACTAGTGTGGATGGATAGGAAGGCCACTTCTTGTATCTAATTATATCTTATCTATGCTATATATTGTTGTTACTAATTACTAATTATATCTAATCCACAAGGGGTATTTTTGTCACACACAAAAATCTGAGGGACATATTTCATATCTATTTATAGAGAACATATAAGTTTAATGGAGAGACATAAACCCAGTGCTTAAATTTAGTACTATTTTTTTGGTCAAAAAAAAAATTAGTACTATTTTCCACTCTATTTTTTCGCTCAATTCCTACCAAGAAGATAAGTTCAATTGACTAACCACTCTTAAACTATCTACATGGGAAGTTTTCCGGTCTCTCCTCTCTTTTATTGGTTACAAAAGAGAATATGTTTTCCCTCTCTATTTCTGCATTTTTTATTAACTTAAAGAAAGTTTTGACACGTGTTTTGTTGAGCATTAATTATAAAATTATACAATATTTTTTTCATTTCAACATGATCCAACTATCAAATTAGAGTGCATATAACTAATTATATGGTCCACGACTCCACCATCAATTTTGTGTCTATCTCTCTTTAAATGAAGCCCTTCATTTCTTTTGAAAAATTGAGAGTATTCTAATCCCCTCTAATGTGGCTCTGTTATGCATATTGACATCAAAGTAAATACTCACTTCAAATGCTTTAGTTGGAGTGGAATGTGATAATCTCCCATGTCTATTTTGAAGCAAACATAGTTGGGATAGTTTTGTAGGTGCAATTAGAAATATTATTCTACTAGACCCAGTTAAGTAAACCCAACACGGAAGCAACAAAAACGCCCAAAAGAAACAAGAATGGGTTTCCAAAGAATCCAAGAACCCGAACCCAAAGAAACTCTAACCCGAGAACTAAAACACAAAACCACGAGAACACACCCTTATTACTCTAGGGTTCATATTCATTTCTCACTCTTCTTTCTTTTTCTCCTGCTCTCGTTCTCTTCTCCTCAATAAAGACAAAGACTGGATAGAAGGTAAGCATGAAGATTGCTTGAATAGAAGGTTGTATTTTTTCATTTCATTTTATGTCATATATATTTATACAATTGTAAACTCGTAACCGACTTAGTTAGGGGCTAACAAACTGATGTGAGCCCACATGCATGGCTAGCCTACTCATAAGAGCTTGGATGGAATTCATAAGTATCAAGACTCAAAAGATCAAAAAGAGATTCAACACTAAAAGGGAATATACTTTATTGTGTCTACATTGACAATTGACAATGAAACATTTAAAGGTGACCAAGGTTATTTTGGGAAATTCCTAGACATCCCAAACCCTAAGGTTTTCTATTTCATTGTAATTGTTTTCAATAAATGTAGGATTTCATTTCTAGTGTAATGTGCTTTGATTTGAGCCTTGTTGGCAATAGAATATGTTAAGGTCTTTAGTTACTTTAATGTGGCCATGGGCCTTGTTTTCCTATCTCTAAGTGGATTGTATGTTGGGCTTAGGATCCATTAGACCCAACATATAAATACTATTCCACTTCTTGTAGTTCCTTAGACTTTGATGAAAGAGAAATCATTTGCTACATTTGCAAAAGCTAGAGCTGTGACACCCAAAGAGAGGCGTGGGACGTGAGAGCTTGAGAGCATTGTAGAAGTGAGTTCATCATGTTCTCATTGGTTATTGGAATGGAACCTTGAGCACCTACCTACCTTTGAGGCTTGGAGAAGCTCAAAGCGGCAAGTGGTCTTCATCTTCTTCCCAAGGAAGAAGTGGCGGACATCATTCTCCACTTCATCTCTATTCTTTCCGCATTTAATTCTTTCTTCACTTTTGTGTTCTTCAAGTAAGTGTCATGACCTAATCTTGAAATTGCGTTCATGTTCATCATCATGACTTAGAGATTCATATAGATTTATAACTTTCTAGATCCAAAATGTAGTGATGCATGTGTGGATCACATTATAAATCCTAAAAATCCCTAATTACAACGGCAATTTAATCTAAACAACTTATATTATTGGTATTTTAAATTACAAATTTTATATCCCCTCTTAATTCAAAAACCCTAAAACGAGATAACCCCAATTTCTCTTGTCATCTTCGCAAAAAACTTTCATGTGATTGCTTTGGTGAAGATGTCAGCCAACTGTTCCTTCGTGGAGCAGTAATTCACAACAAGTTTCCCCTTGTTGGCATGATCCCTTAGGTAGTGATACCTAGTTTCAATATGTTTGCTTTTCCCATGTGAAATGAGGTTTTTTGCTAGGTTCAGTATTGATTTGTTGTCTATCAGCACTTTAGTAAGTTGACTTAGCTCAACCATTAGCTCCTTTAATAGTGTCTCAAGCCATGTTGCTTGACAAGTAGCTCCACATCCTGCCACATACTCAGTTTCACAATAAGAGAGGGCTACTGTCTGCTGCTTCTTGGAACACTATGACACAGCTGCTCCCTTGAACTTGGATAAAAAATCAGAAGTACTCCTTCTATCTACTTTTGTGAGATATTTATTTATATATGTGACAAATATTTTTAGAGTTTAATTAGTGTTATGGTAATTATAATCTTTACTCTTTACACCCCCTCCAAAGGCCCAATTACTAGGAAAGCCCATTAATATCATTAGAGTCCAATCTTCAATGGCCAAGATCTTTTCACGAGATCGGACGGCCCAAATCGGCCACAACAAACACCACTCAAAGTCTATAAATACTGCATTTAATGCTCATTAAGAGGAGGACCATTTTTTAACTAAATACTCATTTACTCACACACTGACTTAAGCATCGGAGTGTCATTGCAGGAACGACCTCGGACACCTCAAGATCGGACAACCTCGAACACCTCAAGATCGGACAACCTCGGACACCTCAAGATCGGACAACCCTGGACACCTCAAGGTCGAACATCCCAAGACCCGAAGCCAGAAACAAGACCAAGGATAAAACATCTACTAACTGCAGAATACCGACCATCAAGACCGGGAGCACAGTACAGAACATTTGGCGACCACAGTGGGAGCATCAAATAATTTGTTTCCTCACCATTTCCTTGATCTTACAAATGGCACCGAGCCGTCGTTCAAGACCGGCTAGCTCCATAGCCGGGCCAGAAGCCGGACCCCAACGAACCCCTGAAGGCCATGTCCAGGAACTCACAAATTCGTCACAAGCTCGAAACCGTTTTCCCAACACGGGTCCGCCCCAAGTACATTCGAGCACAAGTGAAGCTAGCTTGCCACCTCCGCCTCAGTTGCTTCCTGTTCTGACCGACGCGGTTCAACAACTCGTTCAACTGCTAACTCGGCAGGAAGCCGTAAATGAAGAAAGAAGCAACCGTTTCACTAACCTCGAAGCCGAGGTAGCAAGACTCCAGGCACGCCACGTTCCGGACCAGGAGTCGACCGGGCAGGGCTCCCTTGAGAAAAGTAACCCAACTCGAAGGAGGCTTTTCCATCGGTCGCCCCCTAGGAGACAACTCAATCATCGTTCTCCCCCACGCCGTCAACGAGGGAATGGCTCCCGTTCTCCTCCGGCTCAGCGAAACGACGATCCCTACTCTCCCCCACGCCGTCACCGAGGAAATGGTTCCCGTTCTCCTCCGGCTCAAGATTATGACGATCTTGAAGGCTCGAGCGACCCAACTCAGCATCATCCACAACGGGACTCAAATTCGCCAAGACGACGTTCAAGAAGCCGGGACAACATTCAAAACAATCAACCTCGACGTTACGGACGTCTCGACCATCATTACGGACGCCAACCACAATCTCGGGCGAGTCAACCTAGGCGAAAAGGTCCGTTCACAAAAACAATCGATAACTTCCGAGTACCTCGATACCTTGAGAAGCCACCGGGGGGATTGAAGACTTATGATGGAACGGGCGATCCTGACAGGCATCTCGATCAGTTTGACACGACCATGCAGTACCGAAATGTACCGATGGAAATGAAATGCCGAATATTCCCACTGACCCTGGACAAAATGGCCTCTGAATGGTTTCGGGCTTTAAGATCGAATACCATTTCCTCCTGGGACCAGTTAGCGAAACAATTCTCGATACACTTTGCCCATTCCAAAAGCAAACCAAAAAACAAGAACGTCTTAGCATCTATTGTCCAGAGGGGAAACGAACCCCTCAGAGAATACATAGAACGATTCAACAACGAAGCTCTTCAAGTTCGGCAGCTAGACGACGCTTTTCGAATCTTCTTCATGGCCCAAGGTCTACTACCTGGAAGCCCATTCCGAAAACATATCAATACCTGGGAACCTAACACCTTACAAGAATTCCTTGAGCTATCCCAATGCTTCATCAACGAAGAGGAAAATTCCAAACTCGACAAAGCATCATCACACGCAGAACCGCCGAAGCACCGCATCGAGGCCGATCCTCGAAAGACTTCATGGAACATCGGTAGGAAAAATCGTCATCAGACATATACCGAACTCAACGTCTCCAACGCCCAATTACTAGGGGAATGTTGGAACGTCGAGTTTAGGGACGTCAAGCCGCCCAAATCCTTACCTGTCCGACCTGGACAAAAGGCCAACAAATACTGCCGATACCACAGGAGCAATGGCCACGACACAAACCATTGCAATGCCCTGAAGGACGACATTGAGGATTTGATAAAGCGAGGGAAGCTATCTTCCTATGTCAAAAGAGAGGGAGGACGACCTGACGACATCAGAACAGAAAGAAATGAAGATCCTAAGGCCAAAGGCAAAGAAATGATCGAGTCGGACTACGATGAATTAATTAAAAAATCAAAAGGACGCTGGGTTATAATGATGATAACTGGGGGATTCGACCATGAAGGATCCGGAAAATCAATGAAAAGAAAATGGAATGAACTGTTAAGCATAGCTTCAACGTCGGCAACCCCGACCAAAACAAATCGACCTCCATTATCTTTCAGCGATGACGACCTTATTGACGGGAAAGCTAACAAACACGTACCTCTCTTAATCTCGGCAGTCATAGCCAACAAAGAGGTACGTAGGATTTTGGTCGACCAAGGAAGCTCATCAGACATCCTTTTTATCGATCTTCTAAACAAAATGGGGATCGACAAAAAAGATCTCGCCCCATATAGAGGAACGGCTCTGTCTGGTTTCAACGGATCTCGAACTAAACCCCTTGGGCATCTAGAACTGATGGTCACTTACGGGACCGAGCCGATGGTTCGGACCGTCAAAACCAAGTTCCTCATCTTGCCTTGTGAGTCCATTTACAACGGTATTGTTGGAAGACCGACTTTAGGTAGACTCGGGGAGGTTACCTCCACCACACACCTAAAGATGAAGTTCCACTCTCTCTACAACAGGGTTATTACTTTGAACTCCGACCTTGAGTCTGCTTCTAGGTGCTTCTTCTTATGGACGAAGACCGAACGAAAAGCCTCGGAGCAAGAAGGGGTTCCCCCTTCAGAAGAACTGTCGACCCCCAAAAAAACTAAAAACAGACCGACTGAAGTTAATGCCACTAACACAGAAACAGAGTGCGATCCGAAAGACAAAGACGGAAAAAATGTTGACGAGCTAACCAAAGAGCTCAAACGAAAAATTAAAAGGCCGAAGCCCGACGGAAAGTTCATCGAAATACAGCTCGGAACAGACCCCTCCCGAACTGTCAAAATAGGGACCGACCTTCCAGAAAAGGTTAAAATCGATTTGACCAGATGTCTTAATGACTTCGAAGACATTTTCGCTTGGTCGGCAGGAGACATGCCTGGGATCCCTCCAGAGGTCGCTTGCCATCGACTCGCGATTAACCCGGAAGCAAAATGGATCGCCCAAAGAAAGCGGGCTCAAAGCAAGGAGAAAGCCCTTGCGGCTGCCAAAGCAGTAGACGATCTCGTAAAAGCAAACTTCATTTCCGAGGTTAAATACACGACCTGGTTATCAAACCCGGTCCTGGTAAAGAAAAATAACGGAAAATGGCGTATGTGCGCCGATTACACCGACCTTAATAAAGCTTGTCCAAAGGATGCTTTTTCGGTTCCTAGCATCGATCGTCTGGTCGACAACGCCTCCGGTTTTCGATTATTATCCTTCATGGACGCATACTCCGGATACAACCAGATCGCCATGTTTCCCCCAGATCAAGAGAAAACTGCTTTCATCACCGACCGAGGTAACTTCGCTTACCGTGTCATGCCATTTGGGTTGAAAAACGCAGGAGCGACTTATCAAAGAATGATGAACAAAGTCTTCCAAAAACAGATCGGCAAAAGTGTGGAAGTTTACCTCGACGACATGATCGCCAAAAGCCATAGTGACGACGATCATATAAACGATCTGAGGACAATTTTCTATGAAGTTCGAAAAAATAGAATGAGGTTGAACCCAGAGAAATGCACATTCGGAGTTCGGGCAGGAAAATTTTTGGATTTTTTCTTAACAGAAAGAGGAATCGAGGCAAACCCTGAAAAATGTCGATCCGTTACAGAAATGCGAACTCCGACGTCCAAAAAAGAAGTACAAAAACTTAATGGCATGATAGCTGCACTATCTCGTTTCATATCTAATGCAGCATTCAAATCCCTTCCACTTTTTAAAATCCTCAAGAAAGAAGAAAGGGATTTCAAATGGACACCTGATCAGGATGAAGCTTTAAAACAACTCAAAAAATCTCTCTCCGAGCCCCCTATATTAACTCGACCAAACGAGGGGGGAACTTTGTATCTGTATCTGGCAGTCTCAGAAGAAGCTTTAGCTGCCGTTCTGGTGCGCGAGCTCGAAACCGGGCAAAGCCCGATCTACTTCGCAAGCAAGGCTTTGCACGGAGCTGAGAGTCGTTATCAGAAAATCAAAAAAATCGCCCTAGCTCTCATTGTCGCAGCTCGACGGTTTCGAGCTTATTTTGTCGCCCACCAGGTGGTCGTCCGAACTAACTACCCCATCAGGCAAATACTCCATAGGCCCGATCTGGCTGGAAGAATGATCAAATGGGCTGTGGAACTCTCAGAGTTCAGGATTAAATATGAAGCTCGAACAGCACTTAAAGCGCAAGTTCTGGTGGACTTCATCGCCGAGATGACGCCTGCTAACATTGAATCTGACATATGGATCCTATATGTCGATGGATCCTCTAATCCAAAAGGGAGTGACGCTGGGATCATGCTAGAAAGCCCGACGGGGGTCATCATCGAAGTTTCCCTTACATTCGGTTTTCCCACCTCGAACAACCAAGCAGAGTACGAGGCTTGCATCACCGGACTTCGCCTGGCAATTGACCTCCAAATTCAACAAATAAAACTTCATACCGACTCTCTCTTGGTGGTCTCCCAGATCGGAAGTAAATACGAGACCAAAGAACCAATCCTGCAAAAGTACCTACTTCGGGTACGGTCACTATTGGCTAAATTTGAAGCAAGCGAGATAGTTCATGTCCCAAGAACGGAAAACCAACGAGCTGATATCCTCGCCAAACTCGCAAGCACAAAAACCCCAGGGAACCAGAGGACAACCATCCAAGAAACACTCCGCAAACCCAGTGTGTGTCTCGAGCCTCTGTTTAACTCAACCATCTGCATGCTCGAAGAAACGGACAGCTGGATCACCCCAATTGTAGAATACATCGTCGCAGGAACAGAACCCCTAGACAGAAACGATGCTAAATACATCAGGAGAAGGGCCTCGGCTTTTTCAGTCATCAACGGAACGCTTTACAAAAGAAGCCTCTCTTCCCCGCTAATAAAATGCATCGAGGGAGAGGAAGCAGCCTATGTATTGACAGAAATTCATGAGGGAATCTGCGGCCAGCACATGGGAGCTCGATCTTTAGCACGTAAAGCTCTTCGAGCCGGTTATTACTGGCCGAGCATGATTGGCGATGCTAGTGATCATGTGAAGAAGTGCAAGAAATGTCAAATCCACGCCAATGTCCACATAGCTCCCCCAACAGACCTCACAAGTTTATCCTCCACGTGGCCCTTCGCATGGTGGGGAATGGACTTACTCGGACCATTCGCAAAGGCACCAGGACAAGTCAAATTCTTGATCGTCGCCGTAGACTACTTCAGCAAATGGATAGAAGCGGAACCCTTGGCGACCATCACTGCAAAAAACTGCATAAAATTCTTCAAAAAAAAAACATTATGAGCAGATTCGGGATCCCCGAGGTAGTAGTGACGGACAACGGGACTCAAATCACAGACGCGGGATTTCGAAAACTAATGCTCGAGCTGAAAATTAAACACCATTTCACTTCAGTAGAGCACCCTCAAACCAACGGTCAAGCAGAGGCGGCAAACAAAATAATACTGAACGGGTTGAAGCGACGTCTGGACAGTGCTAAAGGAAATTGGGTAGAAAAATTGCTTTACGTCCTCTGGGGATACCGGACGACCCCCCAAAGCTCCACTGGAGAAACACCTTTTAGGCTCTCCTACGGCAGCGAGGCGGTCATCCCCGTCGAGATTGGCGAACTTAGTTGGAGAACGGCAAATCCCAAAACACAAAGATATAGCGATCAAGCCTTAAGAGAAGAACTCGACCTCATCGATGAAATCCGAGGTCGGGCCTCACTCCGAGAAGCAATCATCAAACAAAAAGTTGCAACCAGATACAACACCAAAGTCGTTCACAAAGATTTCGATCCAGGCGATCTGGTACTCAGAAGAGCTGACGTCGGTCAGAAAAACGCCTCCCAAGGAAAGCTCGCCCCAAACTGGGAAGGCCCCTATCGAATTTTATCTAAAACCGGTACGGGAGCCTTTAAATTGGAGACCCTCCAAGGAAGAAAGATTGACAGGACTTGGAACGCAACGAAACTGAAAAGTTATTATCCTTAGAAAGAAATCATGTAGTCCGACCTTATGTAAACTCGAAACGAGTTATTAATTAAAAAGAACGTGACCTTTCTTTCAAACACTTTCAAAGCTTCTCAAGGTTCTCACCAAGTCTCCACACATTCTTGATTTTCATCAAACAGAATGTAGGGACCAAATTCCCTCTACCAGGAATCAGCTGGGACCGATCTTAGATGATCTCTCCGAGCGACCACCCAAGGTCGCAAACTCTTTGAGGAACAGTTAAATCCGAGCCGAGTCTTGGCAAACTATCTCAAAGAGACCGGGTCTTCAAGGATCGAAACGTCCTAAGAACGACCATCGGCGACAGCTGCCGATACCCCTATAGGGCGAGTTAAATCTGGGCCGAGTCCTAGTAAACTGTCCTATAGGCTCGAACCCGGTAAGTTGAGTTCCTCATTTACCGACGTTCTTACATCATACGCGACGTGTAGAATTAAAAAAGCACTCATAAAACCCATTCATTAAAGCTCTACAAAAACGACATATATGACATGCAGAATTCAAAAGCATTCATTAAAGCTCGTAAACAGGTTTCGAAAAATAAAGGTCTGATAGACATGTTCCAAAAAGAATTACAAATGTCTCCGGTCTAAACCGAACCCTCAAAGTTCCGGATCTATACAAAACCTACACGGATAAAAGCATACACCAGGAACTTCTGCAAAAAGAAACGCCATAAAACATCAAGCAGTAGAGGTCGGAAAAATCACGGTTTTCTTTTCCGTCCGAGCATCGATCTTAACGATCCTACCCCCTTCAACCTCATGATCAGCATCAATGATCGAGCGATCTAAATTGATGGAAGGATTGACCAAAGCAATTTGCTCCTGGGCACACTCAAAACCCTCCCTGTACAGCTCGATTGCAGAGTTTGCGGCTTCACGAGCCTCCTTCCTAGCTTCATTTGCAATCTTCGCAGCCTCCTTAGCATTTTTTCTGCTCTGCTGAAGGGCTGCTTGGAGCTCTGCAATTCGAGCCTCAGCATCGCTGCTTGTTCCGACCCCTGCCTCGGAGGCTTTCTTCAGATCGTCTTCCAAAACGACGATTCGAAGCTCCAAACTTTTAATCTTCTGATTAGCCTCGACCACTTGCCCCTCCAGACCTCTCTCCTTTTCTTCAAGCTCCTTCACACGAGTTTCTGCAAACTCCGCCCGGCGTATAACCTCCCCCTGGCTTTCCTTCAGAGTTTGAAGTTCTTGTTTAGTTCGAGCGAGCTCTTTCGACTTCAAAGACATATCTTCCACAAGCTTCACTCTTTTAGACTTCTCAAGCTCCAACAAATCTGCGAGCACGAGAATAAGAAAAATCAGGTTGAGGGAAAAGATCATAAAAGCGAAAATCAAACAGGAAAACACCTACCCTTAGCCCGTTTCTCATATTTCTCTTTCTCGATCTTATGAACCTCGCTCAGGTTCACCAAAATTTGAACAGACGCCCCGACAGGATCCTCCCGCCATTGGGCATAGTTTTGTTCCAAGAAACCCTCCTCTAAAGGAACGGCCTTGTTTTTATGCTTCGGTCTCCTCGAGGTTTTAATCCTTTTATCTGGCCTTGGCTCACCACCCGCGTCGGTACGCACCCTCTTCGCCGAGGTCCCTGCACAAAAATCGGGAGCAACTGGGGGAGGAGAACTGGAAACAAGATCGACCCGAGCCTCATAGGAAAGGTCCTCTTGGGTAACAATGTTGATCGGGGAAGCAGCAGTAACCGTCCCAACGGCAGTCTCAATCTGGGGAGACGTCGGAAGCGGAGCACCCACTTCCTCAACGTCGTCAGATATATCGACGCTCTTCATCGCCAATGCCTTCATTGCGGCAAGCTTCTTTGGGGCCATGGTATCTAGAAAAGAAACAAAACTGGGTCATGCAAACTACAATAAAAAATATGCAAATTTCGACACAAGAAAAACGAACTACCTAAAACAAATTGCACCCGTCTTCGCTTCCCAGCCTGAACTATCTTAGCCGCAGGGATACCCCGATACTTATGTTTCGAAAACGGAATGCTCTCAGAAATAAACATCAGGATCCTCTTGGTAAGAAGATCGGCAGCGTTCAGTCGATCCTCACTAACAGAAAAAGAATTGGTGGATCGTTCGAAATGGGCCTGACTCCAACTGATGGGAAACTTGGTGGACACCAAAGTCCGACCATCCTCGCTAAACTTTCCCACTCTCTCGATCGCTTCATCGGTCACCGGCTCGACCCAGTAATATAACTCCTTCCAATTCCCCTTCAAAGAGTCCGCATAAGCTTTGAAAATCTTGGCCCCTTGCCTCGAGCGAAGACTGACATGCTCACGACCGGACTTATTTTCGCTGTTGTTCCGGTTAATCTCAAACAAATGGAAGAAGAGCAACGGTGAGACCGGTCTGTCCAGATGAAGGCACATTAGTTCGTAGGCTCGAACGAAAGCCCACGCATTCGGATGCAACTGAGAAGGCGCAACATCCAAAGTCGCCAAAACCGTCTGCTCGAACCAGGTGAAAGGGGGTCGGATATTCATATCATTAATCAGCATGTGGTACAAAGTGAACTTGAGCTCTCTAGGCCACAAGGCCACATGCTCTCCTTTCTTCATACCCTCAACTCTCCAAATTCGCTTCGAACGACCAGAAGCCTTCCTCCCGACCATCTCCAAATTAAAACCATGCTGGTACAACGATTCGATCTCCAAGATATTTTTGGAAACCCAATCATACTGAGAGACCTCTCGCACCGGTACATCGAGGTCCCCACAACCAGTACTCGAGTAGCCATCCAGAGAAGCAGCAGAAGCTCGTCTGGACCCTGGTTCACTCGAAGGGCGAGATTCAACTTGCTTCCCAGCATCACCTCCATCGGACCCATCAGCAGGATCGGAACTTAACCCAAGGTCAACTTCAGAACTTGTCCCAAGGTCGACCTCGGAACCCTCGGATTCCTCCACTTGGATTTCCTCATCAGACTCAGAGGTGATGGCCATCACATACACCAAACGATCCTCCTCCACATCTTCGGGAGTATCTTCGTTTGGCTCATTAGCATCGCTCACAGGAGAGGAGCTTTCACTTTCCAAATTATCTTCCGCCTTATCACTCATAGGGGCGGAAGCAGAATGCTCTTGCACGTCCGGGGCGGCGACTTCAAGAGGGTCGGTACGAACTTCAGGGACTTCACCACCAGAAGCCATCACGTCCGTAAACTCTTTCCGGTACTGAGTAACGTCTCTCCGAGTTTGTTTCGTCCTCGCCAGAACGAATCTACAAGAATGGGGGACGAAGTGTCAGGGTTAAAGATCGAAAATAGGGTTCGCGAGCAAGTCGGAACCCGACCTGACGACCCCCATTCTGAGATCATAGGGGACTGGGGGAGGTCTAGGCACAAACGAAAAGAAAAGTAAAGACAAATCAAGAAATAGACTAACCTCGGAACTGAGTCGCAAGTTGATTATATCTGGAAAAAATACAGTTGTCGATCCACAGAAACTGACCTTAAAAGTACTTCAAAACTCTTCAAACTTGTTCACTTTAAGAAGCTCGGGAGCTCTCGAAGATCGACAAATCCAAAACAAATGAACAACAAGCAACAAATGAGAAGGTGAGACCCTTTATTTATAGCAAGGCGGATTTAATGGGCTTGGGCCGGGAAGTCGAAACGTCACGTCCAACCAAAGTCCATTAACTTCGCACGCTGAAGAATAAAACGTCACCCTCATGCGCCGCCACTGCGAAATCGCACCTTGTCAGAAACAGTAAAAATGGCACTGATTCCAAAGCAGCACTGAATCCCAAAAAAAAAAAACTATTTACCTCGATCAGAAGCTCGACGGCCATTTAACATCGGCCAAAAAAACCCAGGCTCGACATAAGCTCGAGATTGAAGAAATTTCTACTCAACAAAGACAAAAATACGAGGCTACGTCGCCTATCAAAGTCAAGATCGCTCCTCAAAGCGACCAGACTTGGGGGGCCACTGTTATGGTAATTATAATCTTTACTCTTTACACCCCCTCCAAAGGCCCAATTACTAGGAAAGCCCATTAATATCATTAGAGTCCAATCTTCAATAGCCAAGATCTTTTCACGTGATCGGACGGCCCAAATCGGCCACAACAAACACCACTCAAAGTCTATAAATACTGCATTTAATGCTCATTAAGAGGAGGACCATTTTTTAACTAAATACTTATTTACTCACACACTGACTTAAGCATCGGAGTGTCATTGCAGGAACGACCTCAGACACCTCAAGATCGGACAACCTCGAACACCTCAAGATCGGACAACCTCGGACACCTCAAGATCGGACAACCCTGGACACCTCAAGGTCGAACATCCCAAGACCCGAAGCCAGAAACAAGCCCAAGGATAAAACATCTACTAACTGCAGAATACCGACCATCAAGACCAGGAGCACAGTACAGAACAATTAGTATACAGGGCCGGTGTAAAAAATTAGCACCGTTAACTAATAAGATATCATGATAAACATGGAAGACTAAGTCAGTTATTTTTGTGATGTGTTTGTTTTTGATAGATTGCTAGTGTATATTGATATTAATTAAACCTATATTTTACATGTGGTGCAGTAGATTAATGTCTTGTAATTTTAGACATTAACTACTTTTTCAGTATGCATATTTTTTTTGACCAAAATGCAAAAATGCATTAAAAAAATGTAAAAATGCATAAAAGCCCTTTTCAAGAGTCGAACCCATATACAACAAGTTGGAAACCAAAAAACGAACCATCACACCATTACGTAGAAGTACAATTTTTACAGCAAACATAATAATATAGCTGCAGTCGGGTTTTTCTTTCTTTGAGGCCCTCTTTTCTTCTCTTTTCTCTAAGGCCCCAAACCCTTGCTTTGGTGGCTTGGGCCGGCCCTGCACTCAAGAACATTGTATAAAACTTGCAATCGATGAATTCTTGACATCACTGCTGTTAAAGGAAATAAGATTATAAGAGGACATTTTGAGAAGGCCGTCAATCAGTGCAAAACACCCCCTTCTGAGTTATTAGTATCTAAGCATTCTTTTATGTAAATTGAGGACCACTAGGATTAGATTTCATTATGAGAAATATGGAGATGATGTCTCTTCTCACAATAGATATTTCTACTTTTGATTAATATAAAAGGGTCTATATTTTATTCATAATTTAAATTTAATTTCAAGGATTTGAATTGAGAAACTAATTCTCACAACAGAACCGTTTTCATGCAGTGTGAACTGGAAATATGTGAAGGCATTAACTTTGAGGGATAAGAGTGGAGTAAGTTGAAAAACTTTAAAAAAGACCCAGCTCTAACTTTTTTGTTTACACACAATGCAACATTGACTAAAAACTTTCAAAAGAAATTATTCAAATTTTTAAAATACATAATTTAATTTATATGAATTGAGCGAGCTATTATTGTTAAACTAAAACAATAACCAGTAATAATAGTCAAATTTGAAAAGGCTTTTAATTTACATACCCCTCATTAGACTCCATACCCCCCAATTTTCATTTAATCCCAAAATACCCATCAAAATTTACATTATTCTCGAAATCATGTACAAAAACATAAATCTGGAAGTCAATTTTTTTAAAACACATAATTCCAAAATTCCGGCATTATGCTTATAGGCTACTTCCGAAAAAAAATCATCGAAATACTTTCCGAATTCATCTAGTAGAAGATAAATCCAGAAAAAATTGGAAGTTTGTTTTGGCTTTTGTAAGGAACTAGTACCATACCCGTGCATCCGCACGGGCGGATCGCGTTATGTGACATGATTATACTCAAACAGAAATATTAAATTGAAATGTCATTCAACTCATTCTTCTAAAATTATGTTGTACAATGTAAAGATTGTAATAGTTTTGTTGTAAGGACAATTTGAGAAATTAAAAACATCAAACAAATAACCCAAACAAAAAATCTAAATCATTATAATTCAAAATAGTTCAAAATTAGAACGTGCATCTTCATCTTCAACCTCACTCATTGCTCAAGACATTGAATCAAATTCTTCAAGCAAGATATAAACTTCAATGATTGACTTTGGCATCATTTCTCCACTTTTGTAAAATCCCTGTCTTTGATCTTTGCTTGGCAAGTGAGATCAAGAAAAAAATTAAAGCTTTTGCGACAATTACAAAAGACAGAGCAGTTATATAAAAATGAACGTATTGGAGCTTAAGCCTATCCAAAAAAGTATTTGAATTTTGTCTTTCATCTTTGCTTGGCAAGTGAGATCAAGAGAAATATTAAAGCTTCTACCACAATTACGAAGGGCAGAGTCGGTAAAATAAAATTGAACGTATTGGAGCTTAAGCCTATCCAATAAGTATTGACTTTATTAGAGTTTGTGCATAACCAAGAAGTATCGGATCTATTAGAGTTTAAGCCTAACTAAAAAGTATCATGCTTCTACTACCGGTGCATAAGCCTAACTAAAAAGTATCATGTTTTTTTTTGTCATAAGCCTAACTAAAAAGTATCTTGCTTCTACTACCAGTGCAGTGCATCCGTGTATGGGCTGCCGCTTTTGTAACTATTGTGCAAGTTTGTGTGACTATCTTAAATATTTGGGGAAATACAACTCATAACCACAGTTCATTACTACTTCAAACAAAGGTACATCATAATTCATTAAGTAGAAGGAAAGTTTGCTATAAATAGAACACTTGTCTAATACATTATATTCCCAAAGGAAGTCCTTAATACGTAAATTACAATATATTAGTGGTCTAGAGCTTCAAATTCAAGCAAAATAGTCAATTGGGCATCAACATTTTCAAGCCCCCTTTATCAATTTTCAAGCTAAGTTGTTCCACTCCAGGATATCAATTTGAGACTTATTAACCTGAAATGCTACATATAAAGATGAACTATCTTATATAAAGTTATGTTATCCGTGAATTGGTAGAGTTACTATTTCCTATCATCAAAATTTCACTCCACCACCATTCCTAAAAACTTCAAGACCCTTTTCACTTAAATAATAATAATCAAGAACCCATTATACATTAGTGGATTAGGCACATAGCATTGCCAAATGGAGAGTTAAAATAAATTCAATTATTGATGCATGGTTTAGTTTACCAATTCACCAAAACACAAACCTCAATTTAATATGCCTGAGAAAAAAATAAGAAAATAATTAGAAAGAGTTAGCTCATCAAGTAAGGCACATCAACATGTTGCTATATACAAACTAAACAAATACAAAACAGGCGCTTATACTGTTAGCTAATAGGAGTAACTATGCTGGGGTAGAATCATCAAAATAAAGCAAAAATTATCATATCAAACACACATTGCCATGATAAGAGAATCTTACCAATAAGATAGCCATGGACCAAAGTTCTTCACCATTTTAGTCATAGAGACTCAAAGGTAAAATAAAAAGTCAAGGAGGAACTCCTAAAAGATTTCAGGTGGATGCATATGAATCAATTTATATCTCTAACAATCCTTTTCCACAGTCATCTAGTGAACATATAAATGAGAGTGAAATGGATGCAGAGAAGTAAATAAAAAATGCGACTAAAAAATCATTCTTTTCCCTTCGTTTTAGTATCATATAAGAACAAAAGATCAGTTTTTCCCTTAATTTGGGGGGTCACTAATCACACCTTTTCAGTTCTGACTTCCCTCAAATGAGAAAGATAAATTCTCCTGTTGAATTATGCTATGCTGCCAGGGTCAATTGTATGCAAGATTTTGATGTTTCTGATTTTGGTGTTTCTGTGCTTGACCAAAGCTGAATGAGGAAGGCAATTTTTAGCGATGAAGATGGATGGAGAGTTGATACGTTGAGTTGATAGAAGTGAGTTGTTGAGTGAAGTGAGATGAAGGGATGGTGAAGGAGAAGTTGTATCTTTGTTAGGGTTTTGAAGCTGTCTATCTCCTTCATCTCTGTTCACAGCTCTATGTCTCCTTCACCCCTCTTCTTTTTTTTTCCGTTCTCTTTTTCACTATCTCTCCTTCTCCCTCTCCGTTTCCATCGTTTCTTCTTCTCAGCTTTTCATTTGGTATCGATTATAAAAAATTGCTGCCCAAATGGAAGAAAGAAGAAAAAGGGGGAGAAAGAAGGTACGGTGGAAGAATAAGGGAAAAAGCAAAATGAAAAGGAAGAATAAGGGAGAAGGAAAGAGGAAGTGAGAAGATGAGGATTTTAGGGTTTTTTCTGTGAGAGAAGACTCAAGTTTGAGAGGATAAAAGAAAAAGAAGAAGAAAAAGAGAGGGTTGAGAGTGAGAAAAAGAAAGAACAGCGAAAGGGAGGGGGAGAAGAAAGAAGAGTGGGAGAAAAGCCATTTTTTGAAGTGGCTGAGAAGGAAGGGACTCAGTGAGTGACGGATGAGAGAGGTGTGAGTGAGTAAAAAGGGGAAAGTAGTAAAAGAGGGTAAAAAGAAATTCAAATTTTAAAAGGGATAGAAAGAGAGGGAAGAAATAAATGAATTTGATATAAATGACTTGTTTGCCCTCAATATAAGCCTAACTAATGAATTTGATTCAAATTTGATATATATTGATATAAATCTATATTAGATTAAGGTGTCTAGAGTTCAAAATGGGGGTATGTAAACTAAAAGCCAATTGAAAAAGGAAAGTGAGATTAGGAGTGAGGAGAAGTTGTAACAAAAAAAAAGAATGAGGAGAAGAGCGTGACGCCGTTTTGAAGGCTAGGGTTTTTTTTGTTTCCTGCCTACGGTCGTAGGCCAAGCAACGTAGCCAATCCGACGTAGCAGTTCTAGTAGACACGTGGCGGAAGTTGGAATTCCATCACAGCGAGTGAGAGCAAGAGAGAATGAAAGCATCCGCAAACCACAAGTTATTGTGTAGGGTATACTTTTGCAATTGGACCCATTATGACGTGGCACACTTACTTCAAAATAAAAACAAATACTAGTATAATTTTATATAATTTATCCCTATATATTATTACAAGATCTACTTTTGCCAATTTTTAGCGCCAAAGCCAAATCCCCCCTACCCCCCCCCCCCCTCCCCCCACCCCCCCACCCCTACCCCCCCCACCCCCCTACCCCCTACCCCCCACCCCCCTACCCCCCACCCCTACCCCCTACCACTCTCTTCTTTTTTTTTTTATTTTTTTTTTAATACATAAAAATTTGGAAAAAAATTTGGTCTATAAATATATTAGGTTTGTTCCTCGATAATCGAATAGATGAAAAATGAAAATAAATTTCGTGATGAATTATGTAGTGTTGTTCCTCAGTAACCTGTTTGGTGAAACAAAATCTTAACGAAATAAGTAAAGTATAATCCTAACCCTAAGGATGTCAAAATGGGGTTGGCCCAGCGGGCCGGGCCGTTCGCCCACCAAAAAAAGGCTGCCCGCCAGCCGGTGTTGCCCGGCCCGCTTCGCCTGCCAGCCCGCGGGCTAAACACTGTGGCGGGCCAAACCACCCGTTAGCGTTTTTTTAAATTCAGTGTAAATTGACGGGCCAGCCCGCCAGCCCGCCACTTCGCGGGCAGGGCATGAATTTTGCGCCCGCGTTCTGTTAACGGGCCGGGCCGAGCCGCCCGATTTTTCCCGGGCATAACGCTTAACGGGCTGGGCTGGGCAGCCCGTTTTGGCATTCCTACCTATTCTCGGGTTTATCCGAAGCCCATCGTGCCGACCCGGCCAGGCCCAATACTATCATCGGGCCCATCGGACTGGGCCAATAAAGATATCATTGATTTTGGGTTACTAATTTTAGGGCCCAGACCCTATTAAAACTGCGAAGAACTAATGTCCGAAATATTAGATGACAAGTTTGACTGGTGTTGTGCATGTGACTCGGCCCCGGGGTTAACAAAGTAACTTCCGTACAACCAGCTAATGTACCAAATAGTAGCACTGTTTTCCTAAGAATAATACTTAAACGTAAGAAGACAAAATGTCATAAACGTTACATGACAAGCCCGACTGGTGTTGTGTGATTCAGGCCCAACGTTAATAAATTAACTTTCGCTAGATTCTTATCATAGCAGGTAGTACACTACAAAAAAACTAGTGATTAGCGACGGAATTTAGCGACGGATCTAAATTCCGTCGCAAATAAAAACATTAGCGACGGAATTTTACATCATTAGCGACGGACCGGGTTTCACAAAGTTAGCGACGGAATTATGCTTATTTAGCGACGGATTGGACAAGGCGCGAAGAAACGAAAAATTTGAATTTTATTAGCGACGGAAATCCGTCGCTAATAATCCGTCGCTAATCATATTAAATAGCGCAACTGACCGTTTCAGTTTTAATTGACGCGTGTCACAATTTTCAAAGTTTAGCGACGGAAATCCGTCGCTAATAATCCGTCGCTAAGCTTTGAAAATTGTGCCACTGTCCGTTACATTTTAGTTTGACACGTGGGCCAAAGTTAGCGACGGAAATCCGTCGCTAATTCCGTCGCTAAGTGTTAAAAAAATTTTAAAGCCGGATCCCCCCCCCTTTTCTCTCTTTCTTTCCTCTTCTCCACTGTTTCTGTCTTCCTCTTCCCCTCCGTCCACCGAATCGCCTCCCTCTTCCTCTCCGTCCACCGGCCACGCCACCACCACCGTCCACGCCGCACCGCTCCCTTTTCTCTCCATTCTTTCTCTCAGACTCACCCTCTCCGAACCGTCCACCGTCCACGCCATCGCCACCGTCCACGCCACCGCCACCGCACCACCACCGTTCACGCCACCGCACCACCACCATCCACGTTACCAAGGTTTGTTTCTTTTCTGTCTCCACGAATTTTCTCCCTATTTTTCTCTAATTTTGTTTGTGCCTCTCTATTTCGCAAGTCACCGGACAACCACGTCACCGGACAACCACCGCACCGGACAGCAGCCACCACCACCGCACCGGACAGCAGCCACCACAGTCACAGTCACGGTCACGGTTAGTTTTTTTTGTTTTTTATTTTCGAATTGATTTTTTGTTCCGTTGTTATAGGATAAAATTTTATTGTTAGAAATATTAAGATTAGTATTGTAGAATAAAATTGTTGTTGTTGTTAATTAGAAAGTTGTAATTGAATGAAGTAATTGGAATTGAATTGAAATTGAAAATTGTAATTGAATAGTGTATGTGTTTAAGATAGTGTAATTGTAAGTGTATGAAATGTGTATGTTGTTGGAGATAGTGTATGTTAATTTTGAAATGTGTATGTTGTTAATTGAAAAATGTGTAATGGTAATGTGTATGTCGTTTGAGATGTTAAATTGTTGTTTTGATGTTTGATGAACCCTAGGTTAGATGACTATTTGATGTTGTTATTGTGTGTTGTTGATGGAAAAGGGTGAGGTTTTATTGGTTTTATATTGGGAATGTTATGAGAATGTAAAACATTTTTTTAAATGCGTGTAGATGAATTGGAGTCAATTGAATCGTGGTTGGGTGTATGATCGGTTATATCCGGGAAGAGCGCTTTTAAAGGAAACTTTTGTAAATGGGGTTGAAGAATTTATTAGGGTAGCATGGCAACATGATTTAACTAAAGAGGAAGGGGGGATTAGATGTCCATGCCTTAAATGCAAGGGTGTACCTATTAGTACTGATGATGAAGTCAGGGAGCACTTGTATCGTCTTGGGTTTATGCCTAATTATTGGATTTGGGTGGATCATGGAGAAGTACTTCCGAATTTTCACGTAGGGGCTTCAAGCAATTCTGGTGGTGTTGTTCCATCTAATGAACAATTTGAGTCGATGGAAAACATGATTTGTGATGGTCTCAGGGTGAATGTGCCATTTGATGAACCTCAGTATGACGATCATGATGAACTTCCAAATGAAGAAGCACAGAGATTCTATAATTTGTTAAGGGAGTCAAACAAACCGTTGTTTGAAGGGTCGCCAGAGTCAAAATTATCTATTTCTGTGAAGCTTTTAGCTCTCAAGTCCATGAGTAATATTTCTGAGTTGGGTTTAGATTATGTGACTAAAATGATGATCGATGCGACACCTAATAAGGATAATTTGCCAAAAAATTATTATGAAGCAAAGATGTTAGTTTCGAAACTGGGATTGGAATGTAAGAAGATTGATTGTTGTGTGGATGGGCACATGTTGTTTTACAATAACGAATTTGATAAAAACGATGGTGCACTACTGGAATGCAAATTCTGTGGAAAGCCGAGGTATCACGTTCGTAAAGGGGGAAAACGTAATTATAAACCCATCCCTGTAAAGTCGATGTTCTATTTGTCTATAATTCCAAGGTTGCAAAGAATGTTTGCATCGGCTGAAATTGCGAAGAAAATGACGTGGCATTATGAGAATAGGCGTACCTCAGACATTTTACGCCACCCATCTGACGGTGAAGCGTGGAAACACTTTGATCAAGTGCATTCAGATTTTGCCTCAGACCCACGAAATGTTCGACTTGGCTTGTGCTCTGATGGATTTACTCCATATATCCAAGCATCAGCGTCGCCCTATTCCTGTTGGCCAGTCATTGTTACCCCTTACAATCTTCCTCCTGAGATGTGCATGACTAAACCTTATATGTTTTTGACTTGTATGATACCTGGTCCAACCAATCCAAAAGCTAACATTGATATCTTTTTGGAACCCCTAATTGATGATCTCAAGAGATTGTGGGGTGGTGTTTTGACATATGATGCAGCACAAAAAAATAATTTTATGATGAGAGCGTCATTGATGTGGACAATAAATGACTTCCCTGCTTATGGTATGTTGTCTGGTTGGGGGACTCACGGTAGATTGGCATGTCCCCACTGCATGGAACACACAAAAGCGTTTACGTTGAAATACGGGGGGAAGAGTTCTTGGTTTGATTCGCATCGTAGATTCTTACCGTCGGGTCATGAATTTAGAAAGAACAAGAAGGCCTTCAAGGATGGGGTAGTCGAAAGAGATAGACCACCGCCTTTGTTGACATCAGGTGAAATCTGGATGAGAGTTATCGATTTGCCACAAGCCACAGAGGTAGGTGAGCTCTCCCGATTGAACGGTTATGGACGACTGCATAACTGGACAAAAAGAAGCATATTTTGGAATCTCCCATATTGGAAAGATAATCAATTGAGACACAATCTTGATGTTATGCACATCGAGAAGAATTTCTTTGACAACATATTTTACACTGTGATGAATGTGAAAGATAGAACCAAAGACAATAATAAAGCTAGAATGGATTCTGCTCTTTACTGTAGCAAACATCGATCCAATTTGAATTTGGTGCAAATGACTAATGGCAAGATGTTAAAACCTAAAGCTAATTATTGTCTAACACCCGAAGAAGCAATTGATGTTTGTCGATGGTTGAAGGGATTGAGGATGCCAGATGGTTATTCTTCTAACCTTGCAAGATGTGCGGATGTGAACACTGGGAAGATATATGGGATGAAAAGTCATGATTGCCATGTATTCATGGAGTGTTTGCTTCCCATTGCTTTTGGTTCATTACCAAAGAGTGTTTTGGAACCACTTACTGAAGTGAGTCAATTTTTTAAGAATATGTGCTCTTCAACAATGAGAAATGATGATCTTATTAAGATGGAGCAGAAGAGAATACCCATATTTGGACTATCAAAAGAGAATAGTTTTATTTTATTGTAGTTGGTTTGATCCATCGGTTAGAGGAACGAAATTGAATCCAAAATGCAATACCGTGGACATTCGAATGGATAGAAGGTATAAACTTTATGGCAGTGGACCTCCTCCTCCTCCTCCTGCTACAGCTGACGAGACAGCGCAACTTAGGCAGCAGGTGCAGGCTCAGGCACAGGTCATTCAGGATCAGGAGCAGCGGCTGCAGACTCATGAACAGGTGCAGACAACCTTGCAGGAAGACTTCTTGAATTTTACCCGTGCGCAGGCGAAGATATTGAAGTATTATAACCGCAAACATCCAAATGGGTCTGAGTCTGAGGGGTCTGATGGTCCCTATTAGGACTTTGTTATTTGTGAGAGATGCGGGACTTTGTTTATTTTGATTCGGATTTGTTTGAACTTGTTTATTTTGATTCGGATTTTGTTTGTATTTGGGATTGTATTGTTTGATTTCGACTTTATTGTTAATTCAGATTTTCGCATTTATCTTAATTATAGTGTTTATAATAGACAGGGTTTTGCGCAATAGACAGGTTGTTCGCATTTCGATTTTAAAAAGCAGGTTTTCCAAATATTAAAAGCCAGGTTTTCCAAAAAAAATTTAAAAAAATCCAGGGGTCATTAGCGACGGAATTAGTGGCGGAATTCCGTCGCTAATATTGCTAACCAGACACACCCACGTGGCATCAATTAGCGACGGTATTAGAGACGGAAATCCGTCGCTAATGGGCTCATTCCTAGGGTAACACGTGGCAATAGTTAGCGACGGAATTAGTGACGGAAATCCGTCGCTAATATTGCTCATTCATAGGCTAACACGTGGCAGTAATTAGCGACGGAATTAGCGACGGATTAATCCGTCTCTAAGTAGCGACGGATCCAAATCCGTCGCTAATAATTAGCGACAAGCTTATTAGCGACGGAATGTATCCGTCGCTAGTTCCGTCGCTAATTACTGTTAGCGAGGGAAAAAGTGGTATTAGCGACGGAAAAATCCGTCGCTAATACGCTGTTTTTTTGTAGTGGTAGCTCTTTTGCTTAAGGATAATACTTAAAAGTGTGAAGACAAAATGTTACGAACGTTAAATGACAGGCCCGACTGGTGTTGTGTGATTCAGACCTTAGGTTAACAAAGTAACTTTCGTACAATTCGTATCGTACCAAATAGTTGCGTTGTTTTCTTAAGGGTCATACTTAAAAGTATGAAGGCGAAATGTAGAAATATTAAATGACAAGTCCAACTGGTGTTGTGTGATTCAGGCCCGACGTTAATTGAAAGTGCTAAAATAAATTGTCTACGCCGAAATTTTTGGAATGTAAACCTTATCACCAATATTATTTCCTGATGTCTCTTAGCCGCATCATTTAAACCACCTCGTGCATAGCACGCCATTATTATTTCCTGATATGACTTTACGTTAACCTTACTGTTTCATAGTTGCCACGCGTGTCTCTTAGCCGCATCATTTAAACCACCCCGTGCATAGCACGGGTGTACGGCCCTAGTATAATATAATGGGATGATAACTCCACTCACATGCTGCGCCTTATCAAATTCAATTTCGTTTCACATTGCTCTATTATTTTGTTACCCTTCTACAAATAAATGGAATTATTTTTTGTTTAAATATGTTTGAGGCCCCTGTAAATATAGGGTGTTTTGGTTTAAGCCTCTGTAATTTTTTTTTTGTTAAAAGCCCTTACAAAATGACATATTTTGTTATAAGCCCTTCTATGACTAAAATGTTAGCCTACAACATGGAATGCTATGATTGCTGGACATGTTGAGAAGGGCTTATAACAAAATATTTCATTTTACAAAGGCTTTTAACAAAAAATTTTTTTTTACAGGGGCTTAAACCAAAACACCCTATATTTACAGGGGCCTAAAACATATTTTAAACCTTATTTTTTTTATTTCTAACACTTTTCCGCATTCCTTGCTGTTATTTCTTTTTAAGCTCGGAAAAAAACCAGTTTTGCCTTTTTCAAGTTAAATGGAAATTGTAAAAAACAAAGTTTAAAGGTTAGAGGCTCTTCCCCAGTGACCTTTCCGCCCTATTTATATTCAAAGAGATATTTACCTGGTCAAAAAAAAGCGGAGAGAAGTATAACCAATAACAAGATTCAAGGCCACCTTTGAGCATAGCCCCCAATTTCCACGTGTCATGCTGCTACTTGGCCACGTCAACGTTGCCATGCTGTCCAGAAAAATTAATGTAGCGGGCGCGTGGAACAATAAGGAGACTTGTTTGGTTTTGCTGCGTCCATCATTAATTAATATTTTAACTGTGGTAAATTTCTACTAGAGGAGTACTATTACTATTACTATTACAATTAGATTAGAATTAGATCAGATAAGTTCTTTAGTTGTCTGAATTTTAATTTAATAAATAAATAGTGGGACCACGTGTATGTCATGACGCTACCACATCTCGCGAACGTGACAATTAGGCCAAAGGAGAGAAAATAATTTCTAGAGTGGCAGCTATAGCGGGGTCCACATTCCTTGGAAGTTCCGTGACCGTGACTCCGAGTTACTTTCGCTTCGGCGCTTATCTCGGCCGTCGAATCTGGAAATTTGACGGTGAGATTTGGTTTTTACGAAGGACGCGCCCGAACCAGTTGGTTTTGGTGCCATGTCGGACTTGCTCGTCCATTGGAATCTGGTTGTTTTGTTTAATGAATGCTACCGCCACGTCCCAAACCCATCCAACGACGCATAAAACTCGCGTTACCGATAACGCGAGGATCTGGAGCGTAGAATAGAGAAATGTTTGTTTTGGTTGTTTATTTATTCCAACGTGGGCCCACTAGTTTAGTCCATTCTGAATAAAATAAAATAAAAAATTAAAAACATTTATTTATTACACATAATTAAGGAAAGGGCAAACGTGGAATAGAAATAATGAATTTGACCGGTGGGGATATTTTCTGCGGTCATCTAGTTTCCTTGTGATGGTGGTATTTCATGTATGATGTTTGTTTTTACCAATGTCTCCGGGAACCGGATATACCCGGTGACTTCTTGATGTCCTTTTATTATTTCTTTGATAATTTAATGGCAAAGTGTTCAAGGGATTAACATATTTGTACGCATTGATTGAATTGAATATTGAATAATAATAATATAATTAAATAAAAAGATATTGTACCGAATAGGCAGTGAGTAAACACGACAAAGAAGAGAGTAGGACACGTGGAAGTGACGCGCTGAAAAGGTTAAAAGGGGTTTCGCGTGAGTGGTGAGCGGTACGGTCAAGATGTTGCCATGTTGGCGAGAGCCAATAGGATCTGTTGGATGTGCGTTTTAATGAAGGGTGTAGATCGAAACAGGTGACGCGGTGGTAAAATCGTAACCGTCCAAGAGTCATTTGGAGTGGGTTTGGGAGAGAGTGAAATAGGGGAAAGGAGATGAGACTGGAGCACA
This sequence comes from Astragalus membranaceus, assembly GCA_039519185.1. Taxonomy (NCBI): domain Eukaryota; kingdom Viridiplantae; phylum Streptophyta; class Magnoliopsida; order Fabales; family Fabaceae; genus Astragalus; species Astragalus membranaceus. The sequence continues at coordinate 145,924,641 of CM076847.1, read as the reverse complement.
AAAAGAGGCCGCGGAGAAAGAGGAAGAGAGATAAAGAGAGAGATAGAGAGAGAGGGAGAGAATACTGGTGAGGTGCATCAGCGTAAAGAGTAGAAAGAAGATAAGCAAAGCAGCCCCCTCCTTAGATCTCTGATAACGCAACAGAAAGGATCTTTGGAGAGCAGAATCAATTTCTGCGAATTTCTGCGAATTAGGGGTGTGGCGTTTGTGTTGGTGAATCTGTAGATGTTTATTATGGTTGATGAAAACTAATGAGAGATGAGATAAATCTCGTGGGTATAGTTGATTCGGTGGAAAGAAAGCATACAGGTGTGGAATGGACAGGATTAAAGAAGCAAGAAGAACTACTATGGCCGCAAATGGTTTAACGAGAAGAAGACACAGAACTAACAGTCTCAGAGACTCACCAGGTTCGCAATTCTCTCACAGATCTCGTAAAGAACCAATCTTTTACTTATTTATCAGATATACACTTCCCCTCTCTTTCTTTGATTCTGACGATTTTTTTTATTTTTTATTTTGTTGTTTTACAGAGGAAGATGGCGCGATGGAGCTACAAGAGCCAACGAGGCTAAGAGATCGAGGGAGTGGGAAGAAGGATCGAGATCGGGAGAGGGATAGAGAGAGGGAGAGAGATCGATTAGGTAGGAGCAAGAGGAGAAGAGGTGATAGGTTGATGCACGGTGGAAGAGAAGATGGTGGAGAAGACACTTCAGATGAGAGTATTAACGACGAAGAAGACGATGATGATGAAGATGCAGGAGGAGGTGGAGGAGGCAGCGGTGGAGGCGGTTCAGTTAGAATGCTTCCGCTAAACCCATCTTCTTTGTCTTCATCGTCGCTCACCAATCATCATCGGAAGAGCTTCCCTCCGGCGAAAGTTTTTAGACCAGCACCGCTGACGACGTGGAAAGCCGCCGATGAGATGATCGGAGTGCCCGTACCCAGAAAGGCACGCTCTGGTAAGAAAAAAACCAACCTTATCCGTGATTCACATAACTTTAATTCAGTGGTTTTTTGTTTTTTCTAATGTTTTTTGTTTGTGTTTCAGCCTCAACGAAGAGGTCGCATGAATGTTGGGCTTCGAGTGGTGGTGGAATCATGGCGGAGCAAAATCACCGTCAGCCTTCAAGTTCACCAGTGAGAGCAGCGGCGGCTCCACCATCACCGTCATCATCAAACGCTTCAGTGAGAAAGAAGATAGTGAGTTCTGGTCACTGTGATGATGATTTTGATTTTGTTGGAAAAAGTGACTAACTTGAGTTGCTTTGTTGATGCAGAAGCCGAATGGTGGAGGAGCAAAATTTCGACCACCGAAATCGTCGACTAAGTCGTCATCATCGGCGCAACAAGAAGAGATCGAGATAGAGATCGCAGAGGTTTTGTACGGAATGATGAGACAGCCACAGAGTCAAGGACCTTCAAAGCAAGAAATAAACGATTCATCAATCAAGCTCGATTCCCGAGATACCAATAATAATAAGTCCTCTGGTAGTGATGGAAAGTCAAGGATTTCTTCACCGCCTCAGAATTCGAGTTCTTCTGCTACTCCGGTCTCTGCTGTTGGTAAATTCCTCTTCGTCTTCTTCTCTTCACTATCTACTCTCTCAGACAATTAATTAATTGATTACTCAAATTGATTTATTGTTATGGGTTTTCTTGATTTGCAGCTCCGAAGAGGAAAAGACCGCGTCCGGTGAAGCACGAGGAGGAGAATCCAGTGATTCGAGCATTCAAAGCAGCCCTGTTTCGTCAACAACGAAGGCTGAGAGTGATCAGCCACCAATCATAAAAAGTCGTTATTATTTTGACAAGGGAGCTAGGCTTTTGGTGCCGGAGGAGTCTGAGAGCAACGCTTTGCCGGATTCTAATTCTAAGGCGTTGGCGGAGGAATCGGAGAAGGCAAAAGATTCTGAGTTTAAGTAAGGATGTGGTTTCTCCTCTATCACCCAAGAAGGAATCTCTTGTCCCACGAGTAACAGATGATGACTGTCAAGATGTGAAAGCGACTAAAGCGTGAGCACAATTCACTTTTTCTACTCTTTTTTTTTTTATCTTCTTATCGTCTAGCTTTTTGGTTCTTGAATGTGAATCCTGATCTGGCTTTGTTGATTATTTTTTTGTGGTTGTTCAGGAATCAAACAATATGTGAAAGTGAGAACCAGCGAGAAGAGAAGTTTCAGATAGATCTGATGGTGCTTATTCCTTTTCTTCTTCCACGTTCGGCATCTATGTCTCTGATTGTGTGTTTTGTTTTAAAATCGTTTTTTGCCGGTGGGATTTTCAGGCGCCACCTCCTACTTTGAGGTCTTCTCCGGAAAGGGATATTATGGAGAATAATAATTTGGTACCTAATCCTGAAAAGGTGAGTCAGTGGGCCATAGCAGCTTGGCTATATAAATTGTTCTAATTTTTTTAAAGAATTGGTACTGAGACATTTTTGGGGTATGATTTGTGCAGGAAGCGAAGCATGTTGTGAGTGAGGACGAGAAATCACAGAGATTGAACAAGAATGAGGTACCCGTTGCGGAAACGGAGAGAGTGAGAGCAAAGGCTGATGAAAATGAGCCTCAGAAAGCAGCTAGTGTGCAGAGAGAAAGAGGCATTGACTTGCAGCTTGAATTGGAGAAATCTGATAAGGTGGATAGTCATGCCAATGGTGCTATTGTTAATAAGAAGCAGCATCAAAACATTCAGAGACAACAGCAGCAACAGCACTTAGAAAAAAATGGTAAGTTCAAATTTTGAAATTAAGATTAGTATTTGCTGAATTTGGTGGCTTATGAGGTTTCCCTCTTCTCCTTTCAGTTCAATCCAATTCGTTGCCTCTTCCAAATCCAATGTCTGTTCCCAGCTGGCCTGGTGCGCTTCCTTCAATGGGGTACGGGTGGATTAATTCTTTTGAGTTCACTGCTGTTTTGGTTGACTTTATTACTGGAATGTTGGTGTGACTCTCTTCTCACTTCTCTTTCTCATCTCATTAGCAGATATATGACACCTCTGCAAGGAGTTGTATCAATGGATGGAACTACTATACCTTCTGCAGCTATACCGGTATGTATATCCATCCCTCCCAATGAATTTTTCTGATTTGTAACGATGTGAAATTTGACTTCTTTACTGATCTATTTTTCATTTTTATTTTTTTATCAGCCGCCCCATCATCTTTTTAATCAGCCTCGGCCAAAAAAGTGTGCAACCCATTGCTACATTGCTCGTAATATATTGTACCACCAGCAAATTGCTAGGATGAATCCATTTTGGCCAGCAGCAGCAGGCTCTGCATCATTATATGGTACTAAGCCCGGAAATCTCAGTGTTGTGCCCCCCACAGAATTGCATGGTAATGGTCCTGGAAGGGCTACAAATTCTACACAAGATAAAGGGCACAATCTTACAATGTTTCCAGGTCATATTGGGAAGGACAAAGTTTCTCAACCTGCCAATGTTGTGGATAATTCATCAAGAAAGCAAATCTTGCTTCAACAAACTTTGCCTCCAGGAGCAGCACCTAGCAATATATTGGTATGTAGTTTTTTTGTCTTTCTAAAAACAATGAATTCTCTTCCCTTTTGAATTAATTTTGCGTTGTCTCAAATTTCAGCACGGTCCTGCTTTCATCTTCCCAATGAATCAGCAACAAGCAGCTGCTGCTGCATCCGTTCGACCCGGATCTATGAAGTCCTTGCCATTGCCAGTTACAAGCAATGGACCTTCATCTTCTACATCCAATTCAGCGCAGCAAAATACCTCTGGTGCAGGCGCTGCTGCCCCAACAATGAGCTTCACCTACCCAAATATGCCTGGCAATGAAACTCAGTACTTAGCCATTTTGCAGAACAATGCTTACCCATTTCCAATACCTGCACATGTTGGTGCTCCACCCACATACCGTGGAAATCCTGCTCAAGCTTTTCCATTCTTCAACGGATCTTTCTATTCTTCTCAAATGATACATCCTTCACAAATTCAACAGCAGCAACTTCCTGCTCAGTCACAGCAGAGCCAACATGGCCATCAAAATACCAGTATTTCTACTGGTTCCTCTTCTTCCCATAAGCATCCGCAGAATCAGCAACAAAAGCCTCATAATGCTAATGGCTCCAATGGTGGTGGTAGTGGTAGTGGTAGTGGTAGTGGAAGCTTGCAAGGTTTTCCTGTCAGCAAAAACCCCCCTTCGCAGCCACTCCAGCAGCAGTTACAACAGCAGCTGCATCAGCAACAGCAGAGGCAGCAGCAGCAGTTGCAGAATCATCACTCTTCAAATCTAGCTCGTCATGTTGAGTCTGAGATGGGCAGTGAAGAGAGTCCGTCTTCTGCTGATAGTCGTCACAACCGTGCTACCATGAATATGAATATTTACAGTCAGAATTTTGCAATGCCAATGCAGGCGCCCAACTTTGCTTTGATGACACATACAATGACTGGTGCTGCTTCTAACGGCAGCCACAGTGAAAAGAAACCGCAGCAGCAGCAGCACTCTGGTCCAAAGGTCGGAGGTGAAACTTCTCCTGCTTTTACCATGCCATTTGCATCTATCAATGGAGCTGCGGCCGCCACTGGCCTTGACCTCTCATCTATTGCACAGAATCATTCAATTATGCAGAGCAATCATAACTTTCAGCTAATGGCAGCAGCACAAGCTGCTACTGCTCAGCTTCGGAAGAGTTACCATGCAGCAGCAGCTGAAGAAGGAAAAAATGTTAATTCTTCAAACCTAGAAGAAGATAGAAAAACAATGTCTGGAAAAATTCCAGCATCAGTGGGGCAATCCATTGCTTTTGCCAGGCCAGATGTGTCTGATCCCTCAATGACATCCTTAGCTGGCAATAATGTCATTGACAGCTCAGGACGTAATCCCAATCTCGGTTCTGCTTCTTCCCGGGCTACTTCTGTTCCTGCCTCCAGCAACACCAATGCAGCCGGTGCTCAGCAACAACAAATGCAGCGAAATCAGCAGCAAATACTTCAGCTTCAGAAGCAGAATCAATTTGCAGCCGCAGCGGTAGCTGCTGCTCGCAATAAGACACCATCCACTAGCAATGGCAATATCTATTCTGATAATCATGCTTCTACATCTTCATTATCCACAAAGTTTCCCAATGCTGTCTCTGCATTTCCTCAGAGCTTAGTACATAGCAGTAACACTGCTGTTACTCAGTCATCTCAGTGGAAGACTGCAGGAAGGGCAACAAACACTTCTCCATCGCCTCCAACGATGGCATCAACACAGTCATCATCGATCAAAAATCCTCCACAGCAGCATGCCAGATCCCAGCAAGCCCACACACAAATATCTTTTGCAGCAAATCCAAAATCATCCACCACAGCACAAGTGCAGCCTGCAAACTCTACACAGTCCCCATCTCCTCCTGTTATGGTTGGCTCACCAACAAATTCCTCAATGTCTAAAAACACTGGCAGTCCAAGGACAACAACTTCAACATCAAACAACAATAAGACTAGCCAAACCAGTTCCCTATCCTCCCAACAAGCCAAGAATTCTCCTACTGCGCCAGCTCGGAAATCCTCACCTGTTGGTGGCAGGAATGTACCATCAATACTCAGTGGCCCTCAGATAACTCCCTCTTCCAGCAGTGGCAGCAAATCCCAATTGCAACAACAGCAGCAGCAACATAAGCAGCAACAACAACACCAGCAGCAGCAGCAGCAAATGTCAAAGCAGAACTTACAACAGGCCCAGCTGTTCTTTTCTAATCCTTACATACACTCCCAACAAGTTTCACAAACCAACAGTCCAACCTCCACTACCTCAGCTGCAACTGGATATTATCTTCAAAGGCGCGGCCCCGAGCAAGTGCAACGGCAGGGTTCTTCCGGGACTTCCACAAATGGTGCAGCTGCAAACAATTCAAAAAATACTCCTTTGCCTACACAGGGTCTTCTGCATCCTTCCCAGTTTGCTACAATGCCACCTTCTGGTAACCACCATCAATTTGTTCCTGCTGGTTTCTCTTATGTTCATCCAGTACCAACCGCAGTTCAAGTTAAGCCAGCAGAGCAGAAACAACCCGCAGGTGAGTAAAATTATTGCACCCCATGTGCATGTGGTGAGCAAATACAGTGATTCTGAAGTTGGTAAAAAAAGATGGTGTCTTCTCAAGTGGGGCAGAATGTTAATGCTGTTTTTTTATCTATCTTGTGCACCTTGCCTTGAGAAGATATGAAAGAAGCAAGCTTGAGGTGACCATGAGGAACAAAGATGAGTTGGATTCCACAATTTTGGATGGGAAATAGAATCAACCATGAGCCTGAGTTGTGTTTAGTTATTCATTTGTACACTTGTGTTTATAATCTGACAAGGTTGATCATTAAGTCTAATCCAATTCGATTGGTTTTTTAGAAGGATATGGTTGATATGATATGATGGTGGAACAAAAAACAGGATAAAAAAAGATGAAGGAAAAGGTAGGGAAAGAACCACCTTTTCTTCTTTTGGGGATGCAATGGAAATGGACTTTACCTACATGTTCTTCATCTCTTTTATTTTTTATTATCTGCAAGATCTTTTTTGACATGTCCATGTCGACTGTGTACGTGTCTAGCTTATATTATATCGCTCCTCAATTTTTTTTGAAGATAAAATATGATTTCCTTCATCCCTTGGCCCTTGCTGGTGTGGCGATATTGCCACTGATTTTCTTTTCTTTCTCTCTAAGTCACAGTGACGTATGGGATGCAAATTGCATGTGAGAGTTAAAAAAGCAATAGCAATTTTAAAGATAAAAAAGATGCTATTTTGAGAGAATGGAGACGTGGCAAGTTGTTTTACTTGACTTTTGTGGTAGAAACCAAAGATATAAATGGCAGCTCAAGGAAGGGTACTCAAAATGTTGAAAGACTTGCTCTTCGCGAGTGTTTGGTTGTTCTGTGCAAGGGTGGTGTTGTCTGGATTACGTGGTTAAATCTATAATACGGTTCCAAAGCAAAGTACCACCGCGTTGCACAATAACAAGTGTTTTTCTCTTTGCTGTCAGTATTCCACGTTTGGCTTATGTGTACCATATTGCTTATTATTTTAAGCTGTACTATTGTATAATATTTTAACTTACATTAAATAATGTTTGTGTTGGTACTTGGTACTATATGGTTAGTTTATTTCCCTTCCATATCATCTAACTAATAATAGGAGAAATTTGCTTTCCCTGTTTGTCCTTGAAGGAGGGTCCCCACATGAGACAGAAGCTTGGCCCCACTCAAATAATCACAACGTTTCGGGCCCTCTCTTTCTTGAACCAAACTTACAGCAGCAACACATTGCGGGTCCTGACATCCTACCTGTGATGATGTGAAAAACTTTGCTCATTTCTCTAACACTATACACGTGTGTCCATTGTCTTTATATTTTCTTTTTAAGACAGACTTGCATGAGAAGCTACCATTTTAATTTGTATTTTTCTCTTTATGGAGGAGGGAATTGCCTTTGTCAAAATGTCATAGCTAGTTTGGGATAGAGATCCACTGTAGTTAAAAGTCGGTGTAGTCTCTGCATTTACACTATAATTAAGGATATTTTGGTCATTTATTAACTTAAAATATTTCTATTATCTCTTTTCGCCACATTAACACCACCTACAGTTATTTTCAAACTGAAAGACTTAATTGTACTTTTGATTTCTCAATGTTAGTGCGAGTTTGGTTCTTAAATTTCAATTGTAATTCAGCTCTCAAGATATTATGGTTTTGCAATTTTGATCCTTTTTGTTCAATTATCATTAAGTCAAAATAAAAATGAAAAAGTTGGTATGGTATGGACCCGTTCATAGCAAGTGACATGGATTTTCCTTTGTATAATATCACTTTTCAATCAGAATAAAAAGGGGATGAATTTACTTCCTTCTTGGGCTGAATTTATTTATTTATTTATTTTTAAAAACAGTAGAAAGTACGTAAATAAAAAAAAAATCTCAGAATAATATTAACCGGATTCTAGATAGCAACTTTATTGAGTGATTCATTTATTCACTTATCTGTTTTTTTATTGAGGGGCCAAAGAAAAAGCACAGAGATCTTCACTCGGTTCCCTCTTGATAAACCGAAAAAGACAATATTGTGTCCTTTTTCCCATAGAAGGGACCCATGAAAAGAATCAATTAATGGAATAAAAATAAAAATCCCCATAACCCCATTACCATTACCAACTTGTTGTGAATGCTGAAAGATAAGACTGAAGGTCACCACACCTCAGCTTAGTCCAAAGAAAAAGTTCACTATACCTAAAATCAACTATGACTTATCGCACCTTCTTGACCCCACTTCAACAGCTCCTAAAGCCTGTTTTCCTCTATGTTTTATAATCATTATTTATAGTTGGGCAGCACAAGCAGTGCAACGAGTCAAGCCACTTCAACCTTTTTTTTCTTTTCTGTTGTTCAGATTTTGAAAACTCCTATCAATTTTGAAATTGACTTTTTTCTCCATGCTGCTGATTAATTCATACGAGTACGTTTTCTATTGGATATACTAGGAGAACATTGGAACAATTTATTTATATTCATATCATTACATTTACATAAATAACTAGTAATTATTAAATAATAAATACCGTTACGGATTGGGCCTCAATGGCCAATCCACCAAAAAGGCCCAAGATCCAATAGCCCTCCTTCACTCCAGATTCCTATAAATAAGCATTGATTGCTATCATTAATGGTACTCATCTCTCACATACTCTCACTTGTGATTGACTCACTCACTGACTTGAGCGTCGGAGTGTCATTGCAGGTACCACCCCACCTCGGATCGGAGCACCAACTCGGACTAACCAAGGACATACGTACCAACTATCTCGGACCGGACTACTTATCCAAGACCGGATACATAGCCGGAGATACGGTACCGAACATTGGCGACCACAGTGGGAGCCGGCCCTACTCCGGCTCGTGGGTATTGGTCGGAATCACCTTCTTCATACGCGGGGGTCCCCGCGATGCCCTAGACCGTCTTCATTATGGCGACTCTCAGCAACCTCCGCCTCACTCTCATCCGAGCTCCAGCTAGTACTTCCCTGTTCTTCACATTCGAGCTCGGTGTCAGAATCCTCCGAATCAAGGACCGCTACCTCTGTGTTATCTTCATCCACCGGCTCGTTGCTGGGAACCCGGGGAGAGCGGTCTTCTGCGTGAGTAGGAGCAGAGCCCAAGTTGTCTTGAACCTCGGGAACAACCGACCCGGGGGGACTAGCACGAATTTCCATAGACTCTCCAATATCGGAAGCCATTGTTTTTGCGAGATTAGGGCGATCTGAGTCAGCAACCCGTCGGGTTTGTTTCGTCCTCGCCAGATCGATCCTGCAGAAATGGGGGCTTGACGAGTCAGGTTGATATGTAAACAGTGGGTCCACAACCAAGTCGGAACCCGACCTGACGACCCCCACTCCGTATCTATAAATACGGGTCCGGAGAGGACCCGGCCGCGATCTAAAGCCGGAAGCAATAAAGAAAAGGAGGAAACTAACCTTGTGAAAAAGGAAGCTCGTCGAACACTTGAAGCAGGTCGCAAACAGCAAAGGTCTCACCGAGACTCAGCACAACTCTGAAAGGCGAAAGAAGCTCCGGAACGACTTTAAGATCGGAAGCGGAGCAATTCGCAGAAAACAGTCCAAAATAAGGGGGATCCCCCCTTCTATTTATAGGGAGCAAGAAGGCCACAGATGGGCCTGTGCCTAGGCTACGTTTTCCAAAGCTAGTCCCTAGGCAGGCGCGTCGTTCCAAGCACCATCATTACCCTAATCATTCTCGAACGACGCGTCCCATCAATGACGTTGCTAGCTGGCACAGAAATCAAGACACAGCTATGGCGGATCGTTTCGTTTTTCTCGGCTCGCCCCGGTCTCTTGACCCTGCCATGACTGGAATCCCTCCAAACGAACTGAGTCCCTCAGATCGTCCCGGTATGACGTGAGTCCCTCACCCGGGAGTTTGGGAGGGGCGATACGAACTCTAAAGCATCAAGTCTAGCTCGCCTTAAGGCGACCCGACTTGGGGGGCTACTGTTACGGATTGGGCCTCAATGGCCAATCCACCAAAAAGGCCCAACAGCAAAGGATCCAATTCATTCAACGGTGGAGATCGCAGACCAAGATCCAATGACCCTCCTCCACTCCAGATTCCTATAAATAAGCATTGATTGCTATCATTAATGGTACTCATCTCTCACATACTCTCACTTGTGATTGACTCACTCACTGACTTGAGCGTCGGAGTGTCATTGCAGGTACCACCCCACCTCGGATCGGAGCACCAACTCGGACTAACCAAGGACATACGTACCAACTATCTCGGACCGGACTACTTATCCAAGACCGGATACATAACCGGAGATACGGTACCGAACAAATACTTCATGAAGTTATTTGCCTAAAATGTCCTTAGGTGTACACTTTTTCAAAAACATGTTAAAGAGTGACGACCCCGTATAAATACTCCAATATACATGATCTTGCTTAAACAAACTTTTATTTATTTTGGGTAGGGATGCTGGTTGTTGGAGTCGATCGGCATTGGGCATCTTTAAGAAATCCCACAAGCATAATTTTATGAAGGAAGAGTGAGACCAAAATTATATATACGGGCTCAAGTTTTTCTTTACAAAATGCATTAGTCAAATGTATTTGACTTTTTATGATGTAGTTAAATATTTACTTTGAAGAGTGTGAGTGTATTGGGGTTCCAATAGTGTTACTCTCTAGGTTTGTGATTTTTCTCCGGGTTTAGAGTTTTTAACATTAAATTTTTGTGTTTCGATTATGCTAATTTTATTTCTCCATATTGCTTTTTTCTGACACTAGTGCCATGAGCTCTGAATTCTCCTTGAAATACAGGTTTTTTTTTTCACACACCATTTTGGTGCTCGTAGTATATCATACGGAAAAAAGCCCCCCCGGAATACAAGAGAGGTGAATAGTTATTTCATTGATATGGACTCGAAAGCTCTTCATCCCATGAAGTGTTTCCTTGAAACACAAATTTGATTGAGTGTGAGTAGGAAAAAGTTAACCATAATAATCCATATAATTGGGTTGAATTTATATTCATCAATATGTCACTATCATAGGGATGGGGAAATAATTCATATCATAGAGTATCAATTAGCAAGCTGTCTAGTAGTGTTCAACAGAAATTAGTTTCTATATCTAGTGGTTCTCTAAGATTTTGTATTCCTTTCGCTTCTCTTCTCTCTCTCTCTTACGCGGATATACTACCTTCAATTCATTCAAATATTCACTTCCATTATTCACCTAGGTCATTAAATGAGTAATGTCTGTAGCATCATGTAGGGGGCAAAATAGGAAAAATAATTGATAGATAATACAGTTACTTGCATCAGCATTACGCAAAGTTATGGAACCCTACTATTCAGTCGAAGTTATGATATCATCTGCCAACATACCCTCACCATTCTAAGTTCTAATCCAATATCAACCGGTTACTAATTTTTACTATATAATAATAATTTATGTTAAAGTAGAAAAAATCACTATATATATTGTTTGTTTGAAATGGCCAGATAAGCACATGCAAGTGGATGAAGAAAGATTGTGCAAAGCTAATAAAGATATGAGACTGGTAGGTCCATGAGCTGCGAGGTAAATCCACGTAGCAAGCATTGTGTCCATCAATATTTAGGGTTTTAGATTTTGTACCCCTATTATCCCCCCCCCCCCCCAATTGACAAAATAGAAGATATTAACCCTGACTTCAAAAAAAATTTCGGAATTACGTCTGTAGGTGTAAATTCGGAACTCAATTTATTGAGATTTTCAGAAATACCCTAAAATGAGATAGATCCGGAATTAAAATTTTTTGGATTTTCAGAATTATCTCATTTTAGTGCAATTTCGGAACACAATATACATTCCGGAATTACACTAAAATGAGGTAATTCCGGAAATCCAAAAATTGTTTTTTCCGGATTTATCTCATTTTAGGGTATTTCCGGAATTCTCAATAAATTGAGTTCCGGATTTATACCGTATTATGGTGTTTCCGGAATTCAAAAATAAGAAATTAAACATTTATTTTATTAATTAAGAACACCGTCTAACTGAAAATAACAGATTACAACAAACAAAACAAAAACAAGGTCTAAAACTACTGATCCATAGATTGGTTATAGATTGGTTAAAACACTATAAAATAAGTGATCCATAGATTAGTTAAAACTATGTGAATAAGTGTCGATTTCAGTTATAGATTGGTTAAAACACTATAAAATAAGTGATCCATAGATTGGTTAAAACCATGTGTTAAAACCATGTAAATAATGTAGTGAAATATGATACTTTCGGAATTATGCCAAAACACATAATTCCATAAGCCAATTTTTTGACTTCCGGAATTGTGTGTTTTGGCATAATTTCGGAAATCTTTTATACCCCATTTTCCGGAATTACCTCCAAAGAGGATAATTCCGAAAGCCAATTTTGCTTCCGGAAATACCTCTTTTGAGATGATTCTGGAAAATTCAAAAAATTTGGCTTTCGAAATTATCCTCTTTTGAGGTAATTCCAGAAAATTTTAAAAAAATCAATTTTCTTTTAATTTTTTAAGGGTTATTTTGGAGATTTAGGCAATTATAGGGGTATAGGGTAGAAAGGGGTACGAAATCTAAAACCCTAATATTTAATAGTGCAATTTTAAAAAGTTATTCAACAGGATAATAAAAAAATATAATGGAACAAGTATTTTGAAAAGGAAAGGATTTTAAATATTTGCTTTTTGGTTACTTGAGAAAGTGGAACAAGTATGCTCTTTAGTTTACTGTGTGAGACACAGAAAAATATCGCACTCCATATATATATATATATATATATATATATTTAATAAGTGTCACAATAACTAATCATGTGAGTTGGACTTTTGGAATTCATTGGATAACAAATTGAGAAAAGGAAAGGATTAAGAACAAACCACCGGGAAAGGAGAATGGGTAGAAAATGGTGGTGGGTCCCTCCTTTTAATTAATATAGTTGGGTCCATATTGGCTTTTAATAACTGTAACTGTGAGAACAATATCTAACAACTCAAGATTTTATAGTGGCATGAATTGTGCTGGTAAGTCTCTTAAATTCAATAATATCTACAATTTGGTTGACCACATGTGGAGAGTGCAAATACTAAAGCACCATATTTAATTTTTAAAAAAACTGACTTTAAATTTTATCATTAAATAAAAGTGTGACCTTAAGTTACTTTAAAAAAATATTAATTAAAATAAAAACTTGTTTAGCTTAAAAGAAAAATTGTATTTATATTTTTAAATATTTTATTTTTATTAAAATTAAACAAATGTCACGAAAAATTTAAGAAAGAAAAAGAAACGTTCTCTAATTATTTTTCTTTTTCCTTTTTTTTTTCCAATTCCTCTCGTTCTTGTTCTCTCTCATACACAGTATAATCAACTTCCCCAGATAATAATAGAGCAAGAAAGTTAACACAGAGTACTAATTAGGGCCCTTCCACTTTCAATTCGTCAACTCAATTTTTTTTTATAAACCGGGTATCTTTTGCGCGCAATTGCAGAAACTAATTCCTCGAATCGGGTAGGACCTACAATAGACGGCAAAACTCTCCCTCAATAGATTTAAAACTGCTGCATGCATACCCAAGCTGGGTTCTAACCATCGTCAACTCAAATTGATTTAAATGAAACATAAGAAAATAAGAAAATAATTATCAGAAGAAAGAGAGAAAAAACTTATATATTGCAATTTTAAGAAGGTTTTTGCAGAGGGAGAAGCACCACAACAGAGAGAACAAATTCTTTAATAGATGAAAATTGAAAATAAGAAGGGTTCACTTCAAATGAAAAACCATATAATATACGATTTTATTACTATTCTGAGAGTAGGACCTTAACTGAATGAAATTGGTCTGGATCGGTTGGAACCATAATAAACTCAACCTAGTTACTGTTTGAAATCACAAAATAAACCATAAAATATAGACCCCCACCTGCCCCTTTCCCCTGAGATTGAGAAGGAATCATAAAATGGTGTTATGATTCAAAAAAGGTACCTTTGAGGTGCCATGCTTGTTGTTCCTCTTTCATTTAGCACCAAAACAGAAACCCATTAAATACTACTGATCAGAAGATGTACGCTATATGTTCTGCTGCAGTGTGCAGCAGAAGCAGCAAATGCACTACTAAGTAGAAGAAAAAGAAAGCACACTTTTTACTTTCTGATCATTTCTAACCCATGTCCCAGGTGGATCGATTGTATGCCATGAGAGCTATTCATAGAAAAGGTTTTCATTTTGGTGCAACATCTCTTTTGACTCTCTTCTTCCTCCTCTTTATATAGGATGTTATGTACCAAAAGAAATGAGAATTTCTCTGCAATATTTTAACTTAAATACTCTTTTCTTCTTATATCATGCGACAGTGTTGTGAGAACCGGATGAGACCGTGCGGTTTAGCGGGTTGAGTTGGGAACCGGCTAGTCTGAGGGTCGGTTCAATCTCAATTGGATTGCGGACAAGTTAAATCGTTCAAAATCTTTTTTTGCTTTTTAATTTAATTATTATTAATTCATCTTAATTCATCTTTCTCTCTTATCCACATAATATTATTTTAATTATAAATTTTATACTTATAATACCCTCGTAATGCATGGGTAAATTATTCTAGTACCATAGATGCGCATACCTGTCTGAACCAATTATAATTACTCGATTTGGGTTGGTTTAATTTTTTATTTTTTTTTCCAAAATCAGAACCAAATCAATTTGATATTGTTGGTTCGAATTGGGCTCGTGGGTCATGTACTAAATTATTAATATTTTAAAAATCACGTCAAATCAAATTCAAACTCATTAATAGTTTTCCAAATTTCAGACCATATTAATAAAATCTTACAAATTAATCCTAAATTATTAATGTAAAAAATTTAAGCAAATAACATCTTATACTTCTAAAATTACAAGACTACTATGAGTTAGTATGAGTTGATTTATGTTCGCAGATTTGTTTTCTATAATCCGTTGTCCGAACCAAATAACTATAGGTTAGTTCGAGTTTAGCCGGAACATGAAAAATGTTCAAATCAAACATATCAATTTTAGCTGAATTCTTGGTTCGTTTGAATTTACTTGAACAACTGAACACCTACATGTAGCATATTTTGTAAAGTTAATTTTATCCCCACCTCCTATTTATCATAATTACAAAAAACATAAATTGACTCATATTTGTTAAAGGATTTTAAATTGTTATGTAGTTATAAAAATACTTATTTCATACAAAGTGCAAACTAAGGAATCAAATAATAATCTAATGTAATTAAATTATTTTCTATTTTTTTCAACCAATATTGCTTTTTTTTTTTACTTTTTATACAAAGAAGCGTTCTTTTAAATTACCTAATACATACTTTGTACATATTTATATTAAAAGTTGTTATGGTAACTAGTAAAAGGCCTAAACTGATATTTACACCTCCTATAAGGCCCAATAACCAAACCAGTCCATATCCAGAAAATCTAGTCCAGTTAATGAACGGTACAGATACCTCTGTAAGATCTAACGGCTCAGGGTCGACAAAACAAACATCACACAAACTCTATAAATACCACACTCAATGCTCATAAATGTAAGCAATTTCGAATACAAAACACTGACTCACTCAGATACTGACTTTAGCATCGGAGTATGATTGCAGGTACAATATCGCCATCTCAAAGATCGAACATCAGCATCTCAAGGTCGAACATCGCAGATGAAGGACAACTCCTACCAACTGTTTCAAGTTCGAAAGCACGGTACAGAACAAAAGTAAATACATATTTTTTCAAAGTGGTCGTTCAATTAGAAGATCTTATTTTTCTCTAATTAATACTCATATTTTCATCGTCATCAAATTTGCATTAGCCATCATCAAAATCTTTCTTTTTTTGGTACAATCATCAAAATCTTTCTATAAATAACTTTCAATATCCTCATGGATTTATATATAGGAAACTGATAAATATTGATAAAAAAATTCAACTGATAAAAATTGCTAAATTCTAGCAATAATTACTTTTTTATAGAAAAAAATAACAATGAACAAGTAAATAATAACAGCGAAGTCCTTTATTTATTAAAAAAAGTCAATTAATGTAAATATGAGAAAGAATGCAGAGTGGTGGGCTGGCCCACAGGCCCAGCCCAAAAGGGTCCGGGGTAGCATTGAATGATGCGCGGCCCCACCATTGAAATAAGTATTTTTATAACTACATAACAATTGATTGTTGATGACGGTGGTGGATTCGTGGGACATTCCACCCGTTCCAGTTACGGTGCGGTGCCGTCGCTTTAGTGCACTGAGTACAAGTGATGTTTTCGGTGGAGGATTACAAGGACATTCATCATGTTTGCTAAAAATGCTAATCTAGGATTTTTTTTACTGTCATTCTGCATTTTCCTTTTAAAACTTAAAAAGTAACTAGTGCACCTCTTTTTAGTTAACAGCAATATTGGGTAACTAACCCAAATGATTGAAGTAGTGAAACATGATAAGATTTGCATCTTGGCTTCAAATTCCTTTGTAAGTATTTTTTGTTCAGAAGATTTTGACCCC
The DNA here is from genome assembly GCA_039519185.1 of Astragalus membranaceus. Lineage (NCBI taxonomy): Eukaryota > Viridiplantae > Streptophyta > Magnoliopsida > Fabales > Fabaceae > Astragalus > Astragalus membranaceus. The sequence continues at coordinate 145,908,059 of CM076847.1, read as the reverse complement.
GCTCCGGTGTCTACGAGTAAGTAAAGTCATTCCAATTTGTTTTATCGTTAGGGATTGAATCCGAGTACTACCCGAATCCACCCCCTTTAGGTGGAGTTCAAACCCACAAATTTTCCTTATCTTAGATTGATGAGTCATCATTCATCTTCTTATCTTAAAATTCTTCGACCAAAAGTTAATAAAAATCATGTCTTAGATTGAATTTTTTTTAAAGAGGAAAAAAACAAGTATTCTTTCAAGTTTGTTTCTTCTCTTCTCCTCCTTTATGCTCATTTATCGGAGATGAGTGGTTTTAGATAATTTTTTGTTTTTTTGAGTCACTCATCTGAATCATCTTTTTCTCTTTTTATCTAAATAAAAGTGATTTCCACCTGGATCTAGTTATTTTCCGTGTTATCCTTGATTTCGTCGTGTGAGTGCGTCATTTGTTTTATTTGTCATCTCGGTATGGTGTTAAATATTTGTTTTTTCGTTTTATTTGGTTCTAATTGACGGATCAAGTTCGATCAATTGGATATTCAACGTCAAATGCTCTCATAGTCCACAGTATACTATAATGACATCATTTTTTACAAGGATGGACTTTGGACTTCATAACCCTTTCCTTCAACATTAATTTACGAATAAACAAGTTTCCCCATATTCAGGATTTAGAGACATAAAATGCGGGAGAAAAGTTGACAGTTTATATGACACGCACGGGAAATGTTCACATTATGTACAATTATATAAATAAAAAAACAACTATGTACAATTATTTCCTCAAAAAACTATGTACAATTATTGAAAAAAGGAAAGGAAGTGAAATTCTGATTAAGCTCAATCCATCGAGTAAATATTACATTATCTAGGTCTTGCATAGATAGGTGATAATATAATGAGTAGGTATCACTTAGTGAAGTCATTTTGTAGTTGATTTCAAGGATACAAGATTAAATTATGCATTCACTCACTCATTTCCATCCTCTTTATTGTACCAAAGAAAAAAAAAACCATTTATAGCTTGAAATATAGGTAGTTACATTTAGAAAATTATCCAATGAAAAAAAAAGGTGACTCCCATCATCTAATATTGTGAGAAGAACCTATTGATGATGTATTCGGATAAACTAAGCAATGATTAGTTATGTTATTCCAAAAGAATAGTAGGACTCGGAACAATACCATTGTGAATAGCAAATGTGATTAAAATCTGAAAGCCATCCCAAACAATGGTTGCCTAAAATGAATGTCACAACTTATGTTAATACCTACTGTGTTTGTATATTGCTGCCTATAGAAGCTCCTACTGACCTCTGCTTCTAGTTCAATGAGTAACCAGTTTCCCAGGAATAGCTATAATTCAAATAAATAAAATATCTCTGCTTGCAAGAGCAGCTAAAAAAGAGAGCAATACAAGCAGAAAATAATGATTTTGTTGTCACGTTTAATCTGTTGATGATGCAGCAGCCAGTTCTCTCTCCTGCCGCTTCTTTAAATAACCCTGAGCAGTTGAATTCACTATCTTCACAAAGAAATTCATAAGCATAAGCCACACCACAGTGTTCCAAACTGAAGCAAATGAGAAACCCCAGTTTTTTCCCTCGACATTTGGAGAAACTGGTGCTTTTAGATACTTATCTTTAACTGCATGGAGATTAGCAATCACACCAGGAAAAGTAGAAGCAAACTTTCCATTCTCAATCCAGTTAAGAAGCTGATTATTGCAAACTGAGATGATAAGTAACGTCTGCACACACAATAAAACATACAGGACCAATCAAAAAAGATAAATTAAGTGGCAAGGGGAAGGGGAGATGAGTTTAAACTTGTACAAACCTGTATGTGAGTTTTAATGACTGCCTTTCCAATGAAAGTTGCAATAAAAAATTTCCAAAATGGAATGCCAAATTGTCCACACATGATACCAGCAAGGTCAAACAGAGGATTTGGCACCTGAAATGTAAATTTGAATGTTCATGAAGTTTGTTTAATAAATGCTGTGGTTTAGGTTAATAATAAACACTAATTTAGTAAAGATGCGCCTTCAACAAAGGAATCGCCATTTAATTTGCTCAAACTCAAATTTTATATTGACAATAGACACACGGGCATAATTAAAAAGGGGCTTTTGCACACTGATTAATAATAATTCTGATATGACTCGTTAAATTTCTTTAAAGCTTTGGAAATAATCAGTAGAAGATACAGAATCAAGAGACCTATTATATTAAAAACATCGTATTAATATATTAAGAAATTTAATTTACAAAAGAAGCTATTGTCTATTCAATATGATCGTATTGTTAAAGAAGAAAGTCAGAACTAACCGACGCGAGCGCCAAAATGGTAAGAAAATTTAAATGGTGACAGTGCGATAGGAACCACCGCTTGATTTTATTCAAGTAAGTTGCAATTATTCCTCCATTTTCAGTATCCAGCTCTTCCATTGCATCCAATTTGCTCCCAGACAAGCGTGCTATACAGATGATTTGATTAAAATCATGTACAAACAAATTCCTAAAGTAACTATTTAATCAAGCACCAAATTACAGAAAAGTAAATAAATTAATCATCCTGGTAAATTAGACAATATAGACCTCAGATAGTTCAAGAAGTAATAGAAGAAAGACAAACATAATAAGGTACATTTATCAAATGATTTGGCTTCTCTGAAGTGAGGAGTGCAATTCGAAGGATAAAGTGCAGAATTTAACATTTAAAAAATCATTCAAGCTGTAACAATTTTGCAGTTTGTGAAACATGTGTATGTACTTAATATAACGATCTCAGTCATCAATTTTCCAATCAATGGCCATAACCCTATATTTTACCCTCTAAAGTTGTGCCTTTCATTTTAGAAGAGCCAAATTCTTTACCAAAAGGAAAGTACTGAAAACTAAAAATAACTACATAAAGTTTGGCAATGATACAGCTTACAGACAAACATTTTCTTTCGCCAAATAGGGTACATGAGCATATTAGGTTGAAATAAAAAAAAGTTATACTACTCCGATCTCGTTTATAAGCAAAAAAAAAACACTTTTTAAGTTCATCTTAGACCAGATACATCAGTTATTCAATCAGTTATTCAATGAATCTAAAAAGTGTTTTTTTGCTTATAAATGAGACCGGAGGGAGTATGCTATATCAATCAGAGCTCAGAGGAGGGCATGAGGCAAACAAATATGGATTTCAAATGTAGGATGAATCACATGGCTTGTGTGCATAAATTAAAGGAGATATAGGTGTAAACTATGTAAATATGACTACTCTTGCATGCAATTACTTTCAAACATAAGTGTGCACTTATAATATTGTTCCATCTAGTTATTCACATTTTACATCATTTTCTCAATGATTTGCTGATAGAGCCAAAATGCCCAACAATTTCATTATTTACATAAGTACGTCTCAGGAATGGGTAGTTCATTCATTTTTGAAGCAATATACAACATGATGTATTACTCTCAAATGACATAAATGAAGTAAAATCTCACGGGCTTCAAAAAATAAGATGAAAAATACAAAGCACTCAATAAAATGACACAAGTTGCGAAGCATTTGTTAGTACTTAGTACCATCCTAGTGATGTGAAAGTATAAAACACGTTAGTCGTAAATAGACTATTCACATGGTAAGCATATCTTCCTCAATAGTAATAAACCCAGATTTCTTTTGTAAATTTACCAATGACTTGGTTAGATTAAGATAAATACATGTCATAGAATATGCTGATTATACCTGCTCTGGAGATAAAGTAGGGAGGAAGCTCCCCAATGGCTGTTCCCATACCCCATAAAACAGCCTCCAATTGAATTTGAGTCAAAATGCTGCTGAGCGGAATCAGCGAACCATGCTCTGACTGGAACATTGGTGGCCCAAACTGCGAGCAGTCCTTATCAAGCCAAGAAGGACCTCTATCCAACTGTATTGTATCATATGGAGCACTTTTCAAATCAACTCGGCCACACTGCATGGCTTTTATTGTAAAGAATGCTATGTGGGGACCCAAGTAGAGAACGAAAGTATGCAAACCAGACCCTAAACCAAAGAAATAGTCAAAGGAAAATCTTACCAAAAAGAAAATGGAAAGAGAAAAAAAGGATACGAACACAAAATCAGAACTCATGGAGCTACAAGCTATATAAAAAAGATGTTACGGCAAGTCCAAACCATTCAAGCAGCCTAAAGACCAACTGTGTTATTTACTAACTAACAAAGAATAACACAATCAGGAACCCTTATCTGGGTGGTATGAGAATAAGTCATCTCCATGCATGCCTACTTTTACTTACCAAGACCAATTGAAGATGCAACCCCAAGAGCTACCCACCATATTCCAAAGCGGAAATATTTAAGCAGCTCCTCAAGATGCTGCAAAAAGAACATGCATTTTTACTCTCTGGGAGTTTTTAACCAAAACGAACAAAATAACTACCTAAAAAACAAATATATGAAGCCATTAACTCAACAAAATCACCACATGTGTGTTTCTAGTACTTAAGCTGGTAACAAATTTTCTACAGTGCATTGAACATTTGAGGTTTCCATGTTTAGGCAACATTTGACTTTTTAAGGGCACTCGAATATAATAGCCAAAAGGACCCAGAAATAAATTATTTCTTGTTCAGAACTACCATTCATACCTAAGTTACTGATAGAATAAATGACAATACCTTTTCATGAGGACCGTCGACAGTAACCAGCAATATGCCAAGAGCCCCTACCACAAAACTGAGAAGCAAAAGCCATCCACCTTTTGCCAACAGGTATAATGCCGTTTTCTTCAAGTACTGAATAACAGCTAATGAGAAGAATTTCAGAGTTTTGAAGGGTTGTGTAGTTAGCGTCAAATTTTCTAGCTCCAATTGGTGCTCTTTGTGAACCCCTACAAAAGAGAGAAATTCTAATCAGCATAAGAGAAGCAATAGAAGCTTAGAACTTGAAAATTAGTATCAAGTAATTTTCTAATCATAGGTTGGAAGAGCACGAGCACAAATGTCTCTTTTCCCAATTTCCAACTTTAACATTCTTTCTTTTGATCTTAACATTCTCTTGAAGACTCTTCCCATCACCATGATGCTTTACTTTTGCAAACCCTTTTAATTTGTAAACACTTTAGCTACACTCTGAATCCTTCCTAAATCTCTACTAACAGATTTATCTCATAAACACATCATTTTTCTTTGTAAAGTTGCCTTGCCACCACGTAATCACTGGACTTTTAGTTTGATGATTTCTCCTTTTCCTTTTCTTAGCTTGCGCTTCCAAAATTAAAACCCTATGTTGGGTCGCTAAGCTCTCTTATCATGTGTTGTGACTTTGCTAATTCTTCTGCCTACTTTCCATATAAAAAGAACTCTACTCGTGATCTTGAGATCCCATTTTGTAAACCGTTTTGCAAAAATAATAAGATACTCCTGTTTATTTAAACAATGGTTTGCCATCATGAAATCCTTTACCAACATGAAGTCAATATAAAATATTCCTTTAATAATTTGATTAGCCGAGACCATGGACTGTGTGTGTACTCCCCCGTGTCTCTTCCAACATGATCATGGACTACATATCAACTCAACAGGACAAATATAAACCTTGTGGTTTATCCAAGCAACAAATTTAACAATAAGGCCATATCATTTCCTACCAACAATTTTGCAAATGCTAGGATGCCTCATTTTGCAATTACCAATAATTTAAAATAAAAAGAATGAAAACCTAACCTTCTATCAAAATCAGGATGCCTCATTTTGCAATTACCAATAATTTAAAATAAAAAGAATGAAAACCTAACCTTCTATCAAAATCATGCAGTCTCAACACCTCCCTCATCCCTACCCAACGAGAACTCAACTTTGTGACAAAAACAGATGAACAATTTTTACAATCATAAATGGTGGATTCATATAATTTTGGGGGAACCACAGCCACGCGACTTTTTTTTTTCAAAACTTCATATCAATAAACTAAAAACACTTCTCATCAAACATTTGTAAAACACTATATTGCCATCCCAAAAATCTTGGTTAAAATCTGTCATTGACCTATAGAACCCCAAATCCCCTCTCCATCACATTACAAATTATGAACACATACTTGCCCCGATAGAACCCTCGAAAGAAACAAGTTTCTAGACCACCCCAAATAATCGACAAACCATGGCACCAAAAAAAATTAATGCTTGCTCTCCCATAACTTTGGAAAACTGGAATGTTGTAAACCCTCTTCCACAAAATCACCTTTCAATTTGAAAAATATCAAAACACAAACAATTCCACGGATCCCAAATATCAAGACCTTCGATTTCACAGCAAAATACCAAAACCCCAATGCGATTCCGACATGAATATCTCATTCACAACAGCGAACAACTAAAACAAACCAAACTATAACATTGCAATCAATATCACGACAAAATAAATACTTTCAAGGTAGAGAATCGAAATCTAAATGAAAATAGGATTGATAAGATAATAAAACAATGAACTGAAATGAAAGAGCATGCCTGAGCTAGACATGTTAGTGGTTGCGGAAGAAGCTGTTTCTGCTGACCCCATTATTGGTCACGCACTAAAAATTGAATCTTTACTTTTGGGGAAGAAATATCTTCGCACTTTCTCTATCTAATTTCTCTATCTAATTTATCTGGGTTGCCGCTTGCATCTTCGTAATTCGGCTAAATAAAAATGAGTCAAAAGTAGACAAATAATAATTTCTCTTTTTCCCTCAAATTTAAGTACCCAAAACAAAAATTTGAAAAAATAGAGTTTCCTATGAAAATGGTTTTCAGCAGATCAGATTGAGCAAAATCGGATTGCGTTGAAAATTGGATGCGGATAATTTGTTGCGCTTGCGTTTACTCTCTATCGCCGTCGAGTATAGAGAACCTTCGTATCCACGGCACAACCGAAAATTAGAATTCTTTTGATCCGCTTCCTCGCCCCAGAAGCCTAGGACATTTGGTGATAACTAAAATTGACCGTAAGATATTTGATAAAATGTTATGAGTGGTTAAGATTGAATCAACTGATATATAAATCTCATTGTTGATGAGGTTTTATATTACATTCTACGGTCATATTTAATGGTTCACTGGTGAGAGATTTGATTTGCTCCCTCACTCTACAAGTACTCTTAATTAATCTTTTTTTTATAAAAAATTATCCTTTGATTTTGCAAGAAGAAAATAAAAAAATAGCAAAAAATGTCCAAATAATGTTTCCGTGACCCAAATAACATTTGGTGAGCTATACACACTTGTAAGGATTTATTGGTGCCGGGAAATTTTTGTTATTATCTTACTATTCTTGTAGGTACCACATTGCACTTGAAGAATGGATGAAAAGTACAAAGGAAACCCAAGGGGGCATCCACCTAAGAGACATGATTCCCCTCATGAGTACTATGTAAGAAGGTATAGAAGAGATAGGTATGATGACGAGGAAATGAGGTATAAGAGAAATAGGTATGATGAGGAGGAGATGAGGTATAGAAGAGTTAAGTATGTTGCGGAGGAAGAGCATGAAATGAGACATAGAACGAGGGACACCAATGCAAGAATGGAAGAAGCTTTTAGATCTAAAGTTGAAGAGGATAAAGCTTCAGCCATGGTGCCAAATGGCGAGGAGAAAATCGCTACTTCTATTCCTAGTGCTGGTACTTATTCTTTCTTTCATGTAAGATTTCGTGTTCAAAATAATGTATGTTGTTTGCAAGTAGATGGTGTGAGTTGTGTTAATATGGCTAGCACCCACTTAGTTACAAAACTAAACATTCACACCTTTGACCATCCAACACCATCTAAGCTCAAGTGGCATAAAGATAAAGAAGAAATTATTGTGAATAAAAAAGTGTATGTTAGCTTTTCGATTCATAGGTACGAAGACATAGTCTTATGATGTTGTACCTATAGAGGTCGCCCCTAAGCTTAGGTAGGCCATGGCAACTTGATAAAAAGTTCTTCGTGATGGATATGCTAACAAGTACTATTTTATGCATGACAATTTGAAAATTAATCTTAATTCTCCTAGCCTTCATGAAATGCTTATGGACCAAATTGCTTTGAGAAAGAAAATAGAGGAAGAAGTAAAGGAAGTGGATGTCAGCATCAATGGGGAGGATGTAGCAACTAATGATTTTGTTGGACCACCCTATTGGAAAACCCATCCAAACTTCAATCTTCTAATGATTTTGTTTTCTTTGCCACTAATGATTTTGTTGGACCAATGTTGGAAGAGTCATCCAAACTTCCATCTTCTAATGATTTTGTTTGCTTCGCCACTAATGCTAACTTTCTTTCTAGTTTGTTGATTCCTCTTTGAAGGTGAGTGAAGATGAAGTTCCACTCGAGGCACTTGCAAAGAATGATGTTTCACAAGCATATGAAGTGCACAACAATTTGAAAGGTGAAGAGGTTGATGGTGGACAAGAGCACCATATTGCCTCTAAACATGAAAATTGTGAGGAAAATAACCACAAGAGACTTAAAAGCTTAATTGTAGTGCTTAACAAGGATACAAAGATGGAATGTTGTGAAAGAGTTATATGCCTTAGGAAACCTTTGCATGATTTGTCATATGAAAAGAGGGGTTTCACTAGTAACTCTTTCCTTGCATATAGTTTTGTTCATTTCTTCCAAAGGTGAGAAACTAAATGGTAAGGCCAAGGTAATGGAGGATTTGTTTAATGTTCTAAAGTTGAAAATGTATAATATTCTCCCCATACTCTCCATTCCTTCTACTAGGTTTGTTTCTATTCCTTGGAAGCTTGTCATGCTTTGGATTGTGCTAAAACTTCTGCTTTGATTTTGCATATTAGACTATATTATTTGGGGTCACTCACTTTCCTTTTGATCTTGTGGGATCCTAAGCAATTCTTGCATTAGTTTAGTTGTTTTTTGTTTTTCAAAATAAATGATTTTGTCGACAAGTGAAATTCAAGAGGGGGAGTATGATGTGAGCCCACATGCATGCCTAGCCTAATCATGAAGCTTGGAAGAAGGTCACAAAGATAAAGACTAAAAGACCAAAAAGAGATTCAACATTCAAAGAGAATATACTTTAGTGTGTCCACCTTGATAATTGACAAGGACTCACTAAAGGTGACCAATGATAATTTAGAGAATTTCTAGAATATTAGGAGAAACCCAAGTCCCACATTGACCAGAGATAATGTCTCAAAATAGTATATAATTAAAATGCATCCATCACCTTACAAGCCGATTTTCCTTTGGTTACGACCTTAGTTACTTTGATGTGGCCATGTGCCTTGTTTTCATTTCTTTTAGTGGATTGCATGTTTGGTCTACAATCCACTAGCCCAACGTATAAATGCCTTTCCACTTCTTGTAATTCCTTAGAACTTGATGAATGAAATTCATTTGTTACACTTGAGCAAGAATGATAAATACCAAAGAGGGCGAGGGCAACACTACAACATTTAGACCCTATGGCAACGGTCGAAAAACGTTGCATAAAGCCATAAAACCGTTGCCAAAAGTTACGGCAACGGTTTTCAAACCGTTGTTCCTGCCGGCGTTGCCTTATCTTTAGGCAACAGTTATTTGTCCCCAAAGGCAACGGAAGCTGAAAACCGTTGCCACTGCCAGTTGAAACGCAACGGTTTTTTGTTCCACTCTATGGCAACGGTTGAAAACCGTTGTCAGTTATGGCAACACTTTGAAACCGCTACCGTTGCCATTTATGGCAACAGTTTCTACGTGTTGCCATACCTGGCAACGGTTTCAAAGTGTTACCATAACCGACAACGGTTTTCAACCGTTGCCATAGAGTGGAAACCAAAAACCGTTGCATTCCAACTGGCAGTGGCAACGGTTTTAGCTTCCGTTGCCTTTGGGGACAAATAACTGTTGCCTAAAGCTATGGCAACACTTTAGAACCGTTGCCATGTATGACAACACGTAGAAACCGTTGTCATTTACATCTCCAGCTATGGCAACACTTACAAGCCATAAACCCAAATGATACAGTCACAAACCTAACATTGACCATTCCGTGTTTATTTTAATAACAAATTAAAGTTGTACCCAAAATGTAACAATTTAACGGACAAAATGTATCATTATATTGCTACTACTTCAAAGACATAATTAATGTATGTTAAACAGCATAATTTGTTGCTTCAATAAGTACAAAAAAACATTGCAAAAGTTATATTGCAAAAAACATGTTCCATTTCCAAAATAAAACTTGTCAAGTCTTAAACACGTGTCTTCAAACTCTTCATCATCCAAGCCATCAAGACCAAGATCTATACCTTCATTATTTTCCTACAAAAGTAACAAAGTTCGATTAATGCAATATACAGTAACCTCAAAATTAACAATTATAACTAAACACGTCATACAAACATCATTATTCAAGCCACAAGATGTCAGCACCACAAGAATGTACGGTAACCTCAAAATTAACAATTATAACTAAACAAGTCATACAAGCATCATTATTCAAGCCACAAGATGTCAGCACCACAACAAGTAACCATAGCCCAGTTACAAGGATCAACAGCATCACCATCCCAATTACTCAAAGAAGAATCCTTATCCACAAGAGAATTCTTAATTCCCATCAAAGCTTGAACTGCATATTCAAACATTTATATAACTAGTGTACCTTAAATTTATTTATGTCAAAGAAAATTGAAATGTAGAAAGTTGTTTTTGTTCTTAGTTAGTTAAAGCTACCTTCATAGTTGACACCTTTAGAAGAAAGCAAAGCAGTTATTGAACAAGTCCACAAGAAGAAACCAAACAAAACAAAGCCATATGTCCTTTCCTTTCCATTGTTGTGTTGAAGAAGATAGAGTACCAAAAACAAAAGGAGTTTTGTTCTGTTTTTTTCTTATCTTAAAGGAAGCAGGTTTTGAAAGATTCAACAACAACTTGGTTTGTTTTGGTTAAATTATATGTCATGTTTACATCAAAAGAGGAACCAGAAATTTCACTCACTCCCACCTTTTGTGTATGTCAGATTTCAGAAGTAATATGACTTTGAAAAAGTAGCAGCATGGCATATGCTTACCAATGGTTCTACAAAGAAAGCAAAGTAAAGACTATATAATTAAAGGCAAGTGCTACTACCAATCCATGAGCAGAAATGAACTTCAAGACCCCCAAAAATCGAACACCAACAACTCCCAAGACTTTAAAATCGACCCCAGCTACCAATCTCTTCTCCTTGACACTTCCAACCACAATATAGCTCCATTTTTCTCCCTTTTCCTCTCAAACTCAACTCACTCTCCCTCTCTCTCTATGTTCCTTTCTTTTCTAAATTCTGAAAATAGGATTAAGTGAGTGTGTGTGTGGAATTCAGTATGTCTTTATGGTTTTCAGTGTGTTTGGTATGTGCAAAATTCCCATTTTGCCCTTGTCTTCTATTATTCACTTAAGACTACATCTACTTAACCAAATAACTACTCAACTGAAGAAAATGAAGGCTGAAACCATAACTTAAAGGCAAGTGCTACTACCACCACATTAAGCTCTTTTCTAGATAAATGTAAAAGATGACTGAAAAAGAAAAAAATTCCCTTCAATCATGCATTGATCTACAAATTTTTGAATAGGACATTTATTCTATTCCAAGTGATTATTTTTCAGATTTCCAAGTGATTTGTGCATCTCCTTTTCTTATTTTTCAGTAATCCCAAGTCTCACTAATTACCCTATGATTAAACACCAAATTCAATAAAAATCATGCTCCACAACCACACATTATTCAATCATCTTTCCAATCAACATGCATCTTAATATTCAACACCATTAAAGCACCAATTGATCAGCCCTTTATACAAATCAAAGTACCAATAAACATATGCATGTCATATTTGGTTCAGAACTCAATCAATCCTAATGGCAAATCAACAACAAAACATAAAAATAGGTCAAGAACTCACTTTCTCCAGAGCTCAATCAATCCTAATGGCAATCCTAAGTGAGTGTGTGTGTGGAATTCGGTATGTCTATGGTTTTCAGTGTGTGTTTGGTATGTGCAAAATTCCCATTTTGCCCTTGTCTTCTATTATTCACTTAAGACTACATCTACTTAACCAAATAACTACTCAACTGAAGAAAATGAAGGCTGAAACCATAACTTAGATACTTACTTTGAAGTCGAGGAATCTCAGTATGATTGAGATAACTCAGTAAGATTGAGATAAATTATGATTGAGAAACCATAACTTAGATACTTACTTTGAAGCCGAGGAATCTCTGAAAAGGCTAAGGTATTGAAGGTTTCCAGGATAAATTATGATTGAGATATCTCAGTTATGTAGTACCTTCTGCTGCTGGTTACAAGAGCAATTATGGTCGTGTAAACAATAACAATGGATGCAATAAGTGTTGTCCCAAAAGAAACCCTTATCAAGTATTCTCCCGCACCCTGAAAAAGTCAATGTCATACAACACAACAAGTACAACCAAGTAACAAAACACTATCAACAACAACAATCTTCAATACCTTAGCCTTTTCAATCAAAGGTTCAGCTTTAATCCTAAATAACTTGGCACCAAGCTCTGACAGATAATTTTTCGGAAACACGTACAAAATGTCACCTTCTTCAGAAACCTACAGAGACCATATTATCTCAATTACTCTTCAATAACAAAACAAAAAACTAAACACAACAAAACAAGTGATCCCTCTGTATATGTGGTACCGCATGAGAGAGAGAGAGAGAGAGAGAGAGAGGGGAAAACGAGACAGACGAACCTGAGGCTGCTTGAAATCGTGCGTCTGCGTGAATGATTTCAAGGGAAAGGAACGGTGGGTTCTGCGTGAATGCGTGAATGATTTTGAGGGAAAGGAAGGGTGGGTGGGTTCTGCGTATGCGTCGGTTCTGCGTATCTCTGCGTGGGTTCGGCGTTAGGGTGGGCTGCGTATGCGAATGAGAAAGGAGAAAGGGCTGCGTATGCGAAGGAGAAAGGGCTGAGTGTTTCTGCGTTTTAGGGTGGGTTGGGTCTGCGAAGGAGAAAGGAGAAAAGGGATTTGCTATCTGCGTATGCGTGGGTTTTTTTTTGATGAATTGCGTATGCGTGGGTTAGAGAAAGGGATTTGCTATTTTTTTATATTTTAATAATTTTCTCTACGGCAACGTTTTCAAACCGTTGCATAAAGCTTAAACAAACAACCGTTGCCGTAGATCATATGGCAACGTTTATGAACCGTTGCCTAATGATTAAACAAAAAAAACCGTTGCTGTAGACCATATGGCAACGGTTTTGAACCGTTGCCAATAAAAGTATTTTAAAAAAAATGATTCAGCAACGGGGTCAAAAAACCGTTGCCATTGATGTCTAAGGCAACGGTTTTTTTGGCGTTGCAATAATAGACGTTGTCGTAGGGTCCAAATGTTGTAGTGCAAGTTCCATTGCTAGTGTAAGGTGAAAGTTCATCATAGATTCTCCAAGATTTCTTGAGATGAGAACCTTGAGCACACAACCTTGAGGTTAGGAGAACTTAAGGATAGTGTTATCCTTATCATCTTCCTAAAGAAGAGGTGGCGGGCTTACTTCTGCACTTCCATTTCTATCTTCTCCTTATTTGCAATTTCTTGTTGTTCATGTAAGAGTTGTTTCCTTTGCGGTGTTTGTTGAGTTCTTCATATTTCTAGATAGATACATTCTTCGGGGGATCATGTTAGATCTTTTGATACGCTAGAGTGAATGGCCCTACTTTTATATAATAATATATAATAGTGAATGGCCTCGTGTCTACTTTTATAATAACTAGTATGTATGACCCGTGCGCTGCACGGGTATACATTTTCTGTTATAATAGTGATTTGAGTTTTTTCGATAATAAATTGAAATTATTTAATTAATAACATACTTTTCCTGGATGTTTATGATTATGTAGTCGGAATTTTTGTTAAATAAACAACACATATTTGTATATTGACTTATTTTAATCAAAGTCGTAGTTTCTGGAATTTTTTAAGGTACATATTATGATTTTGAATTCGAATTGCATCTTTGCGGGAGAAATGCCATTATATTTATTTTCATTTTCATTTATCACAATAGCAAGTTATGATCTCAATTTGAAATATAAATTAATTGCTAAAACGCATTAAGAAGGTAGTACATATTCTGATTTCGAATTGCATTTTTGCGCAAGAAATGCCATTACATTTAGTTCAATTTATCACAATGGCAAGTAATGATCTCAATTTGAAACATAAATTAATTGCTAAAGGAATTAATGTCGAACCCGGTGCGAAAAAAGTGTATTATTGTTGGAAATTTGAGATTTCAAAATGACAATTGTAAGTGAATTATTTAATGTGATTAGTTGTTTATGCAAATAGCATTATATTCCTTCATTTTTCTTCAGATTTTATTTTAGCCAAGAAATGTTTCTGTGGATTTTTCTGGTCAGGGTATGCGTATACGTAACAGATTAATATGGGTTTCTATTTGCTGACATGTTATCCACATATTATTAATTTGATTGCGTGGCTTTTTATTAAGTTATGCATGGCAGCCTACTTTATTAATTTGATTTTATATAGTTATGATTATGATTACTCAATGCTGTATAGTTTTTGTGTGCATTGTAAAATATAAGAATTGTAATAGTTTTATTATTGTAAGGATAAATTTAGAAATTAAAAAAAAATAATTATCCTGAAAATAAATTCTAAATCTTTATTTAGAAAACGTTAAAAATTAAAATTAAAATTTAAATGATAAGTAGGAAGTTAAAACTGAAAAAATCTTGGTAATTTAAAGAACAATAAGGTTACGTGCAATATTTAAGAAACAAAAATAGTAAATCATATGTCAAACTTTTCATAGTTCAAAATACACTTTAAACCATTGCTTGATAAAGAACTGGTGAAATATAACCAATATTTGAAGCATATCATGACACACAAATCAGAGTTTTATAAAGAACTGAAGATTGTTATATTGCTCTAGCTACACCCAACTTCCTTCCAAGTCTTAGACGTATATATTGCTTTGGTTGTATAAACTTCATGCATCAACAATTGAAAAACTTAGAAAATTACATCTTGGATCGGCTCAAAATCATTTATTCCAACTACATATACTCCATATTTGGTAAACTATCTTGTCATTTTCTATAGGTAAATCTTTGAACTCTATTAACATATATTATATCATCTTAATTTTGAAGACTCAAAATGTGCTCCAATTAGTTACCCCCACCAGCCATCAAGCAATAATTGTGAGTCGTTGTCTTCCAACAGCTCCTCGTAAGCCATCAATATGCCTCCAGCTGAGACATCAAAACATCACCGCAGAGAAAAAGAAAATGTAATTAGAAAAAATACTTGTGATGAAATTTACTGTTAAAGAGGCGATTCATTTTGGTTGTAAAAACCTAGAAACAAATATTTGAAATATATAAATAGAAATAGAACAAAAAAGAGGAAGCTATAGACCAAAAAAGAGAACAAAAGAGAAGCTAGATGATAACATTTAGATATAAAATAGTCTAAAAAGAATACTTTTAAAGTTTATTTTTTCAGATGTGTGAGTGGGGTAAATTTTTTAAAATTTTTTTGACAACTATTTCAAAAAATTATTTCAAATTTTTGAAATTCCAAGTAGTGAAAAAATTCAAAATCGGTTTTTTTACCGATTTAGTGAAACTTCCTTTACATGATTTTTTTTTGAAATTATACGATTTAAATGTATGCATTAGGAATGTCCAAAACTATGAAACGCATTTAGCAATTAATGGTGCAAATTATGATAAGAGTAAAAACAGCTACAGGTACCATTATATATTAGGAAGATGGGAGCAAATGTATTCAATTTGCATTAAACTCTTTTTTTTTACAGCCAATTTGCATTAAACTCCATTCGGAATGCACTTAAACGCAATTATTATTACCCATAAAAAAAGGAGCCGCAATTTTGTGAAATGATAGTCGTCCAGATCGCCACACATATGTAACTTTGAGACTGGACCGTTCAGATTAGACAAATGGATGACTTGGACGTCACCTATTTTTAATTTTTAATACATGGCTTTTTTTATTAGTGACATGGACAGCTGATTTGGACCATTCGTGAATTTATATAACTAGTATGTATCACCCGTGCGCTGCATGGGTATACATCTTCTTTTTAGAATTTACATTTAAATTATTTGGTTGTTAACTAGTATGTAGAATTCGGTATGTAGATGTTTATATAACTAGTATGTAGATGTTTATAACTATATCATTGTTGTTTTTGGAATGAAAAATACACATTTGTAGATTGTCTTATTAGAATACAAAAAGCAATCTGTAATTGGGTAGCCCTTTATCGGCCGAAGTGTTTGTTTTGGTCTCTGGAGTTACAACAATACTCGGTGTAGTGATACTTTGGGACAGCCTAAAATCACAAACAGTTTCAATTAGATTTTTTTTTTGACAAAATCAATTAGATATTTATAATGCTTATAAATTGAATATGTAATGTGAGAGTATATATGAAAAACATTGCAATTAATTAAACAACCTCTCAAATGTCAGGATTAATAAGCAGTTTAGAAGCATGCATGGTAGTCAGGATAAAAGTCTTCCATGAAAATCATTAAGAAAATTATATTACGTGGATGGTCGATTGAGATATAATATATATCACCGAACTTGATAAAAGTTGTACGGGTCTTGTATATTAGAATTATGTGAAATGTAACTACAAATAAAGGGATGACTTGCTGTTGTTTTTCTAATATACCCGCGCAACACCTACCCCAGTCAGGATCCCAGCGATATCTGTCAAGACAATAGACAACAAAACAAAACAGAAAATGTTTTTTATAGACAAAGTGGTTAGGACGTAGTGTGTACGCCTACGGTTTTCTACAAACAAAACAGAAAATGTTGATAGTTGAATGATGCATCTAATTAACAATAAAAATAGTCTTAGTCAAACCTAGATCAAAGCACTATTCGGGTGCGGTGAAACGGTACGGCAGATAGGGGGACTGCTTCTGTTGAAGCAGGGCGAATCTTAGTAGCCAATAGGAAGTGAGCATGTAAGAATGTCTGGCAGGTCGATAGTCGCCGGAATTAGGGGCCATAGTAAATTTTGAAATGTAATAAACATATCCCTCCTGAATGTCCTTGTCCAGTTTATATATAAAATGCCGCTCCATGTGTCCCTGAATCGTATTGCCCTGCAACACGTATAACATTTAAAAACAGCACGTGATATTAGACCAAATTGGTTAAAGGCTATAAACACCAAAACAATCTTATCCATACTAAACATGTTTGGATGATCGATTCAATAATGGCTTGATATACAAAAGTATAAGAATACTACATCCTGTAGCACTAAAAGTTTTTTATATATAATTGAATAAATACAGATCTAAACAAACATATTGTAGTGATAAAAGTAGACGATGGAGAAATGATTCATTCAATTGAACCAATACACCCATGAATACTCACAAAATTTTACAATTTCTAATCACACTTCTCGCTATAATGGCTTTGATTATACTAATATGCAAATGTTTGTATATTACACATCAAATAATATAAGTTGTGTTGTATTTATTTAACCAAAAAAATACGAATGATTTTGGATTTGTTACAAAATGCGCATATAGCACTGTGAAATTATAGGCATAAATTTGTTGAAATTTATAGGCATGGCAATGAGATGGCGTGGGGGTGGAGGAGAGTACTACTCTAATCCCCACCACATAGTTTTTCTCCTTGTGCCCGTCCCCACAGTCCTCTTGGGGACCTCGTAAAATGTTAAAAAAATCACCAAAAACCCAAATTAAAATTTGATAATTCAAAGAAAAATACAATAGTTAGACTAAACAAATCATAGTTTAATATTTTAATATAAAATGATATAAAATTTAGTCCTTGTATATTTTGATATTCAAAAGATAAAATTAAAACATAAAAGTTAGCATATATTAATAATTTATAAATATTTTTAATTAAAAGACATTTTTTTTGATCTAATGGAATTAAAACACATATAAGAAGACTAAAAAACCAATTACTTATGATAAAATATACATCTATAATAAGGGTATTTATGTAATGTATTTATGAGACAGAGAATGATCTCTATCCCCATCCTTGAATTGGCAGCAGAGGAATCATCTCTCCCGTCCCCGTCTCAACCTGAAAAAATTCCTTGCTTGCGGAGGATTATGGGGAAATCCTTGTGGAGATCCCCACGCTCAAGGTAGAAATTGCAATTTGAACCCTCTCCTACATTCTCTCAATCATCCTACACACTCTCTATCTCTCTCATAAGTTCTTATAATCTTTCTTACTTTTTCTATCTCTTAAATATATTATTTAAGTATTCTAAGGTATAATAGAACCATTTTTCATAAACTCTGAATTTCCGTAAATACATGACACAAAATAAATTAATTATATCTAATCCTAAGATATAATAAAACCAATTCTAACTATGATGCAGTTAAATTGGAATTCGCGCCTTGAATTATGGATTGAAAGTATAGAAATTGGCATTTACAATAATGAACAATACGTAGGCAGTGTTTGATTATTTTATCATATTTAATGTGATTGTCGGCTCATACTATGTATGATTTGATAACATTATACGATTTGTTTATATATTGAGTTTTGAATTGAATATTGAATATGATGTGATTGCCTTGAGGTAAAATTAATTAAACCTTATCTTCTATTATTAAATGATACAACATTACTATTATCATTTTCAGCAAATGTGCAATATAATATTTACCCATTTGATCAATTGCTTTATAAGGTTAAATTTAGTGGTAATATATTTACTCATTATAAAAATAATCAATTTTTTTAACCTTTAAATAATAAAATCAATAGGACTTAGTGATGATAAATATGGCAAACAGAGTGAAAATACGTAAAATTCCATTAGGTCTTCAGTAACGGGATATTACACGACATTGTAACTAAAATTGAACTTCATAACAAAAACTAATAGGGGGGTGTATTGGTTTTATAGGTTTTTTGAAGAGAAAATATTTATTTATTTAGTTTTATGGGTTTTTTGTAAAAGAAATTGTTTTTTTAAAAGGAAATAAATAAAAAACGAAAAGGCGCTGCATTAGTAAAACTGGGGTGCAATTAGAGCAGAGGGCTGTATTATTAATAGGGGTGCGAATAACGTACAGAAACCCAATTTACATTTTCTGGGTTTTAAGAAGTGGTCTGTGAACTGGGCTTTCAAGGGGGCAATATAATTAAAGAAAGGGGGTGTAAAACTAAATCTGACATTTTCTAAAAAATAAAATATAATAAATAAAGATTAAAGGGATGTATATAAGGGAAGTATCAAAAGAGGGAACCCTAATTTCCTCTACTCCTTCTCAGCGCCGCACAACTCCATTTTAGAGAGAGAAGTGCGAAATTTTTGAAAACAATGAATACCAGAGAGAGAAAGAAGAAGAAAGAATGGGAGAGAAAAAGGAAGGGAGAGGGACGACGATGATGGGGGCTTTGCCGGATAGGGAAGCGATGCGCGATGGTGAGGGAGAGCTCACGGTGAAGACGATGTGTGGTCGACCGTTCCTTGACCGGCGTGGAAGACGACAGCGGCGACGATCAGCTTCAAGTGGTGCAACGTTAAAATAGTATTACGATGGGAGTCACGACTGCAAAAAAGGGGGGATTCGCGGCGGCATTGGGCACATGACCACTGCAGAAAAGCTTCCATTGAACAATGATTTCAGGAGCTGATTCGTTTTTTGTCGCTACTGATGCTTGAATCTTCAAATTGATTATTTGGTTTAGTATATGTAGTTGGAATAAATGATTTGTAAATGATTCCGGAGGTGGTCCCAAATCCACCCTAAAATCGCTCTTGAGTGAGTAGATGAAAGTCAAGATTATTGAAGGGTGGAGAGGCTTCTAAAGGAAGGAGTGGGTGAGAGGATAAGTGTATTCAGAAAGAGAGAAGATACATCTATTTTGGATATTGCTCTTTTGCTTTTTCTTTTAATATGAATTTGAATTTGAATGTATTATATTTTTGGAACAATTTGAATGTATCATTAAAATCACAATTATCAGTATTTAAAACTTTTTGACTGGACATTAATTGTTTTGGATGCCTATTTGGATGCCACGTAATTATACAGATTAATGCGTGGAATTTATGATGATGACTTGGATTTTTTTTAACGATAGTGTGGACGTCTACATGGACTATTCATGAATTTATATAATTATGATTATGATATGATATGGTCGTTGCACTAAACATTGAACACACAAGTACGAACCCACAAATTTCAACTAATAGACAAACTGATAATAAAAAAAATATTATAAGAAAACATAATATTTCGAGATTGATCCCACGACGTTGTGGTCATCTAAAGTGTATATGGTCCATAAATTCTTTTTTGAATCCTCCATTAAGGTCACCAAAAAATGGGTCGCCGTCGTCTATATTTGTAACAAAAGTAGTTGTTGGTGTGCTCATAGACATGACAATAGTTGTTGCTTGGCGATAAGTAAATGACTCCTGTATCAACAACAATTAAATTTATTAATCCAAACATGTGATGGGGTCTGAAGATACAACAATCTTGAAACTGAAAATGAATATGTGGAATATTTCTTTTTTTCTTATCAGATTAATAATGATGTTACCTCTTCATCCATTTTGTATAGAATAAAATGGTCAGTGGTGGATTTCACCATGCACCCGGGACAATAAACGCATTCTGATCACGCAATGTATGTTCGTTGGTGCAGTCGACCTTAAAAAGCTACGTTTGTTTGTAATTTCTATCCAAGGCATATGGTTCAGATATCTACAAATTAATTATCAATATCCGTTAGAACATGAGATGAAGATTTCGAAAGTCATAAAATAAAGAATCGTCACCCAGAAATCATAACTCGTTCATATGGAGCAGCATTTTCATCTAAAAGGTGTTCATCATAAAAGTAGAATATGTTGCATCACCATTGAGGGAAAATATTGGGGTACTTGTGTGGTCAGCTACTATAACCTCAACACCAGATCTATAAATGAAAAATAATTAAACAGTGTAAGGAACACTATATATATGGGACAGAATAGAATGGTGAAGCGTATTTCATAGACGAACATATATTGATCTGACCCTGTTGTTGAGATTACACCAATTATATGGGCGAGTACAACATAAGAGGACTCCTGAAATAATTTGGATAACAACCATTAGTCAATCAACAAAATAAAATCAGAAAAAACAATAATACATTGACATTTTACAAACTCCTCTATAAATTCATAAAAAATGTTATAATAAAAACCATATATTTTTAGACACAAATACATACATGCGAGATAGGACCATTAGTAAGGTCTGCCAGGTTAACGTAGTTGTTGTCTAAAGCAACACCGCATACAACGATGCTGAAAATTCCATGGGTCATAAAAAGCTACTGAAAAAATCCTTATGAAGTCATAAAAAGCTAATTTCGAAAATCAGTTTTCCTCTATCATATCATATATAGTAATTATTCGAGAAATTTGTGGGGGTAATGAATTTCGAAAATCAATTTTCTGAAATTTGAAATTTGAATTCATATTTTGAAATTGAAATTTGAATTCATTTAGTTTTTTTTTTCTTTCCGAAAGTTTGAATTCATTTAGTTTGATGTGTTTTGTCGCGGGTCCCAAAAATGTGCTTGTTTTAATATGATTCAACATTAAATGTAATTCATACTAAAATAAATGTAATTGTATTTACTATTGGGTTGTCAGTTACTCTGATTGTAGGGATATTATAATTATATTTACCATTGTTGATTGGTTGGTGAAATCGAAAATGTTAAAGACTTGGCAAACACACAATCAACAAAATTAAGGTGACCATTTAATGTCAGTTATTTCCTGATTAGGATTGAATTTGAAATTTCCTTGATTTTCAGCAGCTATTACGCACCGTATGAAATGGTGGCTACTAATGTTTGTTAAGGATTCGATTGAATTAAATGCATTATCGTTGACTGCGGATAACAAACTTAAAGGGTGGTCTTAGTGTATTGATTAAATTTAAAATTCAATTTTATTATTTCTCATCGAAAATTAGGCTGTTACATAATTTCATATTAAATAGTCTTAATGTTCCTTTAGTGAAATGAAATTCTGAATTAGGAATTTGATAATTATTGTAACATAAATATAATTTTGTAGAGGGATTTTTGATTTCCAAAATGATTTTTTCGAATTGGCATCTATTGTTAAAATTTTAAATTTTGAAATTGGAAAAGATATATTAAATGAGAGTAAATGTTATGCTTGTTGGATAATAAATTGGGGATTTCGTTATTTAATAATTAACGCGTTTTTTAAAAAAAAAATCACACAGAACATGCTTATTGGGTAGGAAACGATGACGTGGTGTGACACATAATTAAATTGAATGATTGCATGGCTTTTTGAAAAAATACATGGACAGCCTATGTGGATAGCTTATGTGGACTATTCACGATTGATTATAATTAAGATGAAATTCGAATTCAAATATTAAAATTTTTTGGAAATATTGATTCACTGAGAGTCTCATAATGTTGTTAATAATGCCATGCGTTTACTAATTAATGATCCAGTTAATGAAAGTAATAAAATCCAGTCAAAGAAATCCTTTTGCATTAGGCATATTCGCATATCTGAATTAAATTTTCATTGTAACCATTATATTTCCTTTAAAGTGTAATAAATAGGATATCATTGAGATAGGAAATTTCCACAAAATGGAATCAATTGACCATTATGTTTGGAAGATTTCTGATTCCATCCCCAAAAAATCGCGTGTAATATATTAATGTTGGTCACTGCAGAAAATCCGTAGAAGAATTCCCTTAATGTTGATTCCATCCTCATTGATTTTCGCACATTTAAGCTTAATGGACCATTTTTAAATTCTCTCACCTTGGCCGTTTAATACACATTAAATCCGTTTTTATTATACACATTAAATCCGTATAAATTCATTACAGCATCAATACTGTTTTTATTACGTTTCCTTTAAATCCGTTTTTTTTTATTGACTTCCTTTCCACACAACTGACGTGTTTGCCACCTATTTTACAGGTGATTGCGTGGCTTTTTTTGATAAAATACATGGCAGCTTAGTTGGATGGTCTATGTGGACGGTTCCTGAATTAATATAGTTATGATATATAATATATAATAGTGAATGGCCTCGTGTCTACTTTTATAATAATATATAATTTTGCTAACAGAATCTCTGCCTGTGCAAAATAAGATGTGTGGCTATATTCTTTGATTATGCATCCATAAAGGAAAGAGATGAAAACTACATCCGGCTGGTCCAACTAATAATTTAGGCTAAATAGCATTTTTGGTCTTTTATCTTTGCTTCAGATTTCACTTTGGTCCTTTATCTTTTTTTTGGTCCGTTTTGGTCTTTTATCTTTCATTTTCGTTTAACTTTGGTCCTTTATCTTTTTTTTTTGTCTGTTTTGGTCCTTTATGTTTCATTTTCGTTTCATTTTGGTCCCTCACGTTATTATTTAATTCAATTAAAACATTAAAACAATTAAAACAAAATTATTTTAAAACAATTAAAACAATATTTTGGTCCCCACCGTGAACCCCCCCCCCCCTCACTATTCATCACCTTCAACCTCAAATCACTATTCACACATAAACCTCTTTTGTTCCACTCACCTTAACCCAACCAAACTCTAATTTCTTCACTCCAAGCTTGCAATCAATCACTCAATGGCATATCCCTAAGCTTTCAAGACAAGAATGAGCCAAGAAACTCAACATTCCTCATTTCTTCCCAATATTCGAAAATGGTGAATTTGTGTAGAGTGAGTTGATGATGATGATGTTGGTACCAAATCGAAGAGGAAGTAATGCTGAACGTTTTTCGTGTTGGAAGGAAGTCGTTTTGATGAGCCTTTGGACTTCGTTTTTCCTCTTCTTCTCCTTCACCCATTCTTTTCTCTTTTTTTTCCTTTTCTCTCATTTCTCTCTGTTTCTCTTCTTTCTCGCGTACCTTCCTTTTCTTTCTTTCTTTCTATTCTTTAATTCTCACACACACACATATTGTTTTAATGGTGGGGATATGAATGGTTGAAGATGATGAATGGTGGGTGGTGGTTGTTGGTGGCTGACGGTGGTTCACGGTGGGGGGGGAGGGGTTCACGGTGGGGGACCAAAATATTGTTTTAATTGTTTTAATATAATTTTGTTTTAATTGTTTTAATTGTTTTAATGTTTTAATTGAATTAAATAATAACAGAGACCAAAATGAAACGAAAATGAAACATAAAGGACCAAAACGGACCAAAAAAAAGATAAATGACCAAAGTGAAACGAAAATGAAAGATAAAGGACTAAAACGGACCAAAAAAAAGATAAAGGACCAAAGTAAAATCTGGAGCAAAGATAAAGGACCAAAAGTGCTATTTAGCGAATAATTTATTTCTGCCCCTTCTCCTTTTAAATCTTCTTTTCTTCTCCATTTTGCCAAGCTAACCGAATAAGAAGAAGCCAGGTGTATAAATAGCACGACTTCTTCACATGATAATAATTTCAAGAATCTCACATCATATCCTATTTGTACTGAGAAAGTGTTTGTACGTTAGTTGGAGATAGCTAGTAAGAAGAATGATGATGGAGAACAACAAGCAGAGGGTAGTGGAAAAGAACAAGACAAAAAAGGTTAAAGGGAGAGTTGTTTTGATGAAGAAGAGCTTGTTGGATTTCCATGACATCAAAGCCAATGTTCTTGATCGTGTTCATGAGTTTCTGGGAAAGGGTGTCTCCATTCAGCTCATCAGTGCTACTACTCCTGACCCAGGTCTTCATAATTCTTTCCCCCATCCCTTCTCTAACTTAACTTTGGCCACAAGCAATTATAATTATAATTATAATATAAGAGATGCTTGTACACATTAACTTTAGTAACAAGAGTGACCAAGAAGCAAAGGATCTGATTCTTAACTGTTCGATTCAATCTCACATCTTTTTCTGTTGCAAGCTAAAACTCTATCATAAACAGTGAATAAATAAATAAATAAATTAAGCTTGAATTATTTTTGCTTTACTTTATTTGTTGGCTTGGCAGAAAATCTTTTGGTAACATATAGAGAGTGACTAGTGACTGGGAACTTTTAAACTTCTATCTCTTAGTACTATTTTTTATATGCGGTTGTTAGTGATTAATTATTAGTTATTCATGCATGGGAGGAATAAATATTATTTTTTAGGATTTGAACTTTCTTCTGGTACTATTATTGGTTTAATAACTAAATTTTGGGTGTGTTAATTAATTACTAGGAAAGGGACTAAAAGGGAAGCATGGAAAAGTGGCATTGTTGGAGAGATGGGTTTCAAGAATTTCATCATTGACAACAGCAGGAGATGCAGAGTTTGGTGTTACATTTGAGTGGGAAGAGAGCATGGGAGTTCCTGGGGCATTCATAATAAGAAATAATCACCATAGTCAGTTTTACCTCAAGACACTCATCATAGAAGACATTCCGGGACATGGTCCTGTAACTTTTGTATGCAATTCTTGGGTTTACCCTACTCATCGTTACACGCAGGATCGTGTCTTCTTCACTAATAAGGTAATTCATTTCACTCAAATGGTGCCACTTTCCTATATTACCTGTTTTTTTCTTTTTTCTACAGTATAATTAATTTGTTCCGTCAATTTCATATGGTTACACTCATTTTTCAAACACATTCTTTTGTGACGCACACAGTAGAGTTCGGTAGTTGGGGCTAATCCTCCCTTAACTAAGGGTCGGGGGTTCGATCCCCACATTAGGTACGGAGTAGCGTTAAAATTCTGGGTTATCTGTCCTGTCCCTCGAGGTACCTACAATTCAGCGAGGAGATTAGTCACTGCGATCGGCGGTAGATGATACCCTGGATAAAACAAAAAAACACATTCTTTTGTATTGGTCGAATTAAATCTCATTTAATTATGCGAGTCTTGTGTCACTTTGGTGGAGCCTGTGCATATTTTAACCAATAAAATAGACTGTTTAGAGAGTTTGACACTAACATTTTCAACAATATAATCATTAGTAATATTTTTAAATTATTTTTTACAATAGTTAATTCACTTAAATGAAATTGGGCCCCACCAAAAAAGGTCCTTCAATATATTTTTAGACTTTTAGTGCGTTTTGATTTTACTCTTTGTAAAAGAAGTATGTGTTTGGTTGTTATAGAACATTTTATTCTTTAACCAACACCTTGGCAGAGCGGCATAATTAGTTTTTGTTGAAATCATTGGGACACTACGTGCGTAGGTAGTAATGATCCGAAAAAAAAAAAATTTTATTTTTGAATTTGGTCTTTGACCTAAATTTAGAGGAAAATGAAGGGTTTTTGTTATAAATTTTTATATAAAAAAAAAACAAAATCAAATTAAAGTATTTTGCAGGGACAAAGAAAGTTTTTAGAGTGACTGAAAATTAAAATATATGTACAATTTTTGTTGTTAATTGGTATGAAAATGAAAGCAAAGCCCTAAAGATATTGGATTATGAGATGGAAATGGATTCTCTCTTAGTTAATCATTCATGGAGAGGATCCTAATCATCATATCCTCTTTATTAAAGTTTATCCATAAAAAGAACTATATTTTACAATTTGTTTGTATTCTAAAATAATAGTATGCCCTACCATCATCTCATTAAGATATAATAGTATTCACACCTTACACACAAGACAACAAGAGTATTATTATTATGTAAAACTTTATTGAGATAGGATGAGTTTGTGATCCATTCCATTCAATTCCAGTGCTATCTTCCATGTCAAACACCTGAGGCACTACGGAAGTTGAGGGAAGAAGAACTGGTAAGCCTCCGCGGAAAAGGGTTTGGGAAACTCAATGAGTGGGATAGAGTGTATGACTATGCATATTACAACGATTTAGGAACTCCGGATGATGGTCCACAATATGCACGCCCTGTTATTGGTGGTTCACAGCACTTTCCATATCCTCGTAGAGGAAGAACTAGTCGTCCTCACACCAATACAGGTTAGCATTTCATTTGTTGCACCACTAGTACTGCATCCTATAATTAAAGCCACCGACACTGACACAGACACCGATAACAAATCTAATGTTCACTTACAATGAGTATTGTCTCATGGTTGCATTGCAGATCCTAAAACTGAATCAAGATTGCATCTCTTGAATCTAAATATTTATGTTCCAAGAGATGAACAATTTGGCCACGTTAAGTTCTCAGATTTTCTCGCTTATGCACTCAAATCTGTTGCTCAAGTCCTGCTTCCAGAGCTTAAATCCCTTTGTGACAAAACTATTAATGAGTTTGACACCTTTCAAGACGTACTTGATATTTATGAAGGGAGTTTTAAACTACCAAGTGGAGCTATGCAGAGTAAAATTAGAGAACTTATTCCTTATGAGATTTTTAAGGAACTTGTTAGGAATGATGGCGAGAGATTCCTCAAATTCCCACTGCCTGACGTCATCAAAGGTATACATATAACTACCAATTTCACCTTCCTCGGATGGACTCAATCATATGACTTTTTTTTATGATTGACTAGTATTTGTATAATTGCAGCAAGTAAGACAGCATGGAGAACAGATGAAGAATTTGCAAGAGAAATGCTTGCTGGTGTTAATCCTGTCATCATCCATCGTCTCCAAGTAACATTATACGATACAATCGCTATTTATAATTTTAGAATTTAACTACTAGTGTAAAAAAAATTACACAATCATCTAATCATATCTTTCTATGTTGATATTAATTTTTGCAGTTATTTTATGATATTTTTACAATGTTTTAAGATATAATAATTTTACATGTAGGAATTTCCTCCATCCAGCAAGCTAGACCCCAATGTCTATGGAGATCAAAATAGCTCTATACAAGCAAAGCACATTGAAAATAATTTAGATGGCCTCACAATAGATGAGGTACTAATTAATCAGTATTTACTTTTTCCTAGACCATGATTGTGTGAAAATGAAGCCATATTGCAATCTCTATATCAACAATCAAACATATTTATATTGCAGGCTCTTCAAACAAACAAACTATATATATTGGATCACCATGATGCCCTGATGCCATACTTAAGTAAAATAAACTCAACCAACACAAAGACTTATGCCACTAGAACAGTCTTGTTTCTACAAGATGATGGCACATTGAAGCCACTAGCTATTGAATTAAGCTTACCTCATCCACAAGGAGAACAACATGGAGCTGTCAGCAAAGTTTTTACTCCCGCACAAGAAGGAGTTGCAGCCTCAGTGTGGCAACTAGCTAAAGCATATGCTGCTGTTAATGATTCAGGATATCATCAACTTGTTAGCCATTGGTATGTCATCCATATTAGTAAGCTTAACTCAATAATAGCAAAATGTTTCAAACATGAATTAATTAATAAAGAGAAATTTATGACTTTTTGGCAGGTTATACACTCATGCAGTGATTGAGCCATTTATAATTGCTACAAACAGGCAATTGAGTGTTCTTCATCCAATTCATAAACTCTTGAAGCCACACTTCAGAGATACAATGCATATAAATGCCTTAGCTCGACATACACTCATCAATGCTGGAGGGGTACTTGAGAAAACAGTTTTCCCTGGTAAATTTTCCTTGGAAATGTCAGCTCTTGTATATAAAAACTGGGTATTCACAGAGCAAGCATTACCAGCTGATCTGCTTAAGAGGTGAGTTCATCAACTTAAGCCTGAAAGTGACTTCTAGTCCAATTTACCAAAACAAATTGTAACTCTTTTTTATTGGAATTTAGAGGGATGGCAGTTCAAGATTCAAGCTGCTACCCTCATGGAATTAAACTTCTGATAGAGGATTATCCGTTTGCTGTTGATGGACTAGAAATATGGGATGCAATTGAAACTTGGGTGAGTGAATATTGCAATTTTTACTACACATCTGATGACATGGTTGAGGATGACACTGAACTCCAGTCTTGGTGGAAAGAAGTCCGGAATGAGGGTCACGGTGACTTAAAAGATAAGTCATGGTGGCCAGAGATGAAGACTAAGTTTGAGCTCATTCAATCATGCACTACTATTATCTGGGTGGCTTCTGCTCTCCATGCAGCTGTGAACTTTGGACAATATCCTTATGCTGGTTACCTCCCTAATCGTCCAACCGTGAGTCGCAGGTTCATGCCAGAGCCAGGTAATCATTGATGTTTACTAAAGTGATTTAGTAGAGATGTTTATATACAAGAAACATTACAAATTTAAATTGCAAGCTAATATAATAAGGTTCAAATTACAAGTTTAAACTAACATCTAAGTTAACACTCCTTTATTAGGGACTCCGGAATATGAAGAGCTTGAGTCAAACCCTGACTTAGCATTCCTGAAAACAATTACAGCACAGTTCCAAACACTTCTTGGTGTGTCATTGATAGAAGTTTTGTCTAGGCATTCAACTGAAGAAATTTACCTTGGACAAAGAGAGAATCGTGAGTGGACTTCAGATGCTGAAGCATTGGCAGCATTTGAGCGGTTTTCACAGAAGCTGTTGGAGATTGAGAAGAATATCATGAAAAGGAACAAGGACACAAGATTGAAGAACAGAAATGGGCCAGTGAAGATACCTTATATGCTTCTCTATCCCAATACCTCAGATTATTCTAGGGAGGGTGGACTCACTGGGAAGGGAATCCCTAACAGTATATCCATCTAAAACAATTCTACTTCTTCTATCCTCTTATTGAATTCTTGCTATTTGTGTGTATAAATAAAAAGTTTGGGTGTCAAAAATACTATTTATGTAGCTCTACCTACGATGATTACTTTTGCCATTTTTTTTTATCTTGTTGTTATGCCAAGACTAGACTGTATGAAATTTATAATATCAAATGTCTTCAAGTTATCATGCAGGCACTGCTTTAATTAGTTTAAGCAAAGCAAGTAATTGTGAAAGTTTAGAGTATTGAAGGTTTAATCACTAGGTTGAATGTTTGATCATAGTCTAGTTCAGGGACGTTGGTGTAAGCCTTTTGTAACTTGTTCAATAGAGCCAGCCATCTGGGAGACGCTTCACTCTAAAGTCTAAACACCCACTTACGTTCATAAGATTAGATGTTGTATTTTTTGGACGACAAATACCCACTTATACCCTTATTAAGGAAAATTTATGATAACAACAAATACCGATTCCCCATGTATGTTCATTGGTTAGGCACATTCACTAGCAATACATTCTTTTTTTGAAGCAAACCAACTCAACTCATTTCATTCATTAAAATAGAAGTAATACAATGAGGAATTAGGTCATCCACTTGGTAAGTGACTAGCATAACAATGAGCTGCCCTAGGTAGACTATGAGCAACACAATTGGCTTCTCTCCTAATATAACCGACAATATACAATTTTGAATACGATTAATAATTTCTTGGCAGCTAGATATAATGACCCCAAATTCAGTTGCAAACTTAACCCACCATTGACTGCATTCGCCACTTGTTTACGGTCTAACTCCACATCAACTCGTTGAATACCTAGATGAAACATCCAACGAAGAGCTTTCGGTAAACCCAAAGCTTCAATCTCTTGAGGTTTCAAATACCCATCAAACCAAATTGATTTTGTGGATAAAAAGATACCGTTGTAGTCCTTGAGGCAAAATCTTGCTTCCACATCTCTTCTCTTGCTCGAACCATGCACTGTCAACATTGCACTTGAGGCGTCCTGCAATCAATTTTGACCAGTGTTGCGGCTCCAAATAGGAGCTATACATCTATTCCCCATGAAAGAATAGTTTTGAAAAAAATGTAAATTTTTAGAATTAATAATAGGACAAACCGACTTCCTTAGCCCGTGTGTTTGTCTAAATTTGTCTCTAATAAAAAAGACCAGAGAAAGAATGTGTTTGTCTAAATTTCACACCGATTGAAGATGATAGTTAAGTACATTTAACTTTTTTAATTTCATCTCAAAAAGAAATGCATTTACTAAACTACCTCTAATCATATAATAGTCCTCTCCTCATAATACCAATGAATCAAGTTAAGAGTATTTTTAAAATAGTAACATAAGTATAAGTAAATTAATTGAATTTTACTTATATTTTTATTTTTCAGTTAATCGAACTTCAATATTTTTCCTTATAATTGAGTTTTGAGGTAGTTGGTTGATAGACCATTTTTTTTCTTGTCTCTTTTAGGAGAATAGATTTTTGAAATTCCTTTAGATTGGTTAAAACTAGACTATTGAACATTGATGAGGTGCATGAATAAGTGGTGTGCCGCTAGTGCGAGACATGGAATCAAAATCATACACTCTAATTGGTCCAAGTCATATTACCTTATCCATATCCACATCCACATCCACATCACACATCAAAAATCTTACAAACTCTCCTGATCACACTACCTTTCTTTTCTGATTTTCTCATTGATCTCTCACAACCCCAACACTCTTAGTATCCATCCAATTCTCCATGGCAATGACAACCCAAGCTTCCCTCTTCACGCCCCCTCTCTCAGCTCCCAAATCCACTGACCGTATCTCTGTACCATGGAAACAATCATCCACCTTATCCTTCAAGTTCACAGTTCCAAGAAACATCAAAACATCTGCTTCTACTGATGAAACAACATCAACAGAAACACCAGCAAAAAAAGAAGCACCTGTTGGTTTCACCCCACCTCAATTAGACCCAAACACTCCCTCCCCAATTTTTGGTGGTAGCACTGGAGGCTTATTGCGGAAGGCCCAAGTGGAGGAATTTTATGTGATCACATGGGATTCTCCAAAAGAACAAATCTTTGAAATGCCCACTGGGGGTGCAGCTATCATGAGGGAGGGTCCTAACTTGCTTAAGTTAGCAAGGAAAGAACAGTGTTTGGCTCTTGGGAATAGGTTGAGGTCTAAGTACAAGATTAAGTATCAGTTCTATAGGGTTTTCCCTAATGGAGAAGTTCAATATTTGCACCCTAAGGATGGTGTGTATCCAGAGAAAGTCAACGCGGGTCGTCAAGGGGTTGGTCAGAATTTTAGGTCTATTGGTAAGAATGTTAGTCCTATTGAGGTTAAGTTCACTGGCAAGCAACCTTACGACTTGTGAGTGAGATCTAGGAGTGCTTAATTTCGCATGTTTTGATGTACTTGTGATCAAATTTATGTGAGAAATTAATGTTAAGCAGTTAAGTTCTTTACCTTTTGTTTTTACGGTTATTTACTTTTGTTTGTTCTATGATTATTGTTGTGTCAACAGACTCAACACTCAACACTCAACAGCATGTTTTGGAATATTAATTTGACTTAGCTTCATCAAGCCTTTTCTAAACTGGCACTGGTGATCCCGAAACTAAGTGTGGATGGGTTCTGTAGAATGAATATTCACCGGATACCGGATACGATACGGAATACGACACGATACGAATACGGGGATACGGGAAAATTTTGAAAATCAAGATACGACACGGTTGGGATACTTTAATAAAAAATTAAATTAAAATTTAAATATATAAAAACATAACAGAAAAAATAAAATAGAACAGAAACAAAAATAGAAAAAAACAAATATGAAAAACTGAAATATTGCATTTTATAGATATGAAAAAAAAAACTGCCCAAATAGATAAAAAAAAATCACACAAAATATATGGATGAAAGGAAGAGGACAACCGACACACCTATGTATGAGTGACTAGTCATAAAAAGTAATGGTGGACAAGTAACTGAGACCACACGAAATCGTATAATACGAATAGTCAGTGGCAGAAATAGATGACTTTTTATAGGCTAAGATATTCATATTAGTACATAATTGGTCAATAAAACATAAGCATATCATTAGTCAATATATATTCATCACATTGTAGAAATAAATACTTGTGATCTTATCAAGTAGAGATAGTTACGTATATTTATCTCACTCATATCACAATGTATTATTTCTTCTATTATTGTATTACGAAAAAACATATAATTTTGTCTTTTAGTTATGGAGGTATTAAAGTGTATCATATATGAGTGACAATTACGTGCTTAGTTGGTAAGAGGTATCGAAAAAGTATCTGAGAAGTATCTTTAGTTGGTAAGAAGTATCAAAGATGTATCTGAAAAGTATCGAGTCAAATATTTTTTAAAAAGAATTAAAAAATTATTAGATACTCTTTGGGAAGTATCGGATACGTATCCGACACGGGTACGTCTCCATTTTTGAAGTATCGGGGCTTCATAGATATTCACTTATTGAACTTGGTTGATGTGAGAATTGTGTGATCAATATGAATACAAGTAATAATATTAAAAGGCTGAATTATGTTATCAATATGAATAATTGAATACAATTAATAATATTAAAAGGGTTAAATATATGTTTGGTCACCATAAATATGTGCTTCATCTAGTTTAGTCTCCGTAAAAATAAAAATGTGGATTACTCTTCTTAACATCAAAATGCTTTCTTTTTGGTTGTCATTGCCGACGTTATCTCTGTTTTGCCACACCATTTTTTTGGATGGAGGGTTAACACCATGGACTAAAATGAAAGCATCTTGGGAGGTGATTCAAATTTTTATTTTTACACCGGTAATATAATTATCGGTGTTATAAGTATTTTCTGCACTGGGTGTTCTAGAAAATCAGTGTTAAATATTTTGGAAAAAAAATGAAAAACACATGATATTGCCTTACATATATATTTTTGGCTAAAGTGCTCCCGGGGTCCCTTATCTTTATTTAAAGTAACGATTTGGTCCTTTATCTTTTTTTTTGTCCCAAATCAGTCCTTTATGTTTTAAATTTTTGACACATAAATCCTTTTCTGTCCCAAATCAGTCCTTTATGTTTCAAATTTTTAACACATAAATCCTTTTTTTTGACACATAAATCAGCACTGTTAACGGAAAAGGATTTATGTGTCAAAAATTTGAAAGATAAAGGACTTATTTGGGACAAAAAAAACATAAAGGACTAATTCGTTACTTTAAATAAAGATAAGGGACCCCGGGAGCACTTTAGCCTATATTTTTTTTTTATAAGAGAAATTGTATTAAATGGGAGTATTAGGGGGTACTCCAACCCAATACAAGAGATACTAATGAATATTGTTTATACACATCAATGGATTATTCCACCATTGGGCTACCGTCGTATTACATCTCATTCTTAATCTACCCACAAACCAACTCCAAGAGGTATGTTTGATATTGCTAATAACCACCTCATGATTAGAAACCTTCTCTTGGAATATTCGACGGTTCCTTTCCAACCACATTGCTCAAAGTGTGCCCAAACTTTCTCTTGGAATATTGCCTTACATATAACACCAGTTATATACAATAATTGACATTAAATGTTATTACTTCATTGTTCCCGTCTAGATTCAGGTTATTTATTCCCTTCTTCACTTCACTATCACCTCTCTCTCTCCCTGACTAGATCTACGGTCTCCGTGTTGTGCTCTCGGCATCATTCTCCTCTTCCTCGACGTCGACCTCCCTCCCTTTGTCATGGCGCCTTCTTTCGCCTCGCCTTGGTCTTAAGCCGCGTCATGGTCTACTTCGTCGATGTCGTCCTCCCTCACCTCGTCGTGGTCCATTCCTTCATGTCACCCTCCCTCCCTTCATCGTGGCCCCTTCCATCGTGTTGTCCCCTCTCCCTCGAGTGTAGGTAATATATTTATCTTTTATAATTTATTTTTTGTTTTGTTTGTTAATTTATATTTTGAGAGTTTTTATTTATTTCGTTAATTATTTTATATTTTGTTAGTTAATTTATATTTTGTTGGGTTGATGTGAGGGTTAAAAGTGAGTTAAACTTTTTATAGAGACTAAAAACATCATTTTATAGGGAACAAAAATATATTTAACCTTATTTTGTTTGTCATTTTGTTATAATTTATTTTAGTTTAATGTTATTAGGTTTTAGGTAGTTGAGTTTTATATCTAAGGTAGTTAGTTTTTTCTGAATTAATCCATGTGTTAATTATGCGCTATGATCGGTCCTTATTAAGCCACATTTTGTTGTGTGTTGTATGATGGTAACTATTGTGATATTGCTATTGTGATGCTATTTATGATTGAGAATTTTTGACAACAGACGATGTCTTCATAGGTTAACCAGTCTTTAAGTCAGTCAGAAACCACAATGTGGTGGTTTCGCTTGAAAAAGGCCATGGAAGAACGCGATCGTGCCATTTTTCGGAGAAGACCTAGTAATGCTCCTCAGGTTGATGACTTGAGAAGACAAGTTAGGCTATAGCGAGGGATCATATGAACCTTTTCCCATGAATCCATCCGCAAAGAATCTACCTTCTATGCTTCAAATTAATCAGTAATACTTTTAGTGGGTGAATTTTCGAGTTCAACTTTTACCCATTTGCTTCCTGACCCATGTCCAGTTTAAAAGGAGGTTATAACGAGATATAACAGAAAAGGAAATAAAACAAACTTTGGGAGAGCGGGAAAAGAGCACAAGAGTTAAGAAACGTTAATTTTTTGAATCCAGGTAGCTATTGGCAGATTATAGAAAATATGAAGAAATAATGAACGTGGGTATTTGATAAGCTAAGATGTATCTAGTGGTGGAAACACCAAGCTGGACGCTAAATAGAAAATAGCAACTGTGTCAACGATGTTGTAGTGGGAAACAAGCGGTGGTGCCTTCCGGTTGTTGTAGTTTGTTATTAGTTGTATTTGATTCTAAATTGTTTTATTAAATTGGATATTGTAATCGATTAATCTCCTATCAATTGCTTTATTGATACTTCTAGTATTCTATCTCTGCTTTCTGTGTTGAATGGATCTTGGAGTGATCAACTCTTGGATGTCCTAGTTGCTGTAGTTATTCGTGTTCTCTCCAGCATTTGATTGAGCAAAAATAAATTACGCTTTGATAATAAAGTCATTCCCCTTCAATCTCTTCTTCATCAAATCATGACCTCCACTTCTCTCTTGGGTTCCTCCTCGCACGACCACATGTACAACACTATGGCTGAGCTCTATTTTAAAATATTTTCGTGTCAAAGGCAACCCTAGGAAATTAAAGCTGCAGATATTATTCAAGTTGATTGGAAAGCCCCCTTTTGTGGTTGGTTCAAATGTAACACTGGTGGTGCTTCTAAAGGCTCTTCCAGCCCTTCTTCTTGTGGTGGAATTTTTCGCGACTATAGAGCCTCTATTGTTGGCCGTTTCGCGTCTTTTTTGGGCAATGGCACTGCATTTGAGTCTGAGCTTTTGGCAGCCATGATAGCTATTGAGAATGCCTATGATAAAGGTTGGCGTAAATTTTGGTTAGAATGTGATTCCTCTTCTGTTGTTGCTGCTTTTACGAACCCTGGCATTGTGCCCTGGAGATTGAGAAATCGTTGGGGCAACACTTTGAGGTTTTTGTTCGGATATGAACTTTATTGTCTCTCATATTTTTAGAGAAGGAAACGGTTGTGCAGATAAATTAGCTGCATTTGGTCTAGTTAGTAGAACTTATACTTGGTGGAGTTTGCCTCCGAGCTTCATCTTAGATGACTTTTGTCGTAATAGGCAAGGTCTTCCTTTTTTCATATTTAGATGATTTTTCCTTGGGGTTTGGTCTCCTTGGCTTTTTTTTGCGCTGTAGTGATGCTTCTTTTGCTTGTTGTTTGGTTTCCTGGCGAGAGTTTCGGCCTAGTCCCCCCTTGGCCTTTTCTGTACTACTTTTTATTTCTTTTTAATAAATTAAGATAGAGTGCTCTTTTTTCTTCTGATGATTTATCCATAAGGAGGATTTGCATAAGAAGGTTTTAGCGAGCTACTAAAAAAAATTAGACATGGTCACTTTTATTATGTAATTTCGTTAATGTAATTTTTGATTATGTTATTTGAAGCGTTTATACAAGAATTTTTTTTGTCTATTTAGATGAAATGACAAATAAACACCAAACACACTATATCACTGTTTACATTCATGTTGACTGGGAGCCCATGTCCCAGAGAGTGCCGAGGGAACCAATAGTGAGGGGTAAACGTACATGAACTTGAAACAACTGTTCTTGCAATACATAATATTATATTGTTGAAAATCAAATCGAAGTTTTTTTATAAGCAGTACACTAAACATTCGATTAGATATCTTCCATACAATTTATTTAATTTTCGTGGAAGCTACATAACTCGTACATAATAATATCTTTACAATATTATTCACATGAACAACGTGACGGTGATACCAATAATTTATTTCTTGGTCATCATCGTCATTGTTTGGTGTCATTGTCTCCATTGGTTGGTTGGGTGAATGGGTACGTAGTCTGATATGTACAACGTCAAGCCTCTGAGCCCACACCCAAACAAGGTCAATTTTCAAGCTCCAACAGCAGCAGTTGCGCTAAGCAAAGCATCCAATTCGCTGTTAGTGCGTGAAATCTTCTTTTGATTATCATCGTCCACTCTGCATCCCCATATTTCCGGAATCACTTCTGCTATACTATTCACACTCTCCACTACATAGTCCGCTACTTTGCCATTCACTACTCCCTTCCCAATCTAAACAAACAATCATAGATACAATCCATCAAATACTACTTTTAAATATTAATTAATTTTATGCAATAATACGGAGCTGGTTTAGGAAGTTACCAGAACAGTGTGGAGACCCATTTCTTTTCCCGCGGCAACGTTGCGAACGCTGTCATCCAGAAATAGCTGCAATAATAATAACATAAAAATTCTTAAATTTAAATGAAATTAGTAATTATTCCAATTATATTTATTTATAGAAATCTGCAGCTTTCAATATCAGAAAACGACAGCCCGAAAAGTTGTTGCGAGACAAGTTTAGTTGACTTACGGTACGACGAGGATCGACGTTGGCAGCGTGGATCGCGATTTTGAAGGCGTCCAGCGATGGTTTGAGGAGGACGGGGAATTCGTCTGGTCTGGTTGAGTTAGGTAGGTTCGGGTTCATGGTTTCAAAGCATATGATTTGTTCGAAACAGTCCTTTATTCCAAGTCGATCAAGCGCCTTCAGGGCGTGAATCCTATCTGAGTTGGTAAAAATCTGAAAATAATTTCAGAATTAGAAAGTTAGAAAGAAATAGCGACAAATTGAAGTTAAATGGAAATTAAGAAAGTGACGTACGATTTTCCTTTGGTTGATGGAACAGAGTATGTTGCGTAATTGAATATCAGGTTTGATCAATTGGTAAGGAAGTCTTCCGTGCACGAAACTGTGGTAATCTTCTGCGGTGATATCAAAGCCTAGTGCCTGCAAATTAAGTAACAAAATAGAATTGAGATTTGAGATGATGATGATGATGAATATTAATTAATTCCAGCAATATTGGAAGCGGAAGAGAGTGGGATGGGAATACGGACTCGCAAACCGGCGAGAGTGCTACCGTGGGATTTGAAGAGCTCAACGCGGAGGGTGGAGGCTTTGGTTTGTGAGAAACCAGATTTCTCGATGAGAAAGAGTTCGATGTTTTTCTTGACGGAGTCGCCAATTCCGGTGCTGCTGGGGTACAAGGTGTCGTCCAAATCTGCTCCATCAATTTTTGTTAGAAAATTAGAAAGAATGATATTATTGTTTTTAGGGAAATGAGAGGAAATCAGAGATGTACTAGTACTCACCGAAGATGATGGCGTCGAAAGGAGAAGCTCTGTTGCGGAATGCCATGTTATTGTTAAGGAGAAGATGAGAGTAAAATTGAAAGGAGAACGAGTAGAAGAGAGGTTTGGAGAAGGGAATAAATAGAGAAGGGAATGCAATGTGGACAAATATGGATTGATTGATTGGATAGACGCGACCGTTCGCTCGCTGACTCAGCGTTTTCAATTTTGCAAGACGAGTAGACAAGGGGTCCACATAATGGACGCGTCCGTAACAACCATATCCGCGGGAATTTTCTGAGTTTACCATAATACCCCTGCTATCATCCAGTTCACATGCTCTTCCTTCCATAATGAGCATAGAATAGATGACCTCGTCATTAGACTTTAATAAACATAGATAGATAGATAGATAATGACTTCATTCATTTTTTAAGTTCCTCAATAAACGTAGATTACTTCATTAAAAAATATATAAAAATTCTAACAATATTTTTTCCAACGTCAACTAATTAAGGAGTAAATCTATACTATCTCAAAAAAAATCTATACTATATGAGTTAGTTATTCTAACAATAGCTATTTTAATAACTCCCGAGTATTTTTTAGGAAAACTCCAGAGGCTTAATCTCTATTTTATCTGATCATTCAGCTTCTTTAAATAACTTCCAGTCATAATTAGTCTTATGATGGGTGAAAAGGGCGATGATGGTTACACACACAGACTCAATAAGTTTTTTTTTTCTATTCCCGTAGTAGACAAACTCGGTGTTGACCGGTGCGAAATTTGATCCTAAGCACGAGCGGAGATTAGTCTTTCGTTGTAAGCATTGGGACACTTCGTGGGTAGTCAGCAATGGTCCGAACAAACTCAATAAGTTTTGTTTTTTTTGGTTCGGACGATCGCCGGCTACCTACGGAGTGTCCCAACGCTTTCAACGAAAAACTAATCTCCGCTCGTGCTTAGGATCAAATTTTGCACTCGGCAACACCGAGTTTGTCCACTGCAGGAATCGAACCCGAGAGCACCGGATCGACCCCCATATCCTAGGGTAGATTAAGCCACTATACCAACGGTGTTGGTTAACAAACTCAATAAGTTGTTCTCTCTAAAATATTTTTCAAATTAATGCTACAGTATGTACTTATTCTAAGTTTTTTCAAAATTATTTATGAAATACTCTTTCAACAAACTAACAAAACATTATTTATTACTAGTTCAACATTAAAAAATTAAGTTTGCCAATAATATTTCCCTTCCAACGCATATAAACATGGGCCACAGAAGAAGGGAACAAATTGGGAAGTTTGCTCTGGCTAACCAATATTCATGTCAAAGTTCTGTTACAGCTCAGATATGCATGCATATTTTATTACTACTAGCACTTATTTGAAATATTTTTTAAAGAACTTATTCCTCGTTACGGATTGGCCAAATCCACAACAGTGAGGCTCATAAGCAAAAGCAGATCCATTAACCAACAGCTAAGATCTAGGCCCTAGATCGGACGGCTCTGATTCATTAGGACAACACACTTTTACTCTATAAATAGACATCATTTGCAATGCTCGAGGTACACACTCTTTCTTACTCTTTACCTCTAATCAGTTCCCTAGCTGACTTGAGCGTCGGAGTGTTCTCACAGGTACCACCTGCCCAGGATCGGATACAAAGCTCAGTTGATCAAGACCATTTACTACCAACTATCTCGGATTGGACCTTGTGTCTAAGATCGGATACAAGTCCAGAGATACGGTACAAAACATTG
Organism: Astragalus membranaceus; assembly: GCA_039519185.1. Classification (NCBI taxonomy): domain Eukaryota; kingdom Viridiplantae; phylum Streptophyta; class Magnoliopsida; order Fabales; family Fabaceae; genus Astragalus; species Astragalus membranaceus. The sequence goes on along the minus strand of CM076847.1, from coordinate 145,867,759 downwards.
GCGACCACAGTGGGAGGATCTTGTGCTCTAGTACCTCTCTCATCTCCTTGATTGACAATGGCTCCGACCTTACGTCATAGGACTATCCCGAATGTCGCTGAAGGACTGGTTCTGCAGCGAGTGACTCCGGAAGGAGTGGTAGTCACATTACCCCTTAGCCCGGCGCATGCTAGAAGCTCGACTACGGCTATGGTTCCTGGGAGTTCAGCCCGGAACCGACTTCCACCTCCCCCCAGACGGTCCAGGTGCTGCTCGATGCTGTTCAACAGCTCGTCCAGTTTTTAGACCGGCAAGTCGAGGCCGATCGGCAGGAAAGCCAACACTACACCCAGATAGAAGCTCAGATTGCTGAGATCCGGGCTCGTAACATCCCAGATCGGATTTCCTCTCTGCTCAACTCTTCAAGTGGAATGACTCATGGTCGCGGGCGCCACCGATCTCCGACTGGGAGGAGATACGATCATCGCACTCCACCTCGTTGTAGAGGAGGGCGAGGATCAGAGATTCCCCCAAGTCGGACCCCCGATGATTCTTATGGTCCCGAGGGTTCCCCTCGGCCTAGCTCGTTTCTGTTTCCCTCTCCTCTGAGGCGACGTACCAGAAATTGGAAAAGGTCTCCGAGGCAGGAATGTCAGCGCCCTCGCTCGCGTGGATTCCCCGGCAAGTATGGCCACCGGTGGTCTCCACCCCTTGAGAGGTCGACAAAGCGCAAAGGACCCTTCACAAGTAAGATCGACTACTTTTCGGTGCCGAAGCACCTCGAGAAACCCCCTGAAGGTCTGAAAATACACGACGGGACTGGCGATCCGGATCGCCACCTCGACTACTTTGACACGGTTATGCAATACCGTAACATTCCAGAGGAGATAAAGTGCCGAACTTTTCCCCTCACTCTAGAGAAGGCGGATCTAGCCTGGTTCAGGGCTCTTAAGCCAATTATGATCTCCTCTTGGGATCAGTTAGCCAAGCCCTTTTCTGCACGCTTCGCCCACTCGAAGATGAAGCCTAAATCTTGGAAGGTATTGCAGGCAATTCGGCAAGGAGAAAATGAGTTCCTCCGGGACTACATAGAGAGATTCAATAGAGAAGCTGCTCAAGTCCGGAACCTCGACGACTCTTTTCGTCTTAACTTCATGGAGGCAGGTCTTCGTGAAGGAAGTCTATTTCAGATAGACGTTGGGGTCAACCAAACTGAGTTGCTTGCCGTGTTCCTCCAGCGATCTCAGAAGTATATCGATCATGAAGAAGGGATTAACGCAAGAAGGTCACGTGTCACCTAGGTCTCAGAATGAGCCTACGGGTGTGATGTAATCCGATTTTGTAAATGTTCAACCATCTAATATATATGGATCGGCTGCGATTTTCCTCACACTGAGTGCTTAGTAAAAGCGAGTTCCGTGATTGAACTCCGGATGATTTTCCCTCGGCCCAGCTCGTCTCTGGCTTCCTCTTCTTCAGGGCGGCATTAAACTGACACCTCGAGTCCCTCAGGTGGTCACGTTTTAACATTGCCGAGACTGGTGGCAGACACCCTCGCTGGTATAAGCCTGGCCTCGAAGATCTTTGACAATACCCTGTATCTCGGACGCTCCGAGGCTGGTGGCTGACACCCTCGCTGGTATAAGCCCGGCCTCGAAGATCTCTGACAAGACCCGTATCTCAGGCACTCCGAGACTGGTGGCAGACACCCTCGCTGGTATAAGTCCGGCCTCGAAGATCTCTGACAAGACCCGTATCTCGGGCGCTTCGAGGCTGGTGGCTGACACCCTCGCTGGTATAAGCCCGGCCTCGAAGATCTTTGACAAGACCCGTATCTCGGGCGCTCCGATGCTGGTGGTAGACACTCTCGCTGGTATAAGCCCGGCCTCGAAGATCTTTGACAAGACTTGTATCTCGGGCGCTCCGAGGCTGGTGGCAGACACCCTCGCTGGTATAAGCCCGGCCTCGAAGAATACTGTCCTAAAGGCGATGTTAAACTAACATCTCGAGTCACTCGGTGGTCACATCATTTCTTGACACTCCGAGGCTGGGGGCAGACACCTTCGTAGCTATAAGGCCGGCCTTGTAGAAGGTCGCAATCTAAAGACTGAATCCCAGATATTCAGAGGAACCTTGAGTCACTCAACAGTCATCGCTATCTCGTGAGCACTAGCCCGGTTTCGTGGAGCTCAGACAAGGCTTACAAGTCAAGATCGCCTCACAAGCGACCCGAATCAGGGAGAAACTGTTACGGATTGACCCAATCCACAATAGTGAGACCCATAAGCAAAAGCAGATCAATTAACCAACAGCTGAGATCTAGGCCCTAGATCGGACGACTCTGATTCATTAGGACAACACACTTTTACTCTATAAATAGGCATTCTTTGCAATGCTCAAGGTACACACTCTTTCCTACTCTTTACCTCTAATCAGTTCCCTAGCTGACTTAAGCGTCGGAGTGTTCTCGCAGGTACCACCTGCCCCGAATCGAATACGGAACTCAGTTGATCAAGACCATTTACTACCAACTATCTCAAATTGAACCTTATATCTAAGATCGAATACAAGTCCAGAAATACGGTAGAGAAGATTCATCATGAGTCAAGAAAGTAGAAACAACCCCGTATAATATAACTAATTACTAAAGTAACAAAGCATCGTTTAATTTATAAACTCTAGTTTAATAATGGCATGTGAAAAGTGTGAGTTGTTAGTGGCATACATTCTCTGACGATCTGGTCCACTTTCAAGTTTCCACCCTGCTTTGCTTGGTAACGAAAAGACACTAGGGTCTAGGATAGGATTATTAAACATTAAGCAGATAAGGTTTTGGGTAAGAACAAACCACTGTAATGTATCCTCGTGCTGAAGTACTATTTGGATCATATGAGTAGTATCGATGGCCGTTGCAGGGCATGGCTTCATGTTTGATAAACTGAAAGCCAACACCTGGCGTTGGGTTTTGTTCTCATGATAAACTACTATATACCCAAGCATACGCACGAGTGCTGTCGTGTTATTTTTATGAATGAACTTAGAATAGTATTTAAATAGTCTGGGCATTACCCCGTGAAAATAAAGACAAATTTAAAGTAGATAAAAAGGAGTTTTAAATAAAAAATAGATAAATATTAAAATCTAAAAATGTAAAAGTATAATTTAAAAATAATTTTTGCATTTTATCCCATGTTTTTTATATAGTCCGGCGTTTTTTTATATATCAGTGTTGTTATCCCGTGTTTTTTATATATCAGTGTAGCTATCCCATGTTTTTATATATATCATTGCAGTTATCCTCGTATTTTTTTTATATATTAGTGTAGTTATCCCGTGTTTTTTTAGGTATCAGTGCAGTTATCTCATAGTTTCAATTGATTATTTGAGTTGATTAGTAGATTATAGTAGATAAAAGATAGATACTAGATTATCAATAAGAAATATTTATCCCGTGTTTTCTTATATATCAGCGACAATCATCTGTCTTTTTTAGGTATTAGTGATAAATATTTGTCACGTGTGTTTTAAATATTAATTAGTTTAAATAGTCATCAAGCCTTATTGTTTTTTTAGATAGTAGGTTTATAGTAGTGTTCAAAAATTATAATTATCAATGGAAAATATTAATCCCGTGTTTTTTATATGTCACTGCAGTTATCCTGTGTTTTTTTATATATCAGTGCAGTTATTTCGTAGTTTCAATTGATTATTTTAGTTGATTAGTAGATTAGAGTAGATAGTAAAAGTTAGATAGTAGATTATCAATAAGAAATATTTGTTTTAAATATTAATTAGTTGTTTAAATAGTCATTATGTCTTCTTGTTTTTTAGAAAGTAGGTTTGTAGTAGTAGTCTTCAAATTTTTTAATTATCAATGACAAATATTAATCTAGTGTTTTTTTATATATCAGTGCAGTTATCCCGTGTTTTTTAATATATTAATCTAGTTATCTCGAAGTTTCAATTTATTATTTTAGTTGATTAGTAGATTATAGTAGATAGTAAAAGAGAGATAGTATATTATCAATAAGAAATATTTGTTTTAAATATTAATCAGTAGTTTAAATAGTCATCAAATCTTCTTGTTTTTTAGATAGTAGGTTTATAGTAGTCTTCAAAAATTTTAATTATCAATAACAAATATTAATCCTATGTTTTTTTAGATATCAGTGCAGTTATTCCGTGTTTATTTTACATATCATTGCAGTTATCTCATAGTTTCAATTGATTATTTTACTTGATTAATGTTGACTCCCAGTCATATGATGTAAGTTAGGCATTTTTAGGACCAATTGTGCAGGGTTTTTATTGTATAACAGTCATTATCTGGGATTTAGTTCAGTTTTAGATCATTGTAGTAGGAAGTTCAATTGTAAGTTATTCCTTCACTTTTGGAGCTAAATGGGACTTGAAGACCTCTTAATTGGTTGTGGCATCTTTCGGCGAACCAGACACTTGCCCGGAAATGCAGCAATCTGGAGGAATTTGCAAGCCAGAACTTTCTGTCATTCTTCGCGTCGCGACCAGGAGGGTTCGCGACGCGATCTGGAGGAATTTGTACAAGCCAGAACTTTCTGTCATTCTTCGCGTCGCGACCAGGAGGGTTCGCGACGCGACCTGGAGCAGTTTTGCGAGACCTGAAGTTTCTGTCATTTGTCGCGACGCGACGGCCACGGGCCGCGTCGCGATGGTGCATAAAAATTAGGGTTTTTAAAGCTGTTTCAGGAATTTTGCAAAGGACTTCGTCTGGGGAACGGAACCACACTTTGGAGCAACAGCTGGAGGCATTTTTGGGAGCTTCTAATCACTTGGGAACAAGGTTTTGAAGACTTCTCATGGATTCCTCTATGTGTAACTTCTCCTTATTTCTATCTTCTCTTTCCTTGATGTTGTCCATGTAGTTTGTTTTGATTAGGGAGAGATGACTCTCCCCAAACCTATCTATTGATTACTTTGTTATGGTTGATTCAGTTGTTTGGTTAATTTATCATAAGTCTATGCCTCTTTGTGTAATGCTTTACTTCTACATATGCTAGTTGTAATGAATTAGGGTTTGTGATCACATAGGGATATGGGTTACATTCTTGATATGGGGTAGTAGATCACATACTTGTGATCACCATAGGAATATGGGATTGGATATGTGAATTCTCTATTTCTTGCGTTTATTGCTTTACCTGTTGGCATGAATCACCTAAGGGATTAGGGTTTCTCAATTAGGTAAAAGGGGTTTTGAGGCAAGGGATTGTCCCTAACCTAATTTTGTGAATTGAATCTGGTAATTTAAACAACCAATTTGAGATTAACTGAAGGATCATAGGATAGGTGAGGGGAGAAGATTCGACCCCTAATCGCTTTTATTTTATTGTTTACAGACGTTTGCTTTATTCTACCGTTACTTCAATTTTCGTCCAACTATTACGTCTAAGGATTAATTTACTTGCCTATTGATAATAAAACACAATCCCTGTGGATACGACCAGTACTTACCGATATTTATATTACTTGCGACGACATTTGGTACACTTGCCAAAGTCCTAACAAGTTTTTGGCGCCGTTGCCGGGGATTGTTGATTTCATTGTCAATTAGTGAATGAGTTAATTCTTAGTTGTTTTTATTTAATTATTTATTTCAGTATTTTATTGTGTGTTTTATTTGTTTAGTTACATAGTTATTGTGTTGGACTTGTTAACGGTTTGTTGAAGTGTTTCAGTGAACTGTGTAGCAAGGGCAAAGTTCGAAAGAATTGCTGTTTGTCCCGAAAAAAAAAAAAAATTTATGGAATCCACTTCTCGGATGGAAGATGCTTTGGACCAGTTTAGGCAAATGACTGAGACTATCTTCCAGCCTAAAGAGCAAGCTTCTCGGTTGGAAGATGCTTTGTCCGAGTTTATGCGAATGTCCGAGACCCTCTTCCAACCCCAAGAGCAAGTGATGATAGAGTCCGCGCCACCCTCACTTAGCGGTAATTTTTGTGAAGAACCCCACTTGAATGGAAAATGTGCGACACGCACCTTTTGCGATTCTTGTGGGGAGTATCTTGTGGAGTGCAACTGTGAGGATGAGTGGGTAACTATATCAGAAAATTATCCATGGTTATGCACTACCAATGAGGAACAAGAAGAACAAGCCCCAACAAAAGAAGAATCTGGGGAGGATAAGGAAGATGAGGAAGAAGAAAAGATTGAAATGGAGGAGCATGTAGTTTGGTGGGAAGATCAAAGCTCCCAATGTGGGGAAGGGGTGAAAACCCAACAAGAAAAAACCCAACAAATCATGGTTCCTATTATTCTTCCAAGTAGCAAGGAGGATAGAAATGAGGAGATTGACATATACTTAGACTCCTTCTATGCCTTATTCATCACCCTTCACCTCAAAAGGGTATGGAAGCATCTACAACTATGTTTCAAATTCATGATGTTCCTGCCCCAGAAGCGAAAGAAGAAGGATGATGTGTTCTTTGTGTCATATCAGCCACCTTAATAGTGGGATGACAAATGTCAAGCTAGTGACGTTAAAGAAGCGCTTGGTGGGAGGCAACCCATTGGTTCATTATTTACTGTTTTGAGTCTTTATTTTTCATTCCCTTTTTGACTTAATTTGCACTTTGGTCTGTACTTATTATAACTTACTCTGTGATATTGAGGCACCACTACCCTATTCTTTTTTGTTAAAGCAGCTTCAATGATGATGATGTGTGGCATTTGGCTTCGCATGTGTGCATTTTACCTGTTGAGCACTCGCACGTCAAGTTTTATCATCAAGTAATAGCAGGGGTCATGACAAACGTTGCGGAAGTTCTTTATCATCTATGAGCAGCATCTCTCAAGTTCCATCTCTACGATCCCCACTGTGAGGTTTGAGCCTAAACACGTTATTATATATATTGTGTGTATTCCTTGCTTGCATTAGTCTGCAGAACTTGACTTTGTACTTAATTGTCTTGCATTTGATTTTCATACACACTGAGGCACTTCTGTTGGCACCCCTGAGCCTTTCAAACCACACCTAACTAATGTTTATCCTCTGCTAGCCCCTCTGAGCCTATTATTAAAAATCTGTATGCTGTTTTTTCTGAAAATCATAGCCTAGTTAATTCTTAACTTGGAGTTAGGTAACAAAAGCTGTGAGAGTGGGGAAAAATTCTAAGTTTGGGGTTACTCGTGGAATAGCAACATTCTAAGTTTGGGGTGGTATACAAGAGAAGGAACAAAGAAAAGAAATAGAAAAAGCAAATATATATATATATATATCAAAAAAAAGAAAAAGAAAAAAAAAATCCTTCTCTTGTTTGTTGAATGCTTTGGGGAAAATGGGTGAGTAAGTGAATTGTGTGAAAATGGGTGAATAAGGCCCAGTTCGTTTTTTAGATCTAGTCCGTGTAACAAAAAAAAAGCTTGCAAAAGGGGGGGGGGGGCTATACAACCGAAAATTGGTGGGTGCAATTACTAAATCTGATTTTTTTTAATTTTAAAAGAAAAAAAAAACAAACAGATGGAGGTATAAAAGGAAACAAACTCAGGAAAACCTAATCTGTTTCAAATCCTCTTCTTCAGCAGCCGCACCCTTAGAGAAAAAAAAAATTTATGTGAGGAGAGAGAAGAAAAGGGGAAACGTGAATCAGTGAGGGAGAGAAGAGAAAGGAAAGGAGAGCAGGAAAGAGAAGGAGGAAGGATCGACGGCCCAGGGTGGTGGCGATGATCGTGGGAGGAAGCGGAGCATACGGCCACGGCTCAAGGCGCGCCGTTGACAGCGACTGTGAGGGGATCGGGCAGAGATCAAACGAGAGGGGGTGTCTCTGGCGGCGGCGACGGAAAAGGCTTGGTTCAACGATGGTGGTGACGGTTACGGTGGAGGGAGGAGGTCAGGCCGGACCATCTCCGGTCACGTGCGATGGTGACGACGAATCATACGACGACGCGAAGGGGATGACGGCGAAGATGACCACCGTACGGTGGTCATTTGCTTCTGGTTCGGTTTCCAAGGCTACCTAGAGGGGGAGGATGACGGCGGTTTGAGGCGGACGGCCACCGTCTACGGTGGCCGGAACTAGCAGGCAAGGTTTCGGTTCTCTCCTTTTTTTTATGTATTTTTCTTATCCGCTCCTTCACATGTCTGTTTCCGTTTTTCTTATTTTTTTATTTGTCTCAAATTAAATATATTCTATACAATACTGATTTAAAAAAAAACTAATGTGTTCATGATAATACTAAATCAATAACCTAGTTAGTTCTAAAAATCTTTAACCGTAAAATATTTACAGAGCTGCTGATTTTCCTTTTAAAAGGACCTATTCTACTTTATAATTTTTATTCTAATCTATTTATATTACAGACTCAAAATTTATTCTTTAGTTTTGGTATTACATTCGTATATGTATATTTCAGATTTAATAACCCGGAAACAAACCTGAATTCCAGCTTCTTATATGTATCCTTTTGCTTTGTTGTCACTGCGGATCTGAATTACTGGTACTGTTGTTTGTGACTGCTCTACCTGCGTACCTGCTTCTTTGGATCCTTGACTGCTACCGCTTCTTTGAATTTTTTTTTGAACTTCAAAGAAAGAAAACACTGTTTTGGAATTAGGGTTTCAATGTACAACCCTAATCATTTTTTTTTGTGCTGTTTACCTCGAAAATCGTGTCTGTTTTCTTTGCTACTGCTGTTGACTGCTGATTTATACTACATTTCTAGGTTTAGGCATTAATTGTATTTTGACTGGGCTTTGAATATTTTATTTTTCAGGTTTGGATCCAAGCCCATCAGCAGCTGTAGCAGCTTGGAGTGCTGCTAGGAAACCCTAATCTGCTCCTTAGATGCTCATTTTCGGATCTGGCCATTTTTGGCCCTTTTGATGTAATTTTTTTTGTATTTTTTTGGACATTTGGACTCCTAAACACTATTAAATTGTAAATAAAAAAAAGAATTTTTTTTGACATTTTTAGACTATATATACTACTCAAAATAAATGAATAGGCAAAGTAAAAATAATAAAAGAAATCGGGCCAAATACAAAAACGATATCGGACCCAACTAGACAAGTGTGTGAGAACGAGGCCCAAATAGAATAAATAAGCCCGTTGACCATTAAACGCTAAAATTATCTCAGAATCGCGTTCTTAAGCCCAAATCGAAACAACAAGCCCAATTGCGAGAAAATGACTTTGTTAGTCCCAATTAGGTTCGACTAAATCCAAATACGAAGATTAAATTGAAGAACGCACGAAACGATCGATCATTCGCGTGCATGCCTAATTTAAAACAACGGTATTTCGATTTAGTTGAACAGGGTAATAGAAATTGGCCAGGGTTAATAACTGAGACACCATACTGATAATTCTCGTAACCACGCGACTTCAAAACACGATTTAAGTAAAATAAACGACTAAAACTAGAAAAGGAAGACGGACAAAATTGGGGTATAACAGCTGCCCCTCTTTATTTGGATTTTGACAAGGAATATGAATTGGCCGAGACATATTCCGAGGCAAAATGGAAATAAAGAATTCAGAAATTATACCAATTTTGTCTACCTAGAGAAACCTGAGCTTTCTCTTCCTTTTCCTTCTCTTTTTTATTTATTTATTTATTATTTATTTTTTTGTTTTATCTGGATTTTAACAAAGAATATGAATTGGCCGAAATATATTCCGAGGTAAAATGAAGATAAAGAGTAGACACTTTCGTGTCGATGTGAAAACAGTAAATGAACACTGACGTGCGGGCAAAAAGGTAAAACGGGCACTTGGCGTGCAAAAAGCGGTAAACGGGCACTTGGCGTGCAGAAAGCGGTAAATAGGCACTTGGCGTGCAGAAAGCGGTAAATTGCCCAGGCTGCCTAAAACCTGTAATCCTTAAACGGACTCCTGACGAATCCGAGTTTGCACGTGGCTTTGAGGAGCACGCTTCCTGTTGGCCTTTTCGAGCGACCGGGGGGATCGTTATCAGCTCCGGAACTGATATACTGATCAATGCACGGCGTCCACTGTATCTTAGGCTGATACAACTATTCCGTTGAACCTCACATGGGGCTGCGGTCCATCGCGTTGCTCGTACGCGACGTGAGACCTGGACAGAAGGGAGCGTTGAACTCTGGCGAGAGCGATTTTGAACTCCAAACTGCAATGCACGCTTGAGCGCTGAACTGAAAAGCATTTGAACTCCGAACTAAGGGAGCACTTTCTGGGAATTGAGGGCGAGGATTAACACCGAAGTATTTATCCGTCTTTGTACCTGCGAGTGATATGAACAAATGCATGCAATGCAAATGCCATGATTGTTTTTTGATAGGATGAATGTGATGTGATGCAGGAGCTTCTTCTCGCTTGCATGAAATTTTTTTTTTTCTATGTTTGATGAATGCAATGCATGAGTTTTATTCGTTTTATTCGTTTTATTGCTCTTTTGCTCTCTTTTTCTAATCCCCTTTTTTATTGTTTTCCTTTTCTTTTCTTCTTATTTTTGTTGCTCTTTTGCTCTTTTTGGCTTTTCTTTCACCGGTTCAACCAAATCGCAGGACCTGCGCCACGAGGCACGATGATCGTCCATAATGGTGTGAGGGTCATGCTTCAGCCCTTTTTTGTGGATTATTTTGACGTACTCAGTGCTTTTGTTTGGCTTTTATGAATTTACCTGATTGAGAGATCATTTCTTTTCTCATGATTTTCAAAAGTTTCGCAATGAGTTTGATGCTCTGATTTATGCACATTTTCATAATTCATTTATCATCTACCATAAAACATCATTTTAAAGCACAAATGAAAAGGAAGCAATGACAAAACAATAAGCAGACGGAGTGAAGAGTTTGGACTTTTATTCATATGGAAATCGAACGCGCAAAAAGGTCGCGCCGACTGAAAAGAGTACATTGAGAACTTTGAAACTAAGAAAAAGCAAGAAAAATGGACGCAACAGATCTTATGAACGTTCTTTGTCTTTGGAGTGTTGATGCCAATCACCCATACCTATATCCTTGATCACCCTTTTATCCAAGCTTTTGGAGGCGCTGCTTGCCTCTTTTACTTTTTTAAAGTCCAACCCTTCTGACCCTAATTTTTGCCTGGACCGCTCTTTGCGAGTTTTCAGTCCACCGGGTCGCTCTTTTTTTTTGCCTAGGTCGCCCTTTCGGGTTTTCAACCTAGCGAGCTAATTCTTGCTTGGCTTATTTTTCTCTTTTTCCTTTTTATTTTTCTCAGGCGTAATATTTCTTGACTGAATCTGAATTGACTGGGTTTCTGAGTTCTTCACCATCCATGTTGGTGAGTATCAATGCTCCTCCAGAAAAGGCTTTCTTTACCACATATGGTCCGTCATAGCTAGGAGTCCATTTCCCACGGGGGTCACTCTGGATAGGCAAAATCTTCTTGAGCACAAGGTCTCCCTCACTGAATTCTCGAGGACGAACCTTCTTATCGAAAGCTATTTTCATCCTTTGTTGATACAACTGGCCATGACATAGGGCAGCAATTCTTTTCTCCTCAATGAGATTCAGCTGATCCAGACGAGCTTGGACCCATTCTGCTTCTTCCAACTTGGTTTCCATCAGTGCCCGCAGAGAGGGTATCTCAACTTCAATGGGGAGGACTGCTTCCGACCCATACACCAAAGAGAAAGGGGTTGCCCCAGTGGAAGTACGCACTGAGGTACGATACCCATGCAAGGCGAAAGGAAGCATCTCGTGCCAATCTTTATAGGTTACTACCATCTTTTGCACAATCCTCTTGATATTCTTGTTGGCCGCTTCAACCGCCCCATTCATCTTGGGACGGTATGGAGAAGAATTATGATGTTGGATTTTGAAGTCCTCGCATAACTCTTTCATCATCTTACTGTTCAAGTTGCTGCCATTATCTGTGATAATCTTATCCGGAAGCCCCTAGCGGCAAATCAAATCTTTCTTTACAAACTTAGCAACCACAGAGCTGGTAATGCTGGAATATGAAGCAGCTTCAACCCACTTGGTGAAGTAATCAATAGCGACCAGGATGAAGCGATGCCCATTTGATGCCTTAGGCTCGATAGGACCTATGACGTCCATGCCCCACATTGAGAATGGCCAAGAGGCGGTCAAGACATTTAGGGAAGCAGGTGGTACATGAATATGATCAGCGTAGATTTGACACTTGTGACATCTTCTTACGAAACTATAGCAATCTGATTCCATTTGTAACCAATAATAGCCAGCTCTTAATATTTTTCTTGCCATGGTGTGCCCACTGGAATGAAACCCAAATGAGCATTCATGGACTTCTCTCATGATTTTTGTTGCCTCTTCTTCTGTCACACACCTTAAAAGGACCATTTCATGATTTCTCTTGTACAGAACTTCACCGCTCAAAAAGAATTTCCTTGACAATCTTCTGAGGGTTCTCTTGTCATTCTCTGACGCTCCAGGAGGGTATTCTCTGTTCAAGATGTACTGCTTGATGTCATAATACCAGGGCTTGTTATCAGACTCTTCCTCGATGACCATGCAATAATGATGTGCTGGCAAATCTCGATGCTGAATCCCGATGTGAGTTAAGCTATTGTCGCAGCTGATATTAAACATTGAAGACAAAGTGGCTAGTGCATCAGCCAACTGATTCTCATTGCGAGGAAAGTGCTGGAATGTGATTTCCTCAAAAGGCTCAACCAGCTTTAGAATGTAATCTCGGTAAGGGATCAACTTGGAGTCCCTGGTCTCCCAATCACTGTTCACTTGGTGAATTACTAGAGCTGAATCTCCATACACATCAAGTCTCTTAACTTTCCAATCAATGGCTGCCTGGATACCAAGAATACATGCCTCATACTCTGCGATATTATTAGTGACGTAGAAGCTTAATCTGGCAGTGAATGGGATGAAGCGATTATCAGGGGAAATCAGCACTGCCCCGGCTCCGTGCCCGTACATATTGGAGGCACCATCGAACACCATTCTCCATCTTTCATCTTCTGGGGATTTCCCTTCTTCAAACAAAGCCATGATATCTTCATCAGGAAAGTCGTACTGCATAGGCTGATAATCTTCAACAGGCTGGTGTGCCAGGTATTCTGCCAGCGCACTACCTTTAATTGCTTTTTGAGTGACATATAGGAGATCATATTCTGATAACTGCATTTGCCAACGGGCAAGTCTCCCTGTAAGTGCGGGCTTCTCGAAGATATACTTGATAGGATCCATTTTATATACCAACCAAGTAGTGTGACTTAGCATGTACTGCCTCAAACGATGAGCAGCCCAAGCTAAAGCACAACAAGTCTTTTCTAGCAGCGAGTACCTTGTCTCACAGTCAGTGAACTTCTTGATCAAATAGTAAATGGCATGCTCTTTCTTCCCGGATTCGTCATGTTGCCCTAACATGCAACCCATTGAGTTGTCTAGCACGGTTAGGTACAGGATCAGAGGTCTGTCGGGTACAGGAGGCATCAAGATAGGTGGATTCTGAAGATATTTCTTGATCTTTTCAAATGCTTCTTGGCAATCCTCATTCCATTTGGTCTCTTGATTCTTGCACAAAAGTTTGAAGATTGGTTCACAAGTGGCAGTCAACTGGAATATGAACCTAGAGATGTAGTTCAGTCTTCCGAGAAAACCCCGAATCTCTTTTTCTGTTTTAGGGACTGGCATCTCAAGAATCGCACGCACTTTGTCTGGATCGACCTCTATCCCCTTTTGGCTGACGATGAACCCCAACAACTTTCCTGATTGCACGCCAAAGGTACACTTGGCAGGATTTAATCTGAGCTTGAATTTTCTCAACCGCTCGAAGAGCTTTTGCAAATTGACAATGTGTTCCTCATCAGTTTTAGACTTGGCGATCATATCATCCACGTAGACCTCTATTTCCTTGTGCATCATGTCATGAAACAATGTGACCATAGCCCTTTGATATGTAGCACCGGCGTTCTTCAACCCGAATGGCATGACTCTGTAACAGAACGTCCCCCAAAGAGTTGTGAAAGTTGTCTTCTCCATATCCTCAGGAGCCATCTTGATCTGGTTATACCCTGAATATCCATCCATGAAGGAGAACAGTGAATGTTGCGCCGTACTATCCACTAAGACATCAATATGGGGCAGGGGAAAATCATCTTTGGGACTAGCACGGTTCAGATCTCTGTAATCAACGCACATTCTAACTTTCCCGTCCTTTTTCGGAACTGGCACGATGTTGGCAACCCATTGCGGATACTTGGCTACCGCTAGGAATCCAGCGTCAAACTGCTTTTTCACTTCATCCCTGATCTTTAAGGACATTTCTGGCTTCATTCTTCTCAGTTTCTGCTTTACCGGAGGACATTCCGGCTTGACTGGCAACTTATGCACCACTATGTCAGTATCTAAACCTGGCATATCTTGATAAGTCCATGCAAAGACATCAACATACTCATGTAGGAGTTCAATTAGTTTCTTGCGCTCGCCTTCCTTCATTGAAGTACCCACCTTTACTTCCTTCTTGCTGTCCTCTGTGCCTAGGTTAATTATCTCAACGGACTCCCCATGTGCCTGAATGACCTTTTCCTCTTATTCAACCATTCTCATCAATTCTGGAGGAGTTTCCCAGTCATCCTCAACATCCTCCTCAGCTTGGTTAACGGGGTGATCAAAATTAACATATGAACCGTTGGCATCATTATTCTCAAAGATATTCATTTTAGATCTGCATTTGCGGGAATAGAAAGAAATGAACAAGCAAAAATAGAAACACAAGATGGAGACGCATGATAATAAAAGGCAAATTTATTTATTTGAGAATCCAAAACAACATTTTATTGATAGATGATATTTGAAGGAAAAACATGCATGCCCTTATGAAATATCCTAAGGCCTTGGGCAGAGCCAAAGAATTTGCATTACAAAATCATTACTTTGGAATGAAAATAACAGGGAAATCAATGATCTTCCAATTATCAAGCTCTTCCTCTGCAGCACTGCGACGCACCAAGTCCTGCGCCTTTGTCTTCCACAACTGATTCTTCCTCGATGACGGCCACCTGATTGGGGTCCAGCATACCCGCATTCCTAAAGCTCCGAGAGAGATCATAGATAGGAATCTTCTTCAAGCCTGGTTCCCGTCCCTGAAGCTTAGCTAGCCTCCTTTCTCGCTTTTCCTCAGCCATTCTCTTCTTGTCAGCCTGAGTGGGCCAATATCCTAACCCACGCCTATCCTTGTACTCTTGCAGCTGAACCGGCGTCAGAACTCCTTGCTCGTACTTTCCCAACCCTTTTCCGATCCGGTAACCATTTTGCAGCATGACTTTGGCTACCATGATTGCAGCGTCAGATATCTTTGGTACGGGCAACGGGGCCTCTTCCCCCACAAAAGCAGCATTTGCAATTTCTAGTGATTGAAAGGCAGATTCAAGTGATTCTTCTGCAGCCTCAATGTATTGAGAGGGATGGGGCTTGCTAACGATGAACTCTTCTTCTCCAAAAACGACTATCAGCTTGTCGTCGACTACAAACTTAAGCCTTTGGTGGAGGGATAAAGGAACAGCACCGGCAGCATGAATCCAGGGTCTCCCCAGGAGACAACTGTAGGACGATGTCCATGATCTGAAAATTCACATAAAATACTTCTGGCCCTATCTGCATCTGGAACTCCATTTCTCCCATAACCTCCTTCTTGAATCCGTCAAATGCCCTAACTAGTGTTGAGCTAGGCTTCATATATGAACAGTCTACATTTAATCTGCTCATAGTAGATTTGGGCATGACATTCAAAGAGGATCCATTGTCGATGAGGACCCTGGAGAGTGTATATTCACCACATCTAACTGAAATGTGAAGTGCCTGATTATGCCTCTTTCCCTCAGGGGTGAGCTCATCATCGGTAAAAGTAATATAATTGGATGCAACAATATTCCCTACAATGCCATCGAGCTGGTCAACAGTGATGTTCTGAGCTACATGGGCTTCATTCAATACTCTCATTAGGGCTGCACGGTGAACCTCAAAATTGAGCAGTAGGGACATGATAGAGATCTTTGCAGGGGTGTGGTGCAGCTGGTCCAACACTTTGTAATCACTCTGACGCATGATCTTCAGAAATTCAGTGGCTTCTTGTTCTGACACTTTCCTACTTTCCTTGGGTTCTTGCGCTTTGCCTTTGCGAATTCTTTCCTCCTCCTCCTTTGAGGGACCTTCTTTCAGGACTTCAGGGGCATAAACACGTCCGCTTCTAGTGACTCCGCTGCTTCCCGCAATGTTGGTGACATCGGGAACAACCTGAGGCGTCTGAATTGGAACTGACACCCCATAGCTCATTGGAACAGCATTGTTCTTTTGATGAGGAGCTGGGACAGGAATCACAATGGTCTTAGGTCTCTCCACGATCAGCTTTCGGCTATACGGGACCTCAATAGGTACCTGAACATTTCCATTCCTATCTGATTCGAAGGTCAGCACATCCTCCTCTTTCTCTTGCACACCCATTTGGATTATATGACGATCCAACAGGTCCTGCAAAACTGTCTTGAAGGTCTCACATGTTCCGACACAATTATCATCAACACATACTTCTTTCTGAGCACAACCTCTCTTGATGACCCCGAACTTGCACAGCTCTGCATGAATAACCTCTAAGGGTGTTTGGATACACTCCACAGCTCTGATTAAGGATTGACTCCCCGTATCATGGATGGCATTGGTTGCATGTTTCTGATGACCAGGCAGCGGATTAGTTGTGATACTCGGGTCTTCTTGTTTGAAGGTTATCCCTTTGGCATCAATCAGATCTTGCACCACGATTTTGAATGTCTTGCAGTCCTCAACAGCGTGTCCTACTGCCCCTTCATGAAATGCACAGGTAACATTGGGATTGTAGCCTCGGAAGTAGGGTGGTTGAACTTGGCTCATGGGTCTGGTATTGATGAGTTTGTTTGTAAAAAGATAGTTGAAGAGGTCAGTATAGGACATGGGGATGGGATCAAAGGTGGTCTGTTTTTTGTCTGGGTAGCTTTTGTGGTAGTTATTTTGTGGTGGAAGGGTTGGTCGTGTTTGAGCGGGGACAGGGATATTTTGTGGTTGATAAGGTGGGCTTATGGTGATGGCGTTGGTCTCTCCTTCTTTCTTCTTTGAAAATCCGGAGAATGGCTTTTTCTGGGTGGTTATGCCTGTGGAACCATGGGCAATCTTGCCGCTTCTCATCCTGTTTTCTAGTCTTTCACCGATGATCACCATGTCTGAGAAATTGGAAGACACGCTACCAATCAACCGATCGTAGTATAACGGCGGCAGGGTTTCCATGAACATGAAGACTAATTCTTTCTCTAACAAAGGGGGCGTTACTTGTGCAGCCAAAGCCCTCCACCGCTGGGCATACTCTTTGAACGACTCATTATCTCTTTTTGCTAGACTCTGTAACTGTGTTCTGTCTGGCGCCATATCTGTATTGTACTGGTACTGTCTGAGGAAAGCATCAGCCAGGTCTTTCCAACAATGGATATGGGACGGTTCTAGTTGCATGTACCAATTGAGAGATGCTCCCGCAAGGCTCTCTTGGAAGTAATGGATCAACAACTTGTCATCATGAGAATGTGCAGCCATTTTTCTACAGTACATGGTCAGATGGCTTTTAGGGCAAGTCACGCCTCGGTACTTGTCAAAGTCGAGCACTTTGAATTTGGGAGGTAAAATCACATCAGGGATGAGACACAGATCACGAGCTTCTCTTGCTCTAGAGCCCGACCCTTCAATCATTCTTAAGCGCTCTTCTAACATATGATACCTGTCTCTAACTTGAGGAGCTTCAGCAGGATAGTTCTGAGGAAAACCATTCACACCGTAGTGGATTACTCATCGACACTACGGCTGGGTTCACGTGTGGGTCACGTGAGTGAGTGATATTCCCAGGAATTGGTCCCTGAATTGGGGGATGGACCGTTACTGGTGAATGAAAGTCGAACGGAGTTCCCGGCGGAATAGGAATCTGAATTTGGCCCTGAGGCGCTCCTGCTCCTCCATTGTTTGTGGCTGAGACGGGTCGGACTTGTTCTGCCACCCCAAGGGGATCACTTCCCGTATTAGCCTCGGCTCCTGGAGGTGCGTATCCGGATGGGAGTCCCCAAGGCATCCCATGCATAACTGGTTGGCCCTGGTTGTTGGTTCCTGAAGTATGAGCAAAGGTGTTAGTCTCGAGACTCGGAGGGGGAAGAGTGACAGCAACTCCGGTAGTGACGACGAGACTTCCAGCGGCAGTTCCGTTCCTCAAAGCTTGTAGCATGCCCATCATTTCCGTCATCTGTGTTTCCATTGCCCCGATTTTCGTTCTCAACTCCCGATTCTCTTGAGCCAATTGCTCTGTATTGGGAACCTCAGCAGAGGTGTTACCATGGTCTGATTCCCCACTTCCTAAGTCTTCAATAACAGGACGGCCCCGGTCATTCTGGTTAGTTGCCATGAGCCTTGCTTGTAGACGAGTCAGGTATCGATGTTGGCGAACCAGCTTGCCTTTTTCTATTGAGGGAATACACTTTATGAGCACGAGAATTAAATAAACGAATGCAGATGCAATGCAATATGCATGATTTTATGTTTGTTTGGGTGCCGGGAATCCCAGTGTAATTCGTCTTGTCATAGGCGTGTAGGTCTAAAGCTCTAACATTTTTATTTTTATTCTTATTATATTTTTTGCTATTATATTTTATTTTTTTTTGCAACGGAGTTGGAAGCAATAGGCAAAACGAACATACTTTGTTCAAAAAGGAAAGAATACTTCAAACTCGAGAGAAAAGCAAAGTACAATATTCTGAGGACAAAGTACAATATCCAAAGAAAATTACAACTTTTTAGAGAAAATTACAATTTCCTAAGAATTATTGCAATATTCTAAAGTGAACTTCAGAGGCATATAGCCTTCAATTTCTCCTTCCTCTTTCTCTTCTTGCTTTCGACTGCCCCCTTGGCCTTCTCCATGAGTTCTTCTGTCAGGATCTTGCAATACTCGACAAACTCACGCACCTTAGCCGGAGTGTTGCAAGGGTTCATTTCTGCTTCAGCTCTTCTTAGCTTCTTGGGAACATTTCTCACAACTTGATTAGCTAGCCCTGCTAGCTTTGAAAATTTGCTCTTCCAAAGCTGAATCTCATCCCTTAGCTCCTTGATGATTTCTTGGTCTTCTATTCTGCCAATTAATGCCATGAAGCGTTCCTCCCAGTACTGGCTTTCTACTTGCACTTGCCCATAAGATTCCCTTAGGCATTGGACGTTCCTCTTCAATTCATCCGACCTTCCTTGTTCAAACTCCAAAGCTTGTTGATATTCTTTCAAGATCCCTATGATAGACTCTCTATCTTGCCTGATGTTTTTTACTTGGTTCTCCATTTCAAACTTCATCCTTTGGAATTCCTCTTTTGACTTAGTTAGCGCCTCTCTAACCATTTTCTCATCCCTCCTCAACTTGGCATGTGATTTCTTCCATTCCCTTGCTTCCGCCACAGCCTCATTCATCTTTGAGGCGCACCTCTTTACTTCTTCTTTAGCTCCCTCCAAATGTTTCTGAATTCCCCTCTTGCTCTCTTCTTCTATTTCAAGCTTCCTATTGGTTGCTTCAATAGCGGCGGCTTGAAGAGCATTTTCATTTTCTAGCTTCCGCTTGTCTTGCATCACCTTTCCCAATCTGTTCTGCAAAGCCCTTTTTTCTTCTTCCGATTTTGATAAGGCCAACTTAACCTCTTCTATTTCTTCAATTAGGGGAACATGGGGTTCTGGTATTTTCTCTTCAAGTGATGGCATTCCTCGGTTGGATGATCGAGTTTCCTTAATCTTTTTTCGAGCCATTGAGTGAAGGAGATAGCAGTGGTCCTTTTAGATAACTCGCCCTTGTTTTTCCGCACCACGGTTTCCCAAGCTTGCAAGACTCGCCGAAGTAAGTCCTCGTCTTTAGGGATCCCCTCATGGAGGTAAAAACGGAACAACATAGCTTCGGAGGGTGAGTCCCGCATAGGGTATCTGAGTTGTCTCAAGGTCAAAGACGGGTTATAATTGATGCATCCCTGTGTTCCCATGAGAGGAACGTTCCGGAAACTGCCACATTGGAATATCACTGAGGGTCTATCTTCCCAAAACTTGTGCAAGTACCACCGAATTTGAAGAGCATCAAGGTTCTTGAGAGTATCCTTCCACTCTTGAGGGCTCATAGTCTTCGGATTGCAACCCAAGGTGTAGGAAAGTAGGTCCCCAACTTCACTTTTGTTAATGCACACATGACTGATTAACCAAGCGTATAGCACAGGGAAGGAACAACACATCTTATCCTTTCGGAACTCATGATGGCGGGTGAAGGCACGATAGGTCTCGGCGAGAATAGCGGGAACCGGGTTGATGAGACTTTTTGCACTCTTGAAAGCTAGGAACACACCAACAGCGGTTTCATGATCTATATGTTTCTCAATCTGAGGGAAAAGAACAATGCCGAAGATGGTCAAAGCTAGTACTTGCTTGAAAGAAACCCAATCATTTGATGCTACATAACTAGTCATCAAACTCTCAAAGTACTCCTGAGGAAACCCAAATATCTTGTTACGTTTAACTTTGTGGGACCACACTTCTTCTACACTGATTTGTAACAAGGAAGCAAACTTCTCATCTGCATAATACTGCCTCTGATACTGGTAAGGTCTAGCCTCTGAGCGATCAAAACCCAGAATCTTCTCATACTCCTCTAGGGTAGGTGCCATTTGGAAGTTCTTGAAAAGAAAACATCTAATCTCAGAGTCATAGAACCAACATAGGGCGGCGATGGCGCTCTCTTGTACTTCTAACTGTAATAACTTGCGGATGTTCCCATAAGTCTTGTCGAAGGACCGAAGCTCAATAGGACCTAATAGGGAAGCATACTCCTTCAAACTAGTTACATCAATCTTCTTTACAATGGGGAACCTCGAATTGAATGCGGTTTTGCCTTTGGATTCCATGTTGCTTCTTACACACCTATGACAAGGTTCGATATTATGTCGCGACCTCCGGCAAACAAACTTTAATGCATGAAGAATGCAAATGATGAAAGTTTTTGTTTCAAACTTTTGTTAGATGCAAATGCAATGGTGCGAAACGGTGTGAATGCGAAATGATGTGGATGTGAAATGATGTGGATGATGTGTCATTTACATAAAAAGAGGGTAAGAAAATAAGAATATTATTTTCTACGATTTTTTTGAAATAGAGTTTAAGAAAAAGGAATGCCTAAACTAATGCAACAAACAAAGGCGTGCCCCCGTGTCCTACAAAGGGTGGGGATCCTAGGGTCTAAAGTCGACGAAAGGGGTAATCCTCCCATGTAGGTTCTAATCATTTCCTTACAATGGCAACCAAGAGGTGAAGTCTCTCTCATGATGGCACCCACAATCGTAGAAAGCTACCGAGTGTGAGGCATCATGACAAAGCGTACTTTTGGGCGGAACTTTCATGAGAGCCATACAGACAAAGGTCTACGAATGGCAGTCACTAATCGTTCCCACTCTCCTAGGTTTTTGTTCAGACCTTGGGTTTTAGGCCCCACTCAATGCTCACAAGTATAGGATGTGAAGTGTGTGTCGAGGGCACAACACCTAGGAATAACTACCCTTCCCCACCTGCAAACGAAAATCCAGAGCAGTCCAGACAAATAGTAACATGCTTATGAAAAAGGAAGAAGAAGAGAGGCAAAGCAAGATATTCAAATCAATCATATAAACCATACATTTAATTAATTAGGCTTGACCCACAAAAAAAAAATTTTAGTGTCCCCAGTGAAGTCGCCAGCTGTTGCGCCCGAAAAAGTCCCCGAGGGAGAACCTTCCTCGTTTACAACTTTTCTAAAAAACAATGAAGCCGCCACTAATATTTATCAAGGAAAATACTAGGAAAACCTTTTATTGGAAAGCGATTGGTCTTGCGAAACTAGAGAATAGGGTTCGGGGGTCGATTACGCGCGGGGAAGGTGTTAGCACCCCACACGTCATCTCTACTAAGAGGGAACCTTTAATTAAATGTGTGGTTTTTATATGTTGACCTGAAGATATTTAATTTTTGCCTCTCTACTTCTTATTGAAAAATGAATTAAAGAACTTAATAAAATTTTTTTATTTTTGGCGAGAAAGGAGAAAAAAAGAAGGGTTTTTAGAAAGAAGTGCTTGACGGGATATGGCCCGCTCCTACGTATCTCCCGGTGCGATGGAGAATTCAAAGCTACGTAGTTCTTGTTTGTCTAGAAAAAGGTTTTTGCTTTTTTTATCTTGTTTAATTGTGAAAATTGGGCATTCATGATGATCAATTGAGCAAAGGCTCCAAGTGATCACCACTAGTACCTCATTGTTAATAATTGATCGTACCTGATCAATACGATGGGTTGTTGTTGATAACGTGGGTCGGTCGCTGTGATGAGGGACCGAGTTGTAAGCCGCACGCGGGTGGTACCTGCAAAGGCACTCCAACGCTCAAGTCAGAGGTGCTTCAACGGGCAGGGTCACAAGGTGAGTAAAACATACCTGAAGCCACATGCTGGTGTGGTATATATAAGACTGGCGTTCTAGCCGTTGCGCAATTTACGGGATCGGCCGCATCTTGCGGAGCAAGGTAGATGATGGGCCGCGTTGGGCCGGCCTTGGTCGAGTGGGCCGCTGGCCCAGGTTGCACCTGGCTGCTGCGCGCAGCACCCCCTTGCTGCAGGTTGCGCTAGACTGTCTCGTTGGGCCTATTGGGCCACTCCAGAACAGTTGCCCCCCAAGCCTAGGTCGCTTGAGAGCGGGCTGAGGCTTGAATCGTTGCCCCCCCTGCATTCGAGTTGTGGAAGGGAACTGACGGTCGCTGCCGCCTATTGATCGTTGAGTTTGGAGTCAATCGCTTCTGACCTCCGTTTGAGATGTGACGTTTGGCCGATGGGAAGGCGGTCGCTGCCACCCGTGTGGTCGCACGTAACCTGGTCGATCGCTGATAATTTGATTGCGTGGTCGCTGCCACGCGGCCTGGCCATACGGGCCAGGTGCCGTCTCGGGGGTGATGCCTGACAATAAATCGTCATGAGTGCTGAGGCGACAGCTGCTTTAATGAGGTGACGTTTAGAGATTCGAGGAGTTTAAGTAATGATGGTACATGAAGAGTCGCGCCTCTTCACTTCCGGCCCATGATGACGGTTGGCCCATTATATAAGGGACTCATAGGGCACATCATTTGCACTTTTCTCCGAATTCTCCGCTGCTCTCGCTGATCGCTCGCTTCAAGCTCGCTCGCTTCTGCAAAAGCTCGCTCGCTGCCGTCGAAGCTCGCTCGAAATCCTCTTGCTCTAATTCCAGGTAATTGCGACCGCTCTTACTTTATTTGAGTTTTAATGTCCCATCTGATGGAGGGGGTGTCAGGTCTGGGGACGACCACGTCGCCCCTTCCCACACGCGAGCAAGATCCTGACTGTTATTCCCCTCCACAGGTTCATTCTGGCGCGGACTAAACAAACCCGCCGTATATTTGGAGTCCCGGCCGCTTCTCTTGCGCAAAATATGACACGACCAGTGGAACAGAGTTCTGCGCCTGACCGGTCACCTTCTTCTAGTGACGAATCTTCTTCCTCTGGGTTTTCGACCCAGAATTCGACTTCATCTAGCAGATCCGGAACGCGGCCGGACAGAAATGGGGTACCGTACTCCGAGGTT
Source organism: Astragalus membranaceus (assembly GCA_039519185.1). Lineage (NCBI taxonomy): Eukaryota > Viridiplantae > Streptophyta > Magnoliopsida > Fabales > Fabaceae > Astragalus > Astragalus membranaceus. Next base: position 145,844,167 of record CM076847.1, on the reverse strand, counting down.
GTGGTTGCTGAAACTGCAGTGAGCAACGCACGGGTTGCCAGTGAGGAAGGTGCCGACCATGCTGCGACCGACGTAAACGAGACGGCCGAAAGAGATCAACAGGGCGACCATGGAGAAGATCCTGAGGTTGCTGCTACAAAGGATATGTCCTGGGTTTCTCTCAACCTGAGGGGTCAGCGCAGCAAGATTCAACGGGGAAGCCAAGACCTGGAGTTTCTTGCGACCGAGCTGAATGAAGGTTGGACGGTAGAAGGTATGGCGAAGGGGGAACACATTGCGGCCTGGACTGATATGTTAAAATTCACAATGTACCGCATCGTTTTCGAACGCATGGGTATAATTCCACCATTCACCAGGTTCCAACGCCAGGCTCTACGGTATCTTCAGGCCGCCCCTTCTCAGCTGAACCCGAACGCTTGGGCGTTCCTGCAGGCGTATGAAGATGTCCTTGTGGTTTTAAAACGACCGGTCTCCATACGGCTGTTCTTCCATTTGTTTGAGATGAGCTATATTTATGAAAAAGGCTCCAAGGGCGCCCGCAAGGAAGCGGTCTCATTCAAAAACCGGTCGACATACAACTTCTTCAAGCCATATCTGGAATCGTTGACGACCGGGTGGAAAAAGGAATTCTTTTGGGTCGTTCCTGAATCGGCCGAGGCCCAAAATGCGGTCGCCCAAATGACCAACGATCAAGAAGGAACCCCCCTGTTCCCTACGGTGTGGAGTTTTAACCACTTCTCCAAAAAGCCGGGCCAGTATGCTTTCAAGGACGCTGATCTTGACGACCTGGACAGGGGGACGATCCATAGATTGAGAAGGATTGCGTCCCTAGTCCCTGAGGGTCGCATCAAAGTTAAGAACGTTGTGGATGCCCGTACCAAGAAGAATGTCAAGGCCGCTCTTGGTCGGTGGTTGCTCACATCTTTTATTTTCTGTCACTTTGTTTTGTTAACTAACCATCTGCTTTTGCCTTTGCAGTTAAGATGACCAGCATGAATGACTTTGACCTGTTGGAGCAATGGGCGGCCGAGGACGGCGATACTTCACCCGCCCGCGTCATACCTGCGGCTCAGTCTGGGGGTACGCCTCAAACTGATGTGACCGGATCTCAGCCTGATCGTCAGGCTCCTCGGGCGGGCACACCAGCACAAGCCATTGATCTGAGCAGCCCACCTAAAAATCAAGGAAAATCCAAGAGGAACAGGTCGGTCGATGATGGGGGCGAGAAAAAGAAGCATAAGAGTGGAAAAAGCCACGGGCACAACCGGTCGCCTAACATCGACCTGCTTGGGTTGGGTGATGAAGACTGTGCTCGTTTCAAGGAGGAGCCTTTCGAGGTGATGGCCGATGCAATGAAGGCCGCTGGTGTTCTGTTCAAGAAATACCAAGATGAAGAATCAGGTCGCCTGGAAGGTAGGCGCCTTGCCCATAGATATTCATTGCTTGAAGACGACCTAGTCGATAAAAACTTTAAATTGAATTCTGCCTTGTCATTGCTCGCAGAAATGAGGGGCGAGCGCGACGACCTGCTCAAGAAAATGAAGGAGCTCGAACCAAGAGTCGAAGCGGCCGCTGACAATGAGAGGAAGCTTATCGAAGCAGAACGCCAGCTTGTGGCTGCTGTCTCTGCTCAAACACTGGCCGAGTCTTCTCTGGACAAGGCGGTCGCTGACAAGGAAACAGCTGAGAAAGAGGTCGAACGCCTCTCTTCCAAGAATAAAGAGCTGTCGAGCCAGGTCGCTGGTCTGAAAACTGAGCTGGAAGCAGTGGAGGCGGAAAAGAACAGTTTAAGAGGTCGCTACAAGGACGTTCTTGACAAGGCGAAGGGAGCTGCGGAGGGTCAGTTCGAAAATGCGGTCAGCCAGATCAAGATCCTCTACCCTGCCCTGGGGGTCGACCGTGAGATTGTGCAAAGTGGCCATCGCGCGGTCGATCAGAAGATCGTCCGCCCCAAGAAGGTGTCCAAAGGGAAAGTTCTTCAAGAGGAGGTGGTCATCTACCCAGCCCCCAGCGATTCTTAGCTTGTAATTTTCTTAAACTGTAATCTTTGCCCGCCTGCGAGCGGTGTTTGAATGGGGCGCCCTGGCTTCGACCAAGGCGTCTTTGATTGTAATCAGTGACAATTTCATCCTGAATATCACTTGTTTAATTGCTTTTGTAAGTCGATTTGATTCTTTTTACTACGGTCGGTTGCGACATTGAATTTCTTATGAGTCACTATTCGGAAACACTTTTCCAGGCCGCTCGGCGGCCATTGTTTGGGCCATTCGATGGCACTCTTTTTAGGCCGCTCGGCGGCTACTGATTGGGCCATTCGATGGCACTCATTTTAGGCCGCTCGGCGGCTATTGATTGGGCCATTCGATGGCACTCTTTTTAGGCCGCTCGGCGGCTACTGATTGGGCCATTCGATGGCACTCTTTTTAGGCCGCTCGGCGGCTATTGATTGGGCCATTCGATGGCACTCTTTTTAGGCCGCTCGGCGGCTATTGATTGGGCCATTCGATGGCACTCTTTTTAGGCCGCTCGGCGGCTACTCGCATGGTGAGCGACCGTGCATACAATTCGCATGAAAATAAAGTACACAAGTCGAATTTTAAGGTCGGTCCTCAGTAAAAAACCCCTGTGGGGAAAAAGAGCGACCGCCTGTTCTTTATTGATCAATCAATGTTTACAACTTAAACATAATATTTTCTCAGTTTGTCAGCGTTCCATGTTCTGGGGATGGTCGCCCCTTCCATGGTTTCCAGCTCGTACGCTCCCTTTCCAGTCTTGCTGACGACACGGTATGGTCCTTCCCAGTTCGGGGCGAGCTTTCCCTGGCGAGCGTTCTTATTCCCCACGTCGGCCCTTCTAAGGACTAGCTGTCCAATGGAGAACTCCCTCTTCTGGACGCGGGCGTTGTACCTTGCAGCGACCTTCTGTTTGATGAGTTGCTCCCTAAGTGACGCTTTGGTTCGCAGCTCGTCAACCAGGTCTAATTCTTCTCTTGTTGCTTGCTCATTTGCGGCCGGGGTTGGTGGGTTGGTCGTCCTCCAACTTAGCTCTCCCATCTCAATCGGGATAACAACGTCAGTACCATAGACCAGTCTAAATGGTGACTCCCCGGTCGATGAGTGAGGGGTCGTTCTATAGGCCCAAAGGACCGACTGTAGCTCTTCTGCCCAATTGCCTTTGGCTTCATCTAACCTTCTTTTCAGTCCGCGCAGCACTACCCTGTTGGCCGCTTCTGCCTGGCCGTTGGTTTGTGGGTGCTCGACCGAGGTGAAACGCTGTTTCACACCTAGGTCGGCCAACATTTCTCTGAACTTCCTATCTGCGAACTGGGTTCCATTGTCCGTCACCAATTGCTGGGGCACTCCGAAGCGGGCGAGCACGTTTCGACCAAAAAACTTGGATACCTTCGCTGAGGTAATGGTGGCAAGTGGCTCTGCTTCTATCCACTTGGTGAAGTAGTCGATCGCGACGATGAGGGATTTCAGCTGACCTGGTGCAGGTGGAAAAGGACCGAGCAGGTCCATGCCCCACCAAGCGAACGGCCATGGTGGGGTTAAGCTGTGCAGTTCTGATGAGGGCGCTATATGTACATCGGCATGGATCTGGCATTTCTTGCACTTCTGAACAAGCAACTTAGCGTCCTCATCCATGGTCGGCCAATAGTATCCGGCCCTGAGTGCCTTCTTAGCAATTGACCGACCACCTTGGTGGCCACCACAATCTCCTTCATGTATGTCTCTAAGTACATGGTCGGCTTCGACCGACGTGAGGCATCTCAGCAATGGGGATGAAAAGCCCCTTCTATATAGTCTTCCTTCGACCACTGAGTACTTGGTCGCTCGTAACCTCAGGAGTTTTGCTTCCTTTTGGTCGCAAGGTTCTACCCCATTAAGAATATATTGTAAGATCGGAGTGATCCAGTCTTTATCCAAGTCGACCGTTAGAATGGCTGATGGTTGGGCTGGCTTAGTAGACACGCTCGGCCGTGTTAATGTCTCCTGAATTAGACTTCTGTGATTCCCAGGAGCCTTTGTACTGGCTAACTTTGATAGGATATCAGCCCGCACGTTCTCTGTTCTAGGGACGTGCTTAACTTCTGCTCGGTCGAATTGCTTGAGCAGATCCCTTACCTTAGCCAAATAATTCTTCAGGATATCATCCTTTGCGTCGTATAGGTTTTGAATCTGGGATACAACCAGTAGAGAGTCGGAGTGAAGTTCGACACGGTCGACATTGAACTCTCTGGCTAGCTGCAGCCCGGCAATGCACGCCTCATACTCGGCCTGGTTATTTGACGTGTGAAATGCAAAAGTTAATGACACTTCAACAGTAAGTCCTTCCGAGTTCTCAAGTATCAAGCCGGCCCCGCTTCCTTTGCTGTTGGAGGACCCGTCTACGTGCAAAGTCCAGGTAGTGACGGTCTGATCGTCTGGTGTTGGGGTCATCTCAGCGATGAAGTCGGCCAATACTTGTGCCTTAGCGGCCGATCTGGCCTCAAACTTAATTCCAAACTCACTGAGTTCCACAGCCCACTTGATCATACGCCCTGCAAGGTCAGGTCGGTGAAGGATTTGCCTAATAGGCTGGTCGGTCCTTACCACGACCTGGTGGGCCACAAAATAAGGACGTAATCTACGAGCGGCCACAAGTAACGCCAAGGCCAGCTTCTCGATCTTCTGGTATCTGATCTCTGGGCCTTGAAACACCTTGCTGATGAAATAGACCGGGTTTTGCTTTAGGTCGCATTCCCTGACCAGAACGGCGCTCATGGCTTCGTCCGTTATGGCCAAGTATAAATAAAGTTTCTCCCCCGGTTGCGGCTTGGTCATGATGGGCGGGTTGGTTAGTGCCGCCTTCAGCTCGTCCAATGCTCGCTGGCATTGATCGGTCCATTCAAATTCGACCTCTTTCTTCAAAAGCTTGAACAATGGAAGAGATTTGCACGCTGATTTAGGTATAAATCGTGACAGGGCAGCGACCATGCCATTCAATTGCTGGATCTCTTTTTTCGTAGTGGGTGGCCTCATGTCGGCGACCGCCCTGCACTTGTCAGGGTTTGCTTCAATCCCCCGCTCTGTTAAGTGGAAGCCCAGGAACTTGCCCGCCCTTACACCGAAGGTGCACTTCTCTGGATTCAACCTTAAAGAATTCTTCCTAGCTTCTTCAAAGATTTCTCTTAGGTCGTTACTGTGGTCTTGGTCGGTTTTGCTCTTGATGATCATATCATCCAAGTAGACCTCTGATATTCGACCGATCTGCCGCCTGAAGACTTTGTTCATCATCCTCTGGTAGGTCGCTCCGGCGTTCTTCAGACCAAAGGGCATTACCTTGTACTGGAAATTTCCCCGATCGGTCATGAACGCGGTCTTATGCCGATCGGGTGGGTACATGGTGATCTGATTGTATCCTGAATAGGCGTCTAGAAAAGACAAAAGTTTATAGCCCGCAGCCCCGTCGACCAGTTTGTCAATGCTTGGTAGTGGAAAAGCGTCCTTCGGGCATGCCTTATTCAGGTCGGTATAGTCGACGCACATGCGCCACTTACCATTTTTCTTCTTGACCAACACGACGTTGGAAAGCCAGGTTGTATACTTAATTTCCTCAATGAAATTGGCCTTAATGAGGTCGTCAACTGCCTGGGCGGCCGCCAATGCTTTCTCTTAGCTCTGGATTCGCCTCCTTTGTGCGACCGGCCTTGCTGTCTCATCAACGGACAGTTGGTGGCAGGCGATTTCAATTGGGATCCCGGGCATGTCTGATGCCTGCCATGCGAAAAGGTCTGCGTATTCCCTGAGGCAAGTGATGAGCGCTTGCTTGTCTTCTTCAGGTAGGTCGCTCCCCAACTTAACTGTCTTAGTTGGGTCGTCCATTAACTGAACATCGATCAATTCCCCGTGGGGTTCAGGCCTCTTGAGTCTATTCTTTAGCTCGCGGGCTAAATCGTCGTCGTCCTCCTCAGGGTCGCTATCAGGGTCGTATCGAGCATCCAGGTCGGCCACATTGACCTGATGCCCTTCTCCAAGATTCAGAGGTTTAGCACTTTCCACCTCCATATCACAAATCTCTTGGTAGAGGAAATGGCTCCTCATGGCCGCTTCCATGTCGGCCATCACTGTCACTACTTGGTCGTTTTTACTGTAAAACTTCATCTTCAGATGTACAGTTGAGGCTACGGCCCCCAATTTTCCCAATGTTGGGCGGCCAATGATGCAGTGGTAACACGATTTGATTGGCAGAACTAAGAACGTCGTTCTGACCGTCCTGTATGACGTGCTGCCGCTCGTATCATCCCCAAAGGTAACAAGTAGTTCTATCGTCCCCAGTGGGTAGGTGGTCGCCCCATTGAAACCGGTCAATGGGGTTGGAACTGCTTGGGGAATGATCTCGCTCCTATCCACATTCAACTTGTCAATCAATTCTTCGAACATGATGTCGGCCGAGCTTCCTTGGTCGACCAGTATTCTTCTGACCTCAGTGTTGGCCATTACGGCCGATACTACCAAAGGAACATAGTTATTAACTTTACCATCAAGCAAGTCTTCGTCCCCAAAGGAAATGGGCGGCCTATTCGAGGCCGGCCGTGGGGTTGAAGTTGAACCGACCATCATGAGTTCGTTCCACTTCCTCTTCATCGCCTTGTTGGATTCTCTGATGTCCAACGGATTACCTCCATGGATGACCATGGCTACGTTGCGGCCCTTCGATTGTCTGGGGTCGCGTTCTTCCTCTGAACTGTTACGCGCCTGCTCGATCGTAGAGTTAACGATCGCCTTACCTTTGTCATTGGCGGGTTGGCCACCGGCTCTTCGATCAGGGCGATCGTTGCCTTCATCTTTGACATATTGCCTCAATTTGCCCTTCTGTATGAGGTCCTCTATGTCATCTTTTAGGGCCATGCAGTCATTGGTGTCATGCCCCTTACTCTTGTGATATCTGCAGTACTTCTTGGTAGGCCGACCTCCTTTCTTCAGTACTAAAGGATCAGGTCGCCTCACACCAGTGAATTCATTGTTCTGGCACTCCGTGAAGATCTGTGCGATCGGAGTGTTCAATTTGGTACGCTGCTCGTACTTCTTGGGCCGGTACTCGGGCTTACTATCACGGTCTTGCCCCTTGGCCGACCTGCCAGTTTCTTCCTTGGGACGCGCGCGGGCGCCCTTGTCGGCCGCTAGTTGCTCCTCATAGCCCATATGGTCGTTGGCCCTTCTAAGGAACAGGCCGAGGTCGTAGTAGCGGTTCAAAGAAAACTCTTCGGCAAATCTGTGGTTCTTTCTTATGCCACGCTTGAGGTACTTCAGTTTGTCCGTGTCTGATAGGTTGCGGACTGTTTCGGCCTCTGTCATGAACCGGTCGATAAACTCCCTTAATGGTTCATTTTCTCCTTGGACGACCGAATCCAAGTGTTCTTCGTAACGATATTGACAACGGTTGGCCGTGTAATTAGCCAAGAACATTGCCACAAGGCCTTCCCAAGAAGAGACCGAGTTGGGACGCAGAGATTCCCACCATTCTAATGCCCGGCCTTCGAGCGACTGAGGGAAAAGTCTGCACTTCATCGTGCGTCCCAGCTCCCTGTAGCTACAGTAGTTATTGAAGTACATCAGGTGTTTATCTGGATCCCCGCGACCGTTAAACTTGTTCAGGTTTGGGGGCTTCCTCAGGTCCCTTGGAATACGATAACGCCTGATTTCACTGGTGAAAGGTCCTTGACCGGTCGGGATGGGATTCTGCCCGTAAGGCTGCATGGCGGCGTAAGCTTGGTCGACGGGCAAACCGTAAAGGCCGACCGGCTGACCGAGAAGTCTGTCAGCAATAGGAGGGTGTCCATGGTTTTGTGGAGCATGTGGTGACGACCGTCTTCTAGGCCGTTCTGAATTGTTCCTTCTTGTTCGACTGGCGGCACGGGAGACATCTCTAATCTCCCCGTCACGGTAGTTGTCAAACTCCTCATACGAGTCCCACGACCGGCTTCTTGATCGCCGGGATCCTGAGGACTCGTTTGACGAGTATCTTGTTGGCGACCCTTCTGACTCTGGACGGTAGCTTGAGTCAGCATAGTCGTATTCTTCCTCGGGGGAACGCCGGTGGCGACTTCTTCGATGAGGGGGCGACCTATGAACGATCGCCCTTCTTGGAGGATTGCGTCGGGATACGCCTCGACGAGTAGGAGCTTCTCTTCGTGGTGGTGAACGATGGGGCCGAGATGGTTGCCCTCGGTGACCGCTGTCCGCACGCGGGCGGATTGAGATCGAGCCTCTCTCATAGCGTTCGATCAGCTCGTCTCGATCAGCAATCACTTGATTCTTTTGCTCCAGAATTTGTATAAGTGCCTGGGTCACATGCTCGGGCAATGCTTCTGGGATTCCAGCTTCGGCCAGCTCGGCCGGTAGTTGCTGGACCGGTTGGATAACTGGCCCGCGGCCGCCCTGTACTGAGGGCTCTTGGCGAGGCTCATCTTGTGATTCATGAACGGTCACAGGCACGCCCTCTGGGGTCCGTTGAGGTCGGTTCTGCCCAGAGGTATTGAGCCTGGAAGAAGTGCGTTTCTGGCGTGGCGGCATGATTTGATGTGGAATAGCGCTCGGGCCTCCCACTGTGGTCGCCAATTGATCGTACCTGATCAATACGATGGGTTGTTGTTGATAACGTGGGTCGGTCGCTGTGATGAGGGACCGAGTTGTAAGCCGCACGCGGGTGGTACCTGCAAAGGCACTCCAACGCTCAAGTCAGAGGTGCTTCAACGGGCAGGGTCACAAGGTGAGTAAAACATACCTGAAGCCACATGCTGGTGTGGTATATATAAGACTGGCGTTCTAGCCGTTGCGCAATTTACGGGATCGGCCGCATCTTGCGGAGCAAGGTAGATGATGGGCCGCGTTGGGCCGGCCTTGGTCGAGTGGGCCGCTGGCCCAGGTTGCACCTGGCTGCTGCGCGCAGCACCCCCTTGCTGCAGGTTGCGCTAGACTGTCTCGTTGGGCCTATTGGGCCACTCCAGAACAATAATCATGCAAGCAGAGGCTTCACGAGACTATTAACAAAGTTTTTGATTTAGTGAAACTCTTTAGGAAAATTCAGGCATTCATGATGATCAATTGAGCAAAGGCTCCAAGTGATCACCACTAGTACCTCGTTGTTAATAATCATGCAAGCAAAGGCTTCACAAGACTATTAACAAAGTTTTTGATTTATGAGAAACTATTTTGTCTTGAAGAGAATTAAATTAAATTAAAAAAACGAGAAAAAAGCGGGGGTGAAATGGTAAAATGGGGGTGTGATCAATAGGAGTGGTTGTATTTTAAAAGGGGGTGCAGTTAATAAGGCCCAGTTCGTTTTTTAGATCTAGTCCGTGTAACCAAAAAAACAAAAAAAAGCTTGCAAAAAGGGGGGGGGGCAATACAACCGAAAATTGGTGGGTGCAATTACTAAATCTGATTTTTTTTAATTTTAAAAGAAAAAAAAAACAAACAAATGAAGGTATAAAAGGAAACAAACTCAAAACCTAATCTGTTTCAAATCCTCTTCTTCAGCAGCCGCACCCTTGGAGAAAAAAAAAAATTTATGTGAGGAGAGAGAAGAAAAGGGGAAACGCGAATCAGTGAGGGAGAGAAGAGAAAGGAAAGGAGAGCAGGAAAGAGAAGGAGGAAGGATCGACGGCCCAGGGTGATGGCGATGATCGTGGGAGGAAGCGGAGCATACGGCCACGGCTCAAGGCGCGCCGTTGACGGCGACGGTGAGGGGATCGGGCAGAGATCAAACGAGAGGGGGTGTCTCTGGCGGCGGCGACGGAAAAGGCTTGGTTCAACGATGGTGGTGACAGTTACGGTGGAGGGAGGAGGTCAGCCCGGACCATCTCCGGTCACGTGCGATGGTGACGACGAATCATACGGCGACGCGAAGGGGATGACGGCGAAGATGACCACCGTACGGTGGTCATTTGCTTCTGGTTCGGTTTCCAAGGCTACCTAGAGGGGGAGGATGACGGCGGTTTGAGGCGGACGGCCACCGTCTACGGTGGCCGGAACTAGCAGGCAAGGTTTCGGTTCTCTCCTTTTTTTTATGTATTTTTCTTATCTGCTCCTTCACATGTCTGTTTCCGTTTTTCTTATTTTTTGATTTGTCTCAAATTAAATATATTCTATACAATACTGACTTAAAAAAAAACTAATGTGTTCATGATAATACTAAATCAATAACCTAGTTAGTTCTAAAAATCTTTAACCGTAAAATATTTACAGAGCTGCTGATTTTCCTTTTAAAAGGACCTATTCTACTTTATAATTTTTATTCTAATCTATTTATATTACAGACTCAAAATTTATTCTTTAGTTTTGGTATTACATTCGTATATGTATATTTCAGATTTAATAACCCGGAAACAAACCTGAATTCCAGCTTCTTATATGTATCATTTTGCTTTGTTGTCACTGCGCATCTGAATTACTGGTACTGTTGTTTGTGACTGCTCTACCTGCGTACCTGCTTCTTTGGATCCTTGACTGCTACCGCTTCTTTGAATTTTTTTTTGAACTTCAAAGAAAGAAAACACTGTTTTGGAATTAGGGTTTCAATGTACAACCCTAATCGTTTTTTTGTGCTGTTTACCTCGAAAATCGTGTTTGTTTTCTTTGCTACTGCTGTTGACTGCTGATTTATACTACATTTCTAGGTTTAGGCATTAATTGTATTTTGACTGGGCTTTGAATATTTTATTTTTCAGGTTTGGATCCAAGCCCATCAGCAGCTGTAACAGCTTGGAGTGCTGCTAGGAAACCCTAATCTGCTCCTTAGATGCTCATTTTCGGATCTGGCCATTTTTGGCCCTTTTGATGTAATTTTTTTTGTATTTTTTTGGACATTTGGACTCCTAAACACTATTAAATTGTAAATAAAAAAAAAGATTTTTTTTTGACATTTTTAGACTATATATACTACTCAAAATAAATGAATAGGCAAAGTAAAAATAATAAAAGAAATCGGGCCAAATACAAAAACGATATCGGACCCAACTAGACAAGTGTGTGAGAACGAGGCCCAAATAGAATAAATAAGCCCGTTGACCACTAAACGCTAAAATTATCTCAGAATCGCGTTCTTAAGCCCAAATCGAAACAACAAGCCCAATTGCGAGAAAATGACTTTGTTAGTCCCAATTAGGTTCGACTAAATCCAAATACGAAGATTAAATTGAAGAACGCACGAAACGATCGATCATTCGCGTGCATGCCTAATTTAAAACAACGGTATTTCGATTTAGTTGAACAGGGTAATAGAAATTGGCCAGGGTTAATAACTGAGACACCATACTGATAATTCCCGTAACCACGCGACTTCAAAACACGATTTAAGTAAAATAAACGACTAAAACTAGAAAAGGAAGACGGACAAAATTGGGGTATAACAATAGTAGATAGTAAAAAATAGATAAGAGATTATCAATAAGAGGTGATAGTAGATTATCAATAAAAGTGTAAACAGATTTCGGAGAGAAAAATTAAAATTTTAAGGTGATAACTTTTTCCAAAATGTGATAGGTATTTTTTGTTTTTTAGTGTGACTCATTTACATTTTTATAGGTAATTTTAGTAGAGTAGTATTTGTATAAATTTAGAAATTTAGTTAAAAAACTAAAGTGAAGTGATAAAAGAAAGAGAAGAATTGTTTATGGGAAAAGTAAAAGTAAAGTAAAAATAAAAAATGAAGAAAGAGAGTGTAAGAGAAAAGTGAAAATGATGAAAGAAAGTGTAAGAAGAAAGATAAAAAAGGAAGAAAGAGAGTGTAAAAAGAAAAAGAAAGAAAGATGGGGTAATGACATTTTTACCCTTAAATTAGATATGTGTATTGTTAATAAGATATCCAAATTGGTAATTTCATAGGAGGTATGTTTGTATAAATTGAAAATAGATTTTTTGTTTTTTAGTGTGACTCATTTACATTTTTATAGGTAATTTTAGTAGAGTTGTATTTGTGTAAATTTAGATATTTAGTTAAAAAACTAAAGTGAAATGATAAAAGAAATAGAAGAATTGTTATGAGAAAAGTAAAAGTAAAGTAAAAAGAAAAAATGAAGAAAGAGAGTGTAAGAGAAAAGTGAAAAGGAGGAAAGAAAGTGTAAGAAAAAAGAGAAAAAAATAAAGAAAGAGAGTGTAAGAAGGAAAAAGAAAGAGATGGTAATGACGTTTTTACCCTTAAATTAGATATGTGTCTTGTTAATAAGATATCTAAATTGGTAATTTCATAAAAGGTTTGTTTGTATAAATAGATAGAGTAAAGGCCCAAATTGGTCCTTGACAAATTTTTCGTGGGACGAATTCGTCCCTCACAATTTTTTCGGGACACATTAGTCCCTGACAATTCCAAAACGGGACACGTTAGTCCCTCCATCCATTTTGACGTTACCAGCACAGTAAACGTGTCCTACGTGGCACGTTAAGTGCCACGTGTCACGTTAACTGCCACGTTTATTTTGGGACAAATAAGTCCCTGACTTTACAAATTTGAAAATGGGACAAATCAGTCCCTGACTTTTTTGAAAAGGGGACAAATCACCCCTCTCCCCTCCGTTCCACTGTTCACCCCCTCCCCCTCCGTTCCACCAACTGTTCCTCTTCCTCCCCCTCCCCCCTCCGTTCCACTGTTCACCCCTCCCCCCACCGTGAACCCCTCCCCCCAGATCTGAAACTCATCTCTCTCTCCTCACTCACATTAAATCTGGAACTCATCCCTCTCTCTCTCTCTCTCCTCCTCTCCATCTCCTTCTCACTCTCACAGATAGCACTCCCCCCTCTCACCACCGCCTCTCGTAGATCTCGCTCTCCCCTCTCACCACCGTAAGCCATCACTTACCAAACCCTCACCGTAGGAACGAAAGGAATAGAAGAGAGGAGGAGAAGAAGAGAGGAGGGAGAGCGACGAGAGAGAGAACGACGAGAGAGGGAACGACGAGATGCGAAGAGAGAGAGGGAGGAGGATCGGTGAGGGGAGAACGAACCAGAGAGGGAGGGGGAGGGGAGATCGAACCAGAGAGGGGGGCTGTGAGAGAGAGAGCTGTGAGAGAGGAGGATCGGTGAGGGGGGGAGGGGTGGAACCTTCGTTGATTGGGGATTTGGAGGTTTGGAGGTTTGGAGGTAGAAGACGATGAATAGTAACAGAGGACTGATTCATCTCTTTTTTAAATTGTCAAGGACCAGTTCATCCCTTTTTTAAATCTAACGTGCCACGTAGGACACGTTTACTGTGCTGGTAACGTCAAAATGGATGGAGGGACTAACGTGTCCCGTTTTGGAATTGTCAGGGACCAATGTGTCCCAAAAAAATTGTGAGGGACGAATTCGCCCCACGACAAATTTGTCAAGGACCAATTTGAGCCTTTACTCAAATAGATAAATAAATAAAAAACTAAAGTGAAATGATAAAAGAAAGAGAAGAATTGCTTATGGGAAAAATAAAAGTAAAGTAAAAAGAAAAAATGAAGAAAAAAATGTAAGAAAAGTGAAAATGGGGAAAGAGAGTGTAAGAATAAAAAGAAAAAAGAAAGAAAGATAGTGTAAGAAGAAAAAGAAAGAGAGAAAGGGTAATGACATTTTTACCCTTAGAATAGATATGTGTCTTGTTAATAAGATATCTAAATTGGTAATTTCATAGGAGATTTCTTTGTATAAATAGATATAAATAGATATTAGATTAGATAGATAAATAGATATTAAATTATGCCTGGTATTTCGCTTTATTTATTTAGATAAAACGAGTACTATTAAGAAAAATAAAACGACTAAAACTTTAGAAAAAACAAGGAATTTCTTCGTTTAAATCTTTAGAAACTTTGTTAGCTCCTCTTTTTTTCAAATTCTCTTGTAAAGTGTTCTGGAAGAGAAGCCAATAAAGTAGACAGTTCATTTTTTAGCTAGGACGAACTTATGTATAACTATTCAATTTACTGTTTACTAACTAAAACAAGGTCTTGCCTAAAAAAAACTAAAACAAGGTAAATTATTTAAGGATATTTTTGTAAAAAAGTAATTAAGGCCGGAAAGGGTCTTATAAAATAGAATAAACAAATTTTTTTTAAAAACATGGGTATATTAGGGGTTCAGATCCTTTCCATTTACTGGATGGTTTCAGTAGGAGAGAGAAAGACACAATGAATAAAATAATAATATTTTAAAATTATTATTTTATTCATTGTGTCTTTCTCTCTCCAACTAGAACCATCCAATAACTGAAGAGGATCACATTCCGTATATTAGAATAAACTAACCTTGCCTGTCAAAAAATAAGATTAGATTACTCCTTAATGAAAATAATTTATTATGATAAATTGACCCACACCTAACAACACCCCCTAAATAATAGTACACCGTTCAAGTAGTTATTAGCCTTTTTCATGTTTGCTTTTGTTTATAGGTTTGCTGGATTCCAACAAATTAATATCTTTATTGACAAAAAAATTAATTATTATAAAAATTAGCCCTTAAGATAATATTTGAAGTAACATAAATAATAATACACACAATTAAGTAAAAAGTAAAAACTGAATCATCTGATCAAATACTAACGACATACAATTGGGTTAGATTGTTTCATACTCCTTCAATTCTTTTTTACTTGTGAGTTTTTAATTTTTGACACATCCTAGTGAGACTATAAATTTTATTACTTTTGATAATATTATTTCTCTTTTATTTATAATATCTTTAATAATTTATTATTTTATTTAATCTATTTCTTTCTATGCAATAAATACTTAAAAGCATTAACGACAAAACAATCATAAATGTTACATTAAACTTTGAAATTAGATAAGTTTAAACTTAACCGCACACTCTTTTAGATGACTTTTATAACTTTAAAAGTTTAACTAAACCGCACACTCTTAATTAATATGACAAGTAATTGATTATTCTTTATGAACATGTGATAATTGATTGATGGCGAAAATGTGGCTCCCAGTACGAACCAACGATTGTGATTGACATTATTAATAAAACAAAATATGACAAGGAGGGTGGTTTTTATCTTTCATTCGGTATTCGATAATTGAGATTTTTTATGATATTAAAAACATTATGGTGATGGACATTAATTAATTAATAAAACAAAATATGACGACGATGGCATATCTTTTTTTTAGTAAAACAACAATAAGTTGCATTCAGTATTTGATAATTAGGTCTTTATTCAGTCCACACAATATAATAAACAAATCCCTGCTTATAAAAAAAACAAATCCCTACAAATTAAGAAATGACGTTAAAATTATAATAAGCCTAAAAAATTAATTTCTTTCTAAAATTGTCCTTTTATTAAATGGTGATTTATACTGCTCATAATTAATGACATCACATTTAATTACATCACTTAAATAAGGATAAAGTTAGGATTGATTATTTAACCCATCAAAAATCACCATATTTGTTTAATGGACTTAAACTAATGGGGTTGTTGTTTTTCTTTTGTCTCCTTAGACAAATAAACTTGATGACATAGCTAAATAATATATTATTGGGGTAGCAAAATATAAAATATACCTACTTAGGCTCTGTTTGGTAAAAAGTAGTAGATAGCGGATAAACTAGCGGATAGCGGATGAGCGAATAGCAGATATCGACTGTGGATAAGCTAGTTGATAGCAAATTAAGTGTTTGGTAAAACTAACGGTTAAAATAGCTGATAGATGAAATTACATTTATCTCATTTCAAAGGACTCACATGGACTTAAATGTGCGAACAGTGATATATAAGTTATGTCATGCTAGTCTTCAAAAAAAAGTTATGTCATACTCCACGAGGTTTACGTGAGCTTATAGATGAAATTACATTTATCTCATTTCAAGGGACCCACAGGAACTTAATCGCGCGAATTGTGATATATAAATTATGTTATACTAGTCTTAAAAAAGTTATGTCATACTCCACGAGGTTAGCTCTTTAACGTTCAATAATTGAGTTTTATAACACAAGAATATTGTTATGACATGGTGTGTTCTGTCCGAGGAAGTAAATCAAACCATTTTGGCTACCAGCCAATGTGAACACAAACATGGTTCACTTGTTATACTTGTATTGCTTGCACGGTAACTTGCTCTATGACAAAGTCTTCTTGCAAACCTACTGCTATAACACAAATGCAATGTGAACACAATCAACTTTTTCGGACAAGGGTTACACAATTGCAATGCCACCTCCTCCTAAACTCGATTTCATTTTTTAAAACAACAATGTGAACACTTCCAATTATCACTTCTCAAACAACAGCAGATTCAAAAAAATTTGAATCTATCTCTCATCTTATTTCTTTCTCTCTTCATACCATTTTCCTTTCACTTCCCCTTCTCCCTAAAAACTTTTATTCCCCCTTCCCTCTTTCTTTAATCTAGCTTCCATTCAATGCTACTTTCTTCATTTTTCTTCCTCCAGTTTACACACAAAAGGCAGAAGGCACATTGTGCAGGCAAGAGACATTTGGATCTCTCCTTCCCAGCAACCACACCTTCTTTGTTAGAAATTTCGAAGGTAAATCTAAAAGTTGCAGCAGCTTCTATTTCGTTTTCATCTTCTCCTCTGTTAGAAATTTATGTTAATGCTACATTAGTACCATTTCGCAGCTCTCACTCTGACGATCACACCAATTGAATCGTCGCCTCAACACCTGCGATGACCACACCATTTGAATTGCCGCCTCAACACCGACAAGACCTTATAATGTTGTGGCCATAAACTGCTCACACATCGTACGCGCCATTAGTCTCTACAGTGTTCTTCTGCGCGTCTAACTTACAATCCAGCTTTATGTGGGTTTCTTCGTTTCGCAATCTGGTGGTAATGGTGTGACATGGCCGACGGAGAGGAATGGTTTCTGGATACGAAGGAGATGACGTTCATCTGTGGTGGTTTGCGTTCGTGCTTCAAAAGGAACTGTCGTGTATGATATTGACGAGTTGGGCACTGAGGTGGAAGTGAGATCCAAATTAGGTGCGGTGCTTTGGACTTCAAGAACAGAGGTTGCATTTATTTTCTTTAATCTGTACTCCAAACCTAAAATCATACCCAACCGAGTCAAAGTCCTAACATTATTGGTGAAAGGTATTGTTGTTGCTAGAGAAACTCTTTCTTTTTGTTGATTTGTGTTGTTGTCATTTCATATCAGTTCCTGAACCGATGCAGAAAAATGAGATATAAAAAATAGGCACTTTTAACATCGGCTGCAGAACCGATGCGAAAAATGCTTTTCATATCGGTTACCCGTAGACCCGTTATAAAAAGTCAATTTTTATCCAGTATAAGCGTATTTTTAACATCGGTTTTTTATTGGAACCGATAAAAAAAGTACTTTTGGCATCGGTTATCGAGAGGAACCGATATTAAATATTAATTTTTAACATCAGGTGATTTTAGAACCGATGTTAAAACTAGATTTTTTTAAAAAAAACGTGGTTTTTGATCGGTATAATGGGATAGGTATATACTGTATAATCTCAAATATTATAATAATTAAAAGATGAAACATCACGATCTCAAATACATATTGTCAAATCCAATCAGGATAACCTCAATTGTTTTCCATAACTATCCAAAATTCTCAGCATAAACTCAAATACATCTTATCAAATCTAATCAGCACAATCTGACGTACATAGTCATAACATATTATAAACACGTGCTTCAGTCCATGAACACGTAGAGCATTACGAGCCGCAATGGCCATATTTCCAAAAACACAGAAGCCCATAGGTCCTTGAGGAACAGCGTGATGTCCTGGTGGTTTTATCAAAGCAAAACCAGTAGGTGTATCTTCCTTTATCTTTGAAGCTGCAACCTAAATATTAAATTCAATAAGCGAAAATTATAGCATAAAAATGAGTACAACCCCTAGTGCTTCACAATTCTTGAAACAATTATGTCAAAGACCAACTATTCTAAAATCTTAAGCTATTAGGCCTGGGAATATTTTAATACCTGGCAGGCTAACCTGATTGAATAGCAATTTGTTGCTATAAATTTCTGAAATCAACATTGTTGATGAATGCGAAAGTCGGTGGATGGTTACGGGCTTCGCTCGCCGTGATCATGCTATGTTTTAAACATACACCATTGCTGAAAATAAGAAAACTATATTGAGTTTGATGAATTTTTTTTAAACAATGATATTTTTTTAACGCATTGTTTACTTCATCTATCGAAAGTTTGTTCACTATACTAACTTTTACACGTCTTTGACTTTTACGTGTAAACAAACGCGCTCTTTTCAATAAGAGCCAGATAGCTTTTTTCAAAAGTTATTTTCTTAAATGACTTAAAGAAAAAATTGTGATTTTTGTAGTCAAGCAAAAATTTTCAGGACTTCGCATAAGTCCGTAAGGAAATCTGAGTATTAGTTTTGACTCACTCAGATATATGCGAATAAGATAGAATGTTAACCAGAAATGGAAAACGATAGTTTACGACTTTTATTTATAATTGATTTGACTACATTGTAGTATACTTTGTGAAAAATAAAAGTGAAGTGCTTGACATATTCAAAGTTTTCCATTACATATTTTGAAAATCAATTAAGTAGAAAGGTTAAGAGTTTTTATAGCGATTAAGAAACAGAGTATGATTCCCATTAATTTAATTATACATGAAACGACTGCACCATATTCTCCCGAAGTGAATGGTAAAGAAGAAAGAAAGAATAGAACTTTTACCAAATTGGTAGTTGCTATTATGCTCTATTCTGGCGCTGCATCTCACTAGTGGGGGAAAATTTTGATAACTGTATGTTATGTCCTGAATAGAAAGAGCAAAATTTCTCCTTATGAGATCATAAAGAAAAGACAACCAAATGTGTCTTATTTCCGAATCTGGGGTTTGCTTGGCTTATGTCAGGATCCCAGATCCAAAAAGAGTTAAACTCGCCAGTAGAGCCTATGAATGTGTATTCATCGGGTATGCAGTAAACAGTAAAGCTTACAGGTTTTATGACCTTAAAGCTAAAGTGATCATAGAGTCAAATGATGTTGACTTTTATGAAAATGAATTCCCTTTTAAATATAGAAATAGTGTGGGCACCGAAACTAGTCAAGTTTATGTGCCTAGGAACGTTTCAAAACAACGAACAAAGGGAAATAGAACCTCGAAGAGGTAAGAGAGCACGTGTTGCTAAGGACTATGGACTCGATTATATGGTCTATACGTTAGAAGAGGATCCAACTAGCATTCAAGAAGCATTGTCTTCTTTGGATGCCGATTTGTGGCAAGAAGCCATCAATGACGAGATGGATTCTCTAGAGTCTAACAAGACATGGCACTTAGTGGACTTGCCTCCTGGTTGCAAACCAATTGGTTGTAAATGGATTTTGAAAAAGAAACTAAAACCTGACGGCACTGTTGATAAATACAAGGCTCGCCTTGTAGCCAAAGGTTTTAGACAAAGAGAGAATATAGATTTCTTTGACACATATTCACCTGTTACTAGAATTACATCCATAAGGGTACTAATTTCGTTGGCCGCTATTTACAATTTGGAAGTACACCAAATGGATGTCAAAACTGTTTTTTTTAAATGGTGAATTAGAAGAAGAAATCTATATGGAGCAACCTGAAGGTTTTGTAGTTCTTGGGCAAGAACACAAGGTCTGTAAGTTGGATAAGTCTATGTATGGTCTCAAATAAGCTCCTAAACAATGACATGAGAAGTTTGATAATCTGATTTTATCGAATGGGTTTAAAGTGAATGAAAGTGAGAAATGCATTTATTACTAAACCGAGAATGACATTTGCACTATCATATGTCTCTATGTAGACGAATTACTCATATTTGGATCAAACATTCATGCTGTAAATAAAGTGAAATCACTGTTGTGCAGCAACTTTGATATGAAAGACCCCAGAGAAGCAAGTGTAATACTTGGTATTAAGATCACAAGGTCCGAGAAAGGAATTTCATTGGATCAATCTCATTATATTGAGAAGATCTTAAAGAAATAAAATTATTTCAATTGTAAACCTGCATGTTCACCATATGATCCGAGTGTCAAGCTCTTTAAGAACACTGGCGACGGTGTAAGACAAACGGAATATGCAAGCATCATTGGCAGCCTAAGGTATGCCACTGATTGTACTAGACCCGACATTGCCTATGTTGTGGGATTGTTATGTAGGTTTACTAGTCGACCTAGTATAGAGCATGGGCACGCTATCGAGAGAGTCATGAGATACCTTAAAAGGACCCTGAATCTCGGGCTACATTACCAGAGATTTCCAGCGGTACTTGAAGGATACAGTGATGCAGATTGGAATACTCTATCAGATGATTCCAAAGCAACCAGTGGCTACATTTTTAGTATAGCTGGTGCTGTTGTCTCTTGGAAATCTACGAAACAGACCATATTGGCTCAGTCCACTAAGAAGTCTGAAATGATAGCATTGGCAACCGCTAGTGAAGAAGCTAGCTGGTTGAGATGCTTACTAGCAGAGATCCCTTTATGGGAAAAACCGATGCCAGCTGTGTTGATCCACTGCGAACCGACTATTGCAAAAATAGAGAACCGTTATTTCAACAGTAAAAGACGACAAATACGTCGTAAGCACGTCACTGTGAGAGAATGTCTCTCAAAAGGAGCTGTGAGAGTGGATCATGTACACACTGGTCAGAACTTAGCTGATCCTTTGACGAAATGATTAGTTAGGGAGAAAGTCCAAAATACATCTCAAAGGATGTGACTACTGCCTTTAGAATCATGAGTCACTCACAATGGTAACCCGACCTAAAAGACTGGAGATCCCAAGAATTAGGTTCAATGGGTAATAACAAGTTGTGAAGTGATACGAGATGAACATGCTATTATAAGTAAAGAAGCATGAATCCTGAAGCGACGTAAGGGTGAGGTAATAAAAACTCTTAATGAGATCTATACTCTATGTGGAGTGGAGTACCTAGCTACAGGTTAAGGCTTTACCTAATGGATGGTATTTGATAATCTTATCATATTGCATGTAGATTATTATTGGAAAAATCAACATGATAATTGTATTAAAAAGAAACTAGATCAATGTGCTTATTATGATGTGCTTATGTTGCGTCAACAATGAACCGGTATGACCAATTTGTCTCTTCAATTTCAATATCAGTTGTTATGCTACCACTAGCTAACAATTGAAGTTGTTGTCAAAAAAAGCTAACAATTGAAGTCATTTAACTAAGTTTGGTTGTGGTTAATGTAGCGGTCGTGGGCTTCACTTCATTAACAAATGAAGAAGAGAAAGAGAAGACTGTCAACATTGGAATTAAGCCTTATTGTTCTATCTTTTATAAGAAAGTGATCGAAATAAGGATTGATTTGCACTTAATTGGTATGGATGCTGACATGCGATTTTTTTGGGTTTAACTTGAAGTTTTAAAATTAATGATTGTATTTTTTTTTTGACCAAAATTAATGATTGTATTATAAGTAGGTTTCAGATTGATTAACTATCGTTAACGATCGTTGGTTTTACCATCGTTGATCATCAACCAAATGCACCCTCACATTTATTAACAATTCAAGTAAGCATATTTATGTGCATCGCGCAACTAACTATGGAGTCGTTGCACAAATAAACGCACCATGCAACCTATTCCACAACTACTTCAATCTGAATTAGATTATATGTTGGACACCATTTTTTGTTACCACATCTTTGCACCTAATTAACTCCTACCACACCGGGCCGTGCATCGCACGGGTCTCTGTCCTAGTTTGATATGTAGATGTGCCTATAATGGATGATGTTATGAGCTATGAAGAGGATACGGCCCAACCCAATGAAGAGGAGTCCAATTGCTTGGTGGAGATACCTAAAGGAAGAGCTAAGAGAAACAAGGAGAAGCCCAAATGGCATAAAGATTATGAAGTGGTTTACAAATGAGGTGTCCATTGTAAGGAAGGATCTAGATGATATATTCCCATTTTATTTTTGTTTTTCTTTCTTTAAGAATATTCTAGAATAGTGGTGAGTCACTCTTTGGGGTACAATTACAGCTGTGATAGTACACCTTCTAGCTGTCCTAGTATTCCTATATTAGTAGTATTCAATGAAGGGATTGTCATCAATGAATTATGAATGAAAGAACTTTTTCCTTTTCTATTTGCTGTATAAGAATTTCCCTTGTTCCTATGTATCTATAATTTGCATTTCGGTTCCTTACATTTGGTGCCTTCATTGCTCTGTCTCAAGCCAACCTCCTTCTTCCACGTGTTATTTTTTTTCCCTCATACTACTTTTACCCTAATTTCGCCGTCACCACTCGCGCTTACATCACAACACCATCGCAACCAAAACCCTACCTCACTTTCACCAGAATGTCGTCCACACCACCACCGGTCACAGATCCCCTCACCGCCCTCCTCCAACAGCTCGTTCATAGTCAACAAAGCCTCGAAAACAGTTTTTCACTACTCACCGAGACTCTTTCTATCGAGTTTCAAAGCCTCCGCACTCGTTTACCACCACCGGGTTTCCTGACGCCTGGAAATGATGCGAATCACCCTCAGTATCGCACTGCAGCTATCAAACTCGAGCTTCCCCGTTTCGATGGTACTAATGCTCTTGGTTGGATCTTCAAGATCAACCAATTCTTCGAATTTCATCAAACTCCGGAGCATCAACGTCTTCGTATGGCGTCCTTCTACATGGAAGGAGAAGCGCTTACGTGGTTCCAGTGGATGCACGCGAATGGCCAGTTGCAGACATGGGCTAACTTCGTTCACGCCGTCGAGCTTCGCTTTGCTCCGTCGCAATACGACGACCCAAAAGGTGTGTTGTTTAAACTCTGTCAAACTGGTACTGTTAGTGAATATCAAGCTGCCTTTGAAACACTGGCAAATCGTATTACGGGTTTGGGTCCTCAATTTTTGCTGAGTTGTTTTATTTTTGGCCTTAAACCTGAGATTCGCCGTGAAATCCAAGCGTTTCAACCGATTTCCCTCACCCACGCCATCAGTTTAGCCAAACTCCATGAGGACAAATTTAATGACAAAACCCTAGCTACCAAACCCCAAGCCCTCTCTGCTAATACCCAAAATTATAACAGACAAGCTTTCAAACCCTCTGTTATCTCCAAACCCGCACCCACCAGCAACCCTAATCCTAAAGCCACACCTATTAAACGCCTCACCCCAGCTGAACTACAAGCCTGCCGTGAAAAGGGACTCTGTTATAACTGTGATGAAACGTTTGCCCCAGGTCATAAGTGTAAACGGCATTTTCACCTTCTAATTGCTGACCTAGGTGAACCTGAAACTCCACCAGAGACTATCCAACAGCTTCTAAATGATCCCATGGCCTCAACTAGCTCAGAAAATGACCCTCCCACAACTGTCTCTTCACCACAAATTAGTTTCCATGCCTTAATGGGCCACCCAGTCCCTCAAACCCTTAGACTCATTGGCCAAATCAAAAAAACATCAATCACAATCCTTATTGACTCAGGCAGCACCCATAATTTCATTCAAGAGAGAGTAGCCAAAACACTTGGATTGACATTCACCCCTGCTTTAGCTTTTAAAGTAACTGTGGGCAATGGTGAAGAACTTGCTTGTGCCTCTATGTGCCCCAATGTCACTGTTATTTTGGGCTCTCATTCTTTCCAAGTTGATTTGTATGTTTTGCCCATTAGTGGGGTTGAAATGGTCCTAGGGGTAGAATGGTTGAAGGCCCTTGGACCCGTATTAATGGATTATACAAATCTGACTCTCAAATTTATGCAAGATGGTAACTTGATCCAATTGTCTGCTGATGCTCCTCATTGCCCAGAAATAGCATCATTACACCAACTCCAACGATTAATGGACACACATGCTATTGACACTTGTTATCAATGTCACATTATACCCACCTCTACCCAACCTGAAACACCACCTATTATTCCAAATGCCCTGCAGCCTCTGCTAGAGAAATTTGAGGATCTCTTTTCGGATTCTAAAACCTTACCCCCTTCCAGAACTATAAACCACTCCATCCCAGTCACCAAAGATGCCACCCCTGTAAACACTCGACCTTACAGATATCCCCAGTTCCAAAAGCAAGAAATTGAAGTGCAAATTCGTGATATGCTGAAACAAGGGATTATTCAACACAGCTCAAGTTCTTTCTCCTCACCGGTCCTCTTAGTCAAGAAGAAAGATGGTAACTGGCGTTTTTGTATTGATTATAGGGCACTCAATGCCATTACTATAAAAGATAGATTTCCTATTCCTTCTATTGATGAATTGCTAGATGAATTGTATGGCACAACTTGTTTTTCAAAACTAGATCTCCGGGCTGGCTACCACCAAATTCGTATGAACCCTGATGACATCCACAAAACTGCTTTTAGGACTCATCAAGGCCACTATGAATTTTTGGTCATGCCTTTTGGGTTGTGCAATGCACCATCTACCTTTCAAGCTACAATGAATCAGATTTTTGAACCATTCTTAAGGAAATTTGTGATTGAATTCTTTGATGATATACTAGTTTATAGTAAATCCTTAGAAGAACACATCACTCATCTAGAAACAGTTTTTTCTTGTTTGGTCACTAATCAATTTTATCTCAAGAAGTCCAAGTGTCTGTTTGCTCAGCCTTCTATGCATTATTTGGGCCATGTAGTTTCTGCCACAGGTGTAGGCCCTGATAAGGAAAAGATTGTGGCCATGCTCAACTGGCCAACTCCTAAAAATGTGAAGATGCTTCGTGGTTTCCTTGGACTAACTGGTTTTTATAGAAAGTTTGTGCAGAATTATGCTTTGATTGCTCATCCTCTAACAGAACTTTTGAAGAAGGATGCTTTTGTTTGGACTGCTGCAGCTGAAGAGGCCTTCAACAAGCTTAAGACAGCTATGACAGAGGCTCCTGTCTTAGCTTTACCAGATTTTTCTGCACCATTCATAGTGGAAACCGATGCCTCTGGTTTAGGCATGGGCACGGTCTTGCTTCAAAAGGGTCACCCAGTGGCTTATTTCAGCAAAAAGTTTTGCCCCAAGTTGCTCAATGCCTCCACATATGTGCGGGAACTCTGTGCTATTGTCACTGTAGTGAAGAAATGGCGCACGTATCTGTTGGGAAACAAGTTCTTCATCTACACTGATCAGAGAAGCATTCGTGAATTGATGACTCAAGTAATCCAGACTCCAGAACAACAGTTTTACCTAGCAAAGCTCCTTGGATACTCCTACGAGATTCTATACAAACCTGGTGCTCATAATAAGGTGGCCGACGCTCTCTCTAGAATCCATGAGTCTTCTGCTTCTTATTTGGCTATCACTGCCCCTCACATGGACTTGCTGCACAAGATACAACAGCAATTACTCAAGGATTCCAAGCTTCAACAACTTATTCAGGCCATCTCTGCAGATCCTGCTTCTCATACAGGTTATAAAGTTCATAATAACTTGCTGTATTTTCATAATAGGCTAGTTATTCCTGACTGTTCTGAACTGAAAACACTGTTGTTAGAGGAATTTCATGCTTCTCCTATAGGGGGCCATAGTGGTATTGCAAAAACTTTTGGTAGAATGAAAGAAAACATTTTCTGGTCTGGTTTAAAACAAGATGTTACTGCTTTTGTCAATGCTTGTTCGGTTTGCCAACAAACCAAGCATCCCAACCATTTGCCCTATGGCTTATTACCGCCTATTCCCATTCCTGAGGCTGTATGGGAGGACATTTCCATGGATTTTATAGTAGGGCTCCCTTCTTTCCAAAACTATACTGCAATCCTAGTGATAGTTGATAGATTCTCTAAAGCTGCCCATTTTGGCAAATTACCTACTAATTTCACTGCTTCTACTGTGGCTATTCTGTTTTCTGACATGGTATGTAAACTTCATGGAATGCCAAAAAGTATCATCTCAGACAGAGACCCTATTTTTCTTAGCCATTTTTGGCAAGAGCTGTTTAGATTGTGTGGAACTAAGCTGCGTATGTCGTCTGCCTACCATCCACAGAGTGATGGTCAAACAGAAATTGTAAATAAGGCCCTGGAACAATTTCTGCATTGCTTTGTTTTTGATCAGCCAGGCAAATGGGGCAGATTCTTACACTTAGCTGAGTGGCACTACAATTCTTCAATTCATTCTTCTACTGGTATGACACCTTTTCAAGTGGTTTATGGTAAACCCCCTCCTACTTGGATACAATATATTACGGGTTCTTCAAAGATTGAGGCTGTTGATACGGAACTGTCCACCAGGGAGGAAATGCTTGCTGCACTGAAATCTAAACTGCAGAAAGCACAGCTGGTCATGAAAGAATTTGCTGATAAGAAAAGGATAGATCATCCCTTCAAGGATGGTGACTTGGTATTTGTTAAGCTTAGACCATATCGTCAAGCATCCTTGGGTGCACAAATCACACATAAGCTTTCCAAACGATATTTTGGACCTTTTTCTCTACTGAAATCTGTTGGTTCTGTTGCTTTTGAGGTAAATTTGCCAGCTGCAAGCAAAATCCACAGGGTAATGCATGTTTCTCAGTTAAAACCATGCAATGATCCTACTGCTATACCTTTGGCTTTACCTCCTAAGGCTAAAGAAAATTCTCCTATAATCACACCTGCTGCTATTGTGGGATCTCGTATTGCTGCTAATAATGTTGCTGAAGTATTAGTGCAGTGGCAAGGTTTATGTCCTGAGGACACTACTTGGGAGCCTCTGGTTGAAATACAGAAACTCTACCCACAACTACACCTTGAGGACAAGGTGTCTTCTCAAGGGGATGCAAATGTTATGAGCTATGAAGAGGATACGGCCCAGCCCAATGAAGAGGAGTCCAATTGCTTGGTGGAGATACCTAAAGGAAGAGCTAAGAGAAACAAGGAGAAGCCCAAATGGCATAAAGATTATGAAGTGGTTTACAAATGAGGTGTCCATTGTAAGGAAGGATCTAGATGATATATTCCCATTTTATTTTTGTTTTTCTTTCTTTAAGAATATTCTAGAATAGTGGTGAGTCACTCTTTGGGGTACAATTACAGCTGTGATAGTACACCTTCTAGCTGTCCTAGTATTCCTATATTAGTAGTATTCAATGAAGGGATTGTCATCAATGAATTATGAATGAAAGAACTTTTTCCTTTTCTATTTGCTGTATAAGAATTTCCCTTGTTCCTATGTATCTATAATTTGCATTTCGGTTCCTTACAGATGATGACCCAACCAATTTTATAATGTAATGTGAAGGCGATCTTTAATGGGTTTGGATCGATGATGCATTAAATTCAAATAACAGAACTCGAATACAAAGCAATTTTCAATATTGTGCTTCAATTGTTGATTTAGAAAAGGTAACAGGAAGTACAAGAAATAGAAGAATAGTCCATAGAAGAAGAAGAAGAGGGAAATAAGAGGGAGAAGAGATTCCAGAGACTTGTCCAAATTCTTCACACCCTTTTCACATTCCACATTCTGTTATATATGCCCATTAGTTGTAACAACTTTGCTTCCATTATGATGCTGACGTGGGCCATCTCTAGTGTGATTTTTTTTTTGATAAGCAATGTTAGTGGGGTGGGGGAATGTTAGTTTCCGGGGTTTGAACCCGGGACCTCCTTCTTGCACTCTTTTGGTGCACTCCTTCTATTGGTAGTATTGTGACATGATCGTTATTACAAAAAGAAATCTCATTCTTTTATCAAAAAGAAAGAAATCTCATTGTTACGGTGCACTGCGAACTAGGTCGTGTATAGTAGTGTACAAATCAAATAAAATACACGTTTACTATTTTTCTTCATCGAAGGTGTGTTTGTGCAAGATATGTAAATTCATTTCTTGAAATATCATTTGCAAAGAATACAATAATTGTGAGATTAATCCCGAGAATTTGACAATCACCGTTGGTTAATTGTATTGACAATTTTGGCAATATAGGATGTCAACTCCCAGATTTGAGGTTAAGTACGACCGTATAATATTTATTTCCCATTTCATTTAAGCTAAACAAAAGAAACCCAAGTATTTTTCTTAAAAAAGTGTTGGGGGTAGGCTTTTATAACACTCTCAAGAATAAGATAATTATAAGCTAAACAAAAGAAACCCAAGTATTTTTCTTAAAAAAGTGTTGGGGGTAGGCTTTTATAACACTCTCAAGAATAAGATAATTATATTGGACCAAAAAAAGAATAAGATAATTATAAGAATTCAATTAAATTAGGCATAAATTGCATTCACACCTCCAAAAGGCATACATTTTTCCAATCCATTTTTTGAAATGTTTTCATAGGAATATGAAAGTTATTTTTTTGCCGAAAAATCTTCAACACCCAAATATATATATATATATATAATATATATATGTATAAATTTTAAAAAAACTTGTAATAAATATAATAATACAGACTTCCAATTAGAGATGTCAAGATGGGCGGCTCGGTCCGACCCACTTGGCCAAAACGTAAAACTGGGCTGGGGCCGTCCAATTATCGACTGGGCTGTGTTTTGTGTAGTCCGACCCAAGCCAAAACACTGGGTCGATGGGCTGGCCCGCAGCCCAATCTAACTTTAACAAAAGAAATCATGAAAATTGCTCAAAAAATATAAAAAAGTTGGCCCACCTTGACCCATGGCCAACTGGGCTAGACCAAAGCGGTCCGGTTTGTTCCTGAGCCTCTATTTAACGAGCCCAACCCAGCCCAAAACACTGGGCCTTGGGCCGGCCGGTTGGACTGAGCCAAAATTGACGGCTCTACTTCCAATCCACATATGCCCCAAAATATGTTATGTATCAATATCATATAACAAACACCCCAAATATTTTATCATCAATTATAGGAAGGAGGGAAGGGGAGAAACATCAAAAACCTAATATACCATCACTAGTGCAGAAAAGACATTTAGCGTCGGTTATTTTGGACTTTTAGCATCGGTTATTTTGGACTTTTAGCGTCGGTTATCGCCCGACGCTAAATGTCGCGATGCTAAAAGTGAGACTTTTATCGTCGGTTTTTTAACCGACGCTAAATGTCACTTTTAGCATCGGATTTTCAAAAAACCGATCCTAAATCTCCCTTTCATCACTTTTTTGTGGTTTGGAAAATGACTTTTAGCATCGGTTGTTTCAAATAACCGATGCTAAAAGCCATTTATTGATACATTTAGCATCGGTTATTTGAAACAACCGATGCTAAAAGTTATTTGTTGAGACATTTAGCATCGGTTGTGTTCCGGAGTGGGCTCAAGGCCCTAGTACAGTCCAATAGGCCCAACACGGCCCAACTTGGCGTGCTCCACAAGATACGGCCAGAGCGCCTGTGCCACTATAAAACCAGCACAAATCCCGAGAATCAGGGACGTTATCTCACCTTGTGAATCCTGCCCGAGCGTCACACTGACTAGAGCGTCGGAGTGTCATTGCAGGTACCACCCGCGTGCGGCCAAGACCCCAGGTTCCAGCCAGGTCCTCATCGTCCAGGCCAGGTCCTTCCTCACAGGTCCTTCCATCAGCGACCGAGCCAGGTCCTTCCGTGCGGCCAAGACCCCTGGTTCCAGCCAGGTCCTCTACGACCTAGGTCCTCAACAACCCAGGTCCTTCTATTGGTCAAGGTACGATCAATTGGCGACCACAGTGGGAGGCCCGAGCGCTGTCCTACTTCGACTATGGCTCCACACGGAAGACCGCCCCAGACGCGGGCATCGACCATGCTGGTTCAGCGACCTAAGATGTTGGACGACCTAAAGAGCAGGGACGATCCAAAGACGCTTAAACGAATTTAAGCGCAAACGAAACGTGGAAGAGGAATCTCGCCCTTAGTCTGCAGGCCATAACGTAGGCCGTGTTGACCCGATTGAAACATGCGAATATGCGTTGGAAAGCTGAGAAGTAGAGCTACAGCTTTCATGTTGGAGTCAAGATCCAATACGGGCGTCTTCCACCCGTTTATGGTCGCCCAAAGTGGGACGCACAAAGGCTGGTCGCCCGTGAGCGACCCAGAAGGTCTGCCTAGCTCGGAGACCATAATTTCGTCCACGTTCACCCGATGGGGGCGTGTGAGCATGCGTTGGAAAGCTGAGAAGTAGAGCTACAGCTTTCGTGTTGGAGTCAAGATCCAATACGGGCGTCTTCCACCCGTTTATGGTCGCCCAAAGTGGTCCTCACAAAAGCTGGTCGCCCGTGAGCGACCCAGAAGGTCTTCCTAGCTCGGAGACCATAATTTCGTCCACGTTCACCCGATGGGGGCGTGTGAGCATGCGTTGGAAAGATGAGAAGTAGAGCTACAGCTTTCGTGTTGGAGTCAAGATCCAATACGGGCGTCTTCCACCCGTTTATGGTCGCCCAAAGTGGGACGCACAAAAGCTGGTCGCCCGTGAGCGACCCAGAAGGTCTGCCTAGCTCGGAGACCATAATTTCGTCCATGTTCACCCGATGGGGGCGTGTGAGCATGCGTTGGAAAGATGAGAAGTAGAGCTACAGCTTTCGTGTTGGAGTCAAGATCCAATACGGGCGTCTTCCACCCGTTTATGGTCACCCAAAGTGGGACGCACAAAATCTGGTCGCCCGTGAGCGACCCAGAAGGTCTGCCTAACTCGGAGACCATAATTTCGTCCACGTTCACCCGATGGGGGCGTGTGAGCATGCGTTGGAAAGCTGAGAAGTAGAGCTACAGCTTTCGTGTTGGAGTCAAGATCAGATTCGGGCGTTCTACACCCCTTTCTGGTCGTTCAAGTGGGGCGCCCGACCTACAACGAGTGCCACCGAGTTGGCCCAAACGAGTGTCACCGAGTTGGCACAATCAAGCGCCATCGAAGTGGCCCAAGGGTTTGAATAACCCACAAAGCATAGGTCGCCGAGCGACCTACATCGAGCGCCATCGAAGTGGCCCAAGGGTCAGAATGACCCACAATCAAACGTAGGATCCCGAGCGACCTACAACGAGTGTCATCGAATGGCCCCAAGGTCCCGAGCGGCCTACTAAGAGTGCCATCGAATGGCCCAAGCAAAGTGAGTGGCCGCGACCACGTTCCAATAGGAGTGGCAACGACCACGTCCCATCATGAGTGGCAGGGACCACATCCCAGTGTGAATGGCAGCAACCACGTTCCCATACGAGTGGCAGCGACCACACCCCCAACGGTTTACGCTAAGTCGCTCCCTGTAGGTCGGCCGAGCGAGGCTAGTCAGGGGGGCAACGAGTCAAGCCTCGAATAGGCTGCGCTAAGTCGCTCTCGGTAGGTCGGCCGTGCATGACTCCACGGGGGCAGCGACCCCTGGATAGGTTTTGGTCCCGAGCGACCCAGTGCCTAGACTTCAAGCCAGACCGTGACTTGGTGTGGCGGCGACCACACACCTCAAGAGATGGAGACCGAGGGCGCAAAGCAACCCGGCCGCTTACGGCATTACCTGGGGTCAACGACTCAAGCCTCAGCCCGCCCGCTGGCGACCTAGGCTTGGGGAGCAACTGTTCCGGAGTGGGCTCAAGGCCCAGTACAGTCCAATAGGCCCAACACGGCCCAACTTGGCGTGCTCCACAAGATACGGCCAGAGCGCCTGTGCCACTATAAAACCAGCACAAATCCCGAGGATCAGGGACGTTATCTCACCTTGTGAATCCTGCCCGAGCGTCACACTGACTAGAGCGTCGGAGTGTCATTGTAGGTACCACCCGCGTGCGGCCAAGACCCCAGGTTCCAGCCAGGTCCTCATCGTCCAGGCCAGGTCCTTCCTCACAGGTCCTTCCATCAGCGACCGAGTCAGGTCCTTCCGTGCGGCCAAGACCGTTGGTTCCAGCTAGGTCCTCTACGACCCAGGTCCTCAACGACCCAGGTCCTTCTATTGGTCAAGGTACGATCAGGTTGTTTCCAATAACTGATGCTAAATGTCATTTTTTTAATCAAAAAATAACATTTAGCATCGGTTAATTCAAATAACCGATGCTAAATGTCTCAACAAATAACTTTTAGCATCAGTTGTTTGAAACAACCGATGCTAAATGTCATTTTTGATTAAAAATGACATTTAGCATCGGTTGTTTGAAACAACTGATACTAAAAGTTATTTGTTGAGACATTTAGCATCGGTTATTCTAAATAATCGATGCTAAATGTCTAGTTTCTTTTTATCCGAACCAGAATTTATAAGAACTTGCTTTTGTCACTGTTAGCCTGCATTTTCGACAGACTCAATTAAATGCAGTCAACGAGGTTTGACTTGCTAATTTCAAGAGGAAAGGTGTTGATTTCGACAGTGAGAAGTTTTCCCAAGAATGTTCGACACAGTGCTTAACTTAGTAGAAATTGAAGAATTGAAGCCAATGGTTCGACGAGAAGAAAATTAGTGATAGATCAGAAGTCAAATCCTCGTTGTCGAAACGGCGTAGCAGTTATTGTGATCGAATACATGGCAGTTACCATTTTTCAAATTCTATGTACAATTAGTTAGTTATTGTGTTTCCCTCCTTGTATAAATAGTAGTTTTTCATAGGAAAAACGGGTCACAAACTCATACAGAATTCAGAAACTCAAACTTCCAACATCACAGAGAAAACGAGTCAGAGAACAATGTATGAACTTGTGCACCATTCTCTTTACAATTAATGCAATTTCACTTTTAATTTCTTAAGTTTTCTGCATTTTATTTGTTTTCTCTTCGGCCTTCTACTCAGAATTCTCCTCTCTGGAGATAACTTCGACAGTTATCTTCATATTTTTAAGTTTAAACCGCAAGAACACTCATAATTTCTGGAAAAACTTTAACAGAAATGTTCTAGGATTTTCTAATTGATCCTGCAAGCAACATTAATTTGTAACCAGCAGTGTTTACCAAAAAACACAGTAAACAGTCACACAGTCAGAACACAAACCATAACATAAGCCATATAACACAACCATTGTCACACAGCCAAAACAAAAAACATAACCAAACCCATAACAGAAGCCATATAACACAACCATAACAGAACCCATAACACAGTCAGAATTTATAACACAACCAGAATTTACACAAAACAGAATTTATAATACAACCAGAATTTATAACACAGCCAAAATTTACAATTACAAATTGGAACCATAACACAAACCATATAGAAGCAGCACAAATATTGAAACCATAATAAACCATAGAACCATAACAAAGTATTTCTGCCCAACACAAACAATGGAACTAGTGTATCTAAAACAAAATATCTCTAAAAAGACATTAAACTAGTAAATCTAAAAGAGTTGTATCCTTTTGTTCTGTACGAATGTTCATAAAGAATTCTGTCCAAAGCTGACGAACCTCCAAAAGTTCCTCTTCGGTGTATGCCTTTGGGTCATCAAATACTTACAAGTTTAAAATTACTCAAACAAATTATATCCAATCAACAGTATACGCACAAACAAATATCCAAACAAAAGTATACCTTCTCCTAATTATCAACAACACCGGCACTCAAAATGGTCAGCATAAACTTCATCACATAATAGCCACAATGAAAACCATTCCGTTGTATTGGCATCTACACAATTGAATTAACAAAATTAAAGAGAGTATTATATATATCATATATTAATTCACTCTAAATTAAATCAACCCATATTTTAAATTACTTACTATAGGGTACAACCACTTGGTGGTCGATGTAGAATCCCCTTTGACAGCTCTAATAATATAATATAAAATTAGTTATAAAATTTCAACCCAAAGTTCAAATACTACAATCTAAACCATGATAAAAAAATTAAAAACTTACCTGCTAAACATGTCTTTGATTTCTTTGTTTGGTTTGCGGCATAAGGAACACATCCAGACCACAGTATTTTCATTTGGGAGTAGGAAAACCAGTTGCCAATGATTGCTGCAACATTGATAAACTTAAAATTAAGCCACACACAAACAAAGGAAAATGAATTACCAATTCGTTGAAATATGCAATCACGTACCTATAGCAAGATGGAGCAATATATATGAACTTATTGGTGGTCAATTTCACTTGAATATTTTCAAGAACGGTATCCATGGACATATTCTTCAAGTTAAGCTTATGTGGACACAGAAATCCATATATTTCATCCGTACCTCTTTCAACACATTGACGATACAGATATCTAGTGGCATGTAATAAAAACTATCAAGTTTATTAATATATGTAGAAATGCGAGAAATTGACATAATGAAATAAACTTTACTACTTACGTGCACCATATGCTCAAATGGCTTAACTCAAGCCACTCTTCACCGGAAACCATGTCCATGATCTCTTTGAAGGAGACAAAGCTGACATGATCTTCATGCTCCAACCTTATCCTAGCATGTCTCTGATCTGCATACCCCGTCATAAGCATCTCTTTCAGCCAATCGATTTGGACCTCCGCCTCCTCCACATGAGATGGTGTGCAGGTAGCCTTAGATCCAACAGTGGTCATGGGAGAGGGAACCTGAACAGCCGCATTATGACCTCCACATGAAATGGTGTGCTGAATATGTAAAACATACATATAAATTAAACTAGAATTTATGAATTGATTCAAAAATACAACAGATCTAGTAATATAAACATATACCTCTGCCAACGCCTTGCGAACTCAGTCTTGCACCATCACTTCCACACCCTCCATAATTTCTTTCATCAACCCCACTTTATCAACTTAGCTGCTCGAGCCAGAACGTGCTACATTTCCAAAGTATCTCTTCAGCGCGACACCTTTTCTAGCTCCACGAACACGCCCGGGATGCTCAGGTGTTCCAATGGCAGTAGTCAAAATATCATTCTTTCCTTGCGGAATGAAAGATCCTTGGATACTCATAACCGTAAGTTCATCCTACAACAAAAACATGTTCACGTGTTACAATTGATTTACTTAAACAAAGCATACTTTTATTCAACTTAGATCCACACAAAGTTTTACTTACAATCTTAGATCCAACTGATGCTGACTCCTCCGATACATAAGATCCAGATTTGTTTTTGCGGCCAGCCTTCCACAGCTCATGACGCTCTGGAGATGTAGGCTCCACCTCCAAAGAAGGATCACCAGACTCCTCCTGAATTTTTTTTATTTGATCTTCGTTCAAACTCTTCTTCAACTTTTTATAACCGCCTGGCCCCATTGTGTGGTTGTATTTATTATTTTTTTGAATATTCTTGGCAGCTTCTCTCTTAGTCTGTTACAAATAACAAATACCACCACATATATAACAGATCATTAATGTTTAAGAAACTAAAATATTTGTAGTTAAAATAATACCACAAACTTCTCAGTAATGCGACTGTTATAAAATGCGGCTCATGTCTCGGTAGATATACTGCTATACTTGTGACATGGCGTTTTTTCACCATTTTTATCCCCATTACCAAAGACATATGTTCTGGTGAGAGTTGTCTTGAACTGTCTTCAACAAAGATTGATATGAGACATCCAAGTCTTCTCGAATTTCTTATCATCGGGAACATCAAATGTTTGCTTTACATCATCCCAAGCAATCCTTTTCGTCTCGTCATCAATCTCACTCCAGCTCATGGTCAATATGCTTATTTTTGTTCGTGCAACCACCCCTAAACAAAACTTAATAGCTTCTTCTGTGACATACCTTTCGACAATGGATGCTTCAGGACGATATTGGTTCTTCACATACCCTTTCAAGATCTTCATGTATCGCTCGACTGGGTACATCCACCTTAAATAAACAGGGCCGCATAATCTAATCTCCCTAACTAGATGAACAATTAAATGAACCATGATATCAAAGAACGAGGGAGGAAAAAACATCTCCAACTGACACAAGATAATAGCAGCTTCATTTTCCAACTCGTCCAATTTTTGAGGGTAGATGATTTTAGCACATATACTATTGAAGAATAGGCACAATCTAGTTATGGTATGTCGGACATCTTTCGGCAAGATGCCACGAATCGCCACAAGTAGTAGTTGTTGCATCAAGACGTGGCAGTCATGGGACTTCAAGCCAACTAATTTGAGATCTTTCATTGAAACTAGTCGCTTTACATTTGAAGAGTAACCATGTGGCACTTTGATTCCCCGTAGACACTCGCAAAAGCTCGTTTTCTCTTTTTTTGACAAGGTATAACATGCTGGAGGCAAATATGTCCCTTTACCTGTTTCCACTGGATGTAACTGTTCTCTTATACCCATCTCACACAAATCTAGACGAGAATTTATACCATCCTTTGTCCCTTGAATGTTGAGAAGCGTCCCGATGACACTATCGCAAACGTTTTTCTCGACGTGCATGACATCAATACAATGTGTTACATCAAGATTGGACCAATATGGAAGATCAAAGAACACCAACCTCTTCTCCCACTTGCTTTTCTCCTTGGACTGCTTCTGCTTTTTGCCGAATACAACTTTGATATCCTTAACCACTTGATAGACTTCTTCTCCGGTCAAGGCATTTGGAGCAATGTCATTTTCCTGGCACCCATTAAAAGCTTTTTTCAACTTACGAGATCTGTGATTAGGTTTGAGAAATTCCGATGCCCATGATAGACCGTCTTCCTTCCATGTTTGAGTTGATGGTGGCACGTGCCTTCTGCACAAATAGGACAACCTTTATGCCCCTTGACACTATACCCTGACAAGTTTCCGTATGCTGGAAAGTCATTGATTGTGCAAAATAACATGGCTCGCAGCTTGAAAGTTTCACTACAATACCCGTCAAACACATCCACGCCTTCATCCCACATTTTTCTCAAGTCTTCAATCAATGGACTAAGGTAAACATCTATGTCATTACCTGGTTGTCTCGGACCAGAAATCATCATGGATAACATCACATATTCGCGCTTCATGCACAACCATGGAGATAGGTTGTAAATTACAAGGAGAACAGGCCACGAGCTATGATTCGTACTTAAGTTACCATATGGATTCATCCCATCTGAAGCAAGTGTGAGCCTAAGATTTCTTGACTCAACGCCAAAATCTGGATACAAATTATCAACTTTCTTCCGTTACAAAGAATCGGTCAAATGGCGAAGCTGTCCGTCACATTTCCTCTCATCTGCATGCTACCTAATGCTCTTCGCGTCATTTGCATTAGCAAACAAGCGTATGAACCTGGGTAGGGAAACCTTGGCAGGGGAACCCTTTGAGCTGTTGTCGTCACAACTAGATTCCCCCGACCTCACTTTGTAGCGCGACCAGTTACACGTAAGGCAGTTGTGCAACTTCTCAAAGTCTTTCCAATACAATATTTAATCATTTGGACATGCATGTATTTTCTGATACTCCACACCCATCAGACACAATATCTTCTTCGCATCATATGTACGTTTTGACAATGTGTTACCTATAGGAAGCATGTCTACCAACAACTCAAGCAATTCAGTGAATCCCTTATCAGTCCACCCATTTATCGCCTTCGGATTGATCAATTTTAACGTCGCAGACAGCCGTGTGTATTTTGTGCAACCCTTATACAAAGGTTCTTCTTTGTCTTTGCACAAAGTATCATATTCATGCGCTCGATTAAAAGATTCAGGACCAATGTCACGTATCATATATATCCTCCATTCGATCATCCATATCTTCATCGACTTTCTCTCTTTTGGACACACTTGGGTTGTCGGTTGATTCACCATGGCATATCCATGTGGTATAACTGGGACAGATCCCATAAACAAAGAGATGGTCTCGTATTACATTTGGTGGTTGTGGGGCTCAGTTCACACAAAAATAACAAGGGCAGGAATAAGTTACACCAGTTTTGGGAACAACAGTTTTGGCAAAATGTGCTTGAGCAAAATTTATAAACTCTTCGACTCCGTTTGCATACTCATCACTCAAACGATTAATTTGCATCCAACTATGATCCATGACTACGCTCCAAAAAAATAGACCAAGTATTGTCAAAACAAAATCAAACTATCACATCAAACCAACAGCAACAATTAACAGTTAGTTATACAAGCATATCCTAACTAAGTTGAACACAACAGAACTGGAAAAATGCTCCCTCTCAACACTAGATTCCAGAGAACAACGACCAACAATTTGGCCAATGTTTTTACACCCCAAGTCAAGAAAACAATCATTTTCCTCCAAAAGTCATATACTACTGCTATTGCTAACACACACTTCCATCACACACTTCCATCAAAAAGAAGTCCATTCCAATAGTTAGTCTTATTATTAGTTAGAATGTATAATGTTGACCAAAAACTTGCAAATAATGAGTAAACAATGAATCAATGAACATAAAGGTAGAACACACAGCAACCAAGAGAGAGAGACTCACAAGTTCAGTAGGTGAATAGGTGATGAGGGTGAACTTTTATCATCGTGATAGACTCTGTTCAACACAAAAATGACGAATCAGAAAAATTAAAATTAGGGTTTCAGAACAAAATGAAGCAATTAATCAAACCAGAGAAGAATACGAACCAGGTGCGCCGACGGAGAAGACTTCGCATAGGCTGTCCTTAAGAGGAGGCCGTTTTGAAAACTTAGGGTTTCGAATATCCTTGCACTGAAACGACGGCGAGGAAGGCGACGGTGAGCAAGGCGACGACGAGAGTTGAGAACGGTGAGAGCGTCGTGTTTGTCGAGTTCAAAGAGTGAGAGTGTCGTATTGTTGAAAGAGTGAGAGACCTCAGAGAGTGAGAGCATCGTCTTCGATTTCAAGCCCCAAAATAGGAGTGACGACGAAGAAGGCGACGACGAGAACAACAACGACGACGAGCAAAGAATCGACAACGAGGAAGATGGAGGTTCAAAGAGCAAGAGAGCCTTGAGAGAGTGAGACAGTTCAGAGAGTGAGAGTGAGAATGCGAAGAATAGTGTATGCGAAGGAAGAAGTGAAAAAATAAAACATGGCCTTTAGCGTCGGGTGTTTAAACACCCGATGCTAAATGTATTTGCTTTAGACATTTAGCATCGGGTGTTTAAACACACAAAATAGTAGTTAAAAGTTTTGCCGAATTTGTAACAGGTACGACACTATGATGTCGTACCCGTTCGGTTCCATGATGCCGAACCTGTTAAAAATTCTACAAAGGGGGTGTTTGTCAAGATATAGGACACGACACTATGGAACCGAATAGGTACAGTACAAAAGTGTTGTACCTGTTGAATCCCAAAAAAAAGGGACGCACTGGGAAGTTTGTCTTTCATTAATGACGTTTTAGTCTTTTCACAGGTTTTGGGGGTGTGCGGTGAGTAGGGGGGTTGTAAGAAGTATGAGCGTCAAAAACTCATAGAGAAAAACTAAAATTTAGAATTTAGAATGGGCCTTTGGGCCAAATCTGTTTTAAACCATATGTGATAAGAAAAAAAAATACTTTTCCAGAAAGGCTGTCGATTTTCATACCCCACATGTTGTACCACATACCCCCCATTTTATCCAAACTTCCTATTTTACCCTTTAATTTTGACACATACCCCCCACATTTTTGTTCCTTCTCGATTTATGTTTTTTGACATAAATCCGGAATTAAAAAAAATACATTCCAGATTAATGTCGAATATATAAATACAGAATTGAAAACTAATCTTGGGAAGTGTTTTAAAAAAATTGACTTTTACCTACGGACAGAAACCATCACTAAATGTGAAATATCCAGAATCAGTATAACTACTTAATACCCCATAGATACCTCACATTTAGTGACAATTTCTGTCCGTAGGTAAAATTCAAATTTTTTTAAAAAACTTCATTTTTAATTCCGGATTTATGTTTTTGACAGAAATCCGGAATTAAAAAATACATTCCGGATTTATGTCAAAAACATAAATCCGGAATTAAAAATGAAGTGTTTTAAAAAAATTTGAATTTTACCTACGGACAGAAATTGTTACTAAATGTCAAAAACATAAATTCGGAAGTCAAAAAAATTACAAAATTCGGAATTATGTTTTGGGACATAAATCCGGAAGCCAAATATATATTCCGGATTTATGTCTAGTGCATATTTCCTGGAAATAAAAAAAATACAGTTTCGGATTTACACTTTAGTACATAATTCCAGGAATAATGTAAAATTTGAAGGGTATTTTGGGATTAGTCTTTTCACAGGTTTTGGGGGTGTGCGGTGAGTAGGGCGGTTGTAAGAAGTATGAGCGTCAAAAACTCATAGAGAAAAACTAAAATTTAGAATTTAGAATGGGCCTTTGGACCAAATCTTTTTTAAACCATATGTGATAAGAATAAAAAATACTTTTCCAGAAAGGCTGTCGATTTTCATACCCCACATGTTGTACCACATACCCCCCATTTTACCGAAACTTCCAATTTTACCTTTTAATTTTGACACATACCCCCCACATTTTTGTTCCTTCTCGATTTATGTTTTTTGACATAAATCCGGAATTAAAAAAATACATTCCAGATTAATGTCGAAATATAAATACGGAATTGAAAACTAATCTTGGGAAGTGTTTTAAAAAAAATTGACTTTTACCTACGGACAGAAACCATCACTAAATGTGAAATATCCAGAATCAGTATAGCTACTTAATACCCCATAGATACCTCACATTTAGTGACAATTTCTGTCTGTAGGTAAAATTCAATTTTTTTTTAAAAGACTTCATTTTTAATTCCGGATTTATGTTTTTGACAGAAATCCGAAATTAAAAAATACATTCCGGATTTATGTCAAAAACATAAATCCGGAATTAAAAATGAGGCCTTTTAAAACAATTTGAATTTTACCTACGGACAGAAATTGTCACTAAATGTCAAAAACATAAATCCGGAAGTCAAAAAAATTACAAAATTCAGAATTATGTTTTGGGACATAAATCCGGAAGCCAAATAGATATTCCGGATTTATGTCTAGTGCATATTTCCTGGAAATAAAAAAAAATACAGTTTCGGAATTACACTTTAGTACATAATTCCGGGAATAATGTAAAATTTGAAGGGTATTTTGGGATTAGTTTTTTCACAGGTTTTGGGGGTGTGCGGTGAGTAGGGGGGTTGTAAGAAGTATGAGCATCAAAAACTCATAGAGAAAAACTAAAATTTAGAATTTAGAATGGGCCTTTGGACCAAATCTTTTTGGGTATTGCTTTTCCCACACCCCCTCCTACTCGAAACACACCCCATAAGGGTGTGAAAAGACCAAAAGGCCAGACCAAACCTCTTTTTTTTCACGAATTTTCACCTTTTCGAACACAGGCATTCGAACAGGTTCGAATGACATCGTTCGAGTGTGTTAAATTTTGACTTCACACCCTTTTGGGCGTTTTTCACCTGTTCGCATGAGGTCATGCGAACCTGTTCGCATGACCTCGTTCGAACACATTCGAACGACATCGTTCGAGTGTGTTAAATTTTGACTTCACACCCTTTTGGGCGTTTTTAAACTGTTCGCATGAGGTCATGCGAACCTGTTCGAACAAGGTCGTTCGAACAGTCATAAAACACGTCCTCGCAGCGTCTCACGCGAGATTATTTTTGGAATAAAATTTGTTAAGGGGTGTGAAAGAGTAGGAGGGGGTGTGGGAAAAGCAAAACCCATCTTTTTTAAACCATATGTGATAAGAAAAAAAATACTTTCCAGAAAGGTTGTCGATTTTCATACCCCACATGTTGTACCACATACCCCCCATTTTACCCAAACTTCCAATTTTACCCTTTAATTTTGACACATACCCCCACATTTTTGTTCCTTCTCGATTTATGTTTTTTTTGACATAAATCCGGAATTAAAAAAATACATTTCAGATTAATGTCGAAAATATAAATACGGAATTAAAAACTAATCTTGGGAAGTGTTTTAAAAAAAATGACTTTTACCTACAGACAGAAACCATCACTAAATGTGAAATATCCAGAATCAGTATAGCTACTTATTACCCCATAGATACCTCACATTTAGTGACAATTTCTGTCCGTAGGTAAAATTCAAATTTTTTTAAAACACTTCATTTTTAATTCCGGATTTATGTTTTTGACAAAAATCCGGAATTAAAAAATACATTCCGGATTTATGTCAAAAACATAAATCCGGAATTAAAAATGAAGTGTTTTAAAAAAATTGAATTTTACCTATGGACAGAAATTGTCACTAAATGTCAAAAACATAAATCCGGAAGTCAAAAAAATTAAAAAATTCGGAATTATGTTTTGGGACATTAATCCGGAAGCAAAATATATATTCCGGATTTATGTCTAGTGCATATTTCCTGGAAATAAAAAAAATATAGTTTTGGATTTACACTTTAGTACATAATTCTGGGAATAATGTAAAATTTAAAGGGTATTTTGGGATTAAATGAAAATTGGGGGTATATAAGGTCTAAAGTGGGGGTATGCTTGAGCGCTGAACATGGTGTAAGCCTACCTGTTAAGCCAAAAATGATACTTCCTTCTTT
Organism: Astragalus membranaceus; assembly: GCA_039519185.1. Taxonomy (NCBI): domain Eukaryota; kingdom Viridiplantae; phylum Streptophyta; class Magnoliopsida; order Fabales; family Fabaceae; genus Astragalus; species Astragalus membranaceus. The sequence goes on along the minus strand of CM076847.1, from coordinate 145,801,916 downwards.
TGCAATTTGATTATTTTTGCCTCTTTGTGTATGGTATAAGCGAACACTATTAGCTTATTTACAGGCTCTCATAAAGCTCTAGTATATAAAGGTTTTTGTGTGACCGAAGCCAAGATCTCGTATTGAATAAAGCCAAACATTTCCTTCCCTCAATCACTTGGGAGAAGCCCCACGTTCTTTAGGTAACAGTAAAATCATAACCAAAGTAACATTAAAATTTTAAAGTTATTTCTTATTGTGTGACCCGCGAGCCCAACCCAACCCCATGTTGATCAAGTAGATTTGGTATAGTTTCAGTGTTAAAAAAGCACATGTTTGACTCTTAACTCATACCAAAGACAATTGATCCATTCTGATATCAAATTTGTGACAACTTAGTGATTCTAAGCCTTTAAAATATCAATCCTATGTTTAAAAAATGATTTAAAAAGTTATATAAAGACAGGAGGAGGTCATATACGGGAATTTCCAAAATCAAGCATGGAGATAATCTTGTTGCTCTACTTTGTCCTAATCCTCTTTTGGAACTCTACAGAATCCAGCCATCTCCACATCTCCCCACACCCACTGGATCCTCTAACCCCTTCAGAATTCAACCTTATAGAAACCATAGTCAAAAAATCATACCCAACCTCAAACACAGGTCACAACCTCACTTTTCAATACGTATCATTAGACGAACCCGACAAGCTAGTAATCCAATCATGGCTATCCTCAAAAAACTCAAAAACAAAACCTCAAAAAACTTCCACCTCGTCGAGCCGTTGTCATAGCCAGGTTCCAAAAACAAACCCTCGAGCTCACAATAGATTTTCCAACTCATTCCATCATCTCAACAAAAGTTTACAAAGGTTATGGCTATCCTATGCTAACCTTTGACGAACAATACATTGCATCAAGGTTACCATTAAGCTATGAACCATTTAAAAAGTCGATGAAGAAAAGGGGTCTTAATATATCTAAAGTTGTGTGTAGCACTTTCACTGAAGGTTGGTTTGGAGAAAGAAAGAGTAAAAGGAGTTTGAAGGTTAAGTGTTATTATGTTAATGGTACTGCTAATTTGTATGCGGTGCCATTAGATGGTGTGACAGTGGTGGTTGACCTTGATGATATGGAAATTGTTGGTTACTCTGATAAATATGTTATTCCAGTGCCAAAAGCAGAAGGTACTGAGTATAGAGCTTCAAGGCATAGATGTTACTCAAAATGATGGACCTGGATTCACCATAGACGGTCACTCTGTTAGGTAAGATTAATTATAATATTGTTTTTGGATTTTTCTTACTATTTTCATTTTTGCTCTTTAAATTGTTTAAAAAAAGAACAATGATTTTTTTTGGACGGGGGTTAAAGTACAATTATTTATCATTGGAAATATCGAATCCTTACTATTATGGGTCATTTTCTTGTATGCTAGCCACATTTACCGTATCTTATTGGACTATGTAAGGTGAGTGGAGAAATTGCATGGCTTTTGCAAAGAGTTTGTTGATAGTGACCATTTTCTTCTATTTTTGTCTAATCAGTTGGGCCAATTGGGTCTTTCATTTGGGATATGACATTCAGGGTGGCCCAATAATTTTTCTTGCATCAATATATGATATCCAAAAGCAGAAATATAGACAAGTACTATATAAAGGATTCATATCTGAGGTGTTTGTGCCATACCAAGACCCAACTGAGGAATGGTATTACACAGCCTACTTTGATTGTGCTGAATATGGATTTGGACAATCTATGTCTTCATTACAACCTTTGACTGATTGCCCTGCCAATGCTGTCTTCTTAGATGCATATTATGCTGGTTCAGATGGTACTCCTGTTAAGATAACCAATGCCTTCTGCATATTTGAGAGATATGCTGGTGATATCATGTGGCGCCACACAGAAATTGGACTCCCAAATGAAGTGGTAATGTGCTTTTTTTTCTAAATTGATATACATTGATTTTGTTTCTGGCAGATTACTGAGGTTAGGTCAGATGTAAGCCTAGTAGTGAGAGTGGTTTCAGCTGTTGGCAATTATGATTATATCATAGATTGGGAGTTTAAGCCAAGTGGTAGCATCAAACTTGGGGTATGAATTCATGCACCAATTATATTTTTTTTAAGGAACTATAATTTATAATATACCTTAAATTATTAAATGTTGTATAGAAGCTAAGAGTGTGTTAATTTTAATAGGTTGGGGCTAACTGGTATGTTAGAGGTTAAAGCAGGGGCATATACCAACATAGATGAAATCAAAGAAGAAATATATGGCACATTGATAGCTGATAATACAATTGGTGTCTACCATGATCATTTCTTGACCTATTATCTTGACCTTGACATTGATGGTGAAGCAAACTCCTTTGTTAAGACCAACTTGGAGACTGTAAGAGTGAAAGATCACACAATACCAAGGAAAAGTTATTGGACAGTTGTGAAGGAAACAGCCAAAACAGAAGCTGATGCTAGAGTCAACCTTGGGTTCAAACCTTGTGAGTTGCTAGTGGTAAATCCTAATAAAAAGACAAAACAAGGAAATGAAATTGGGTATTGTTTGATTCCAAGTTCAGTGGTTCATCCTCTTTTGATGAGTGATGATTATCCACAAATTAGAGCTGCATTCACTAATAATAATGTATGGGTCACACCAAACAATAAAACTGAGAAATGGGTTGGAGGATATTATGTTGACCATGGTAGAGGGTGATGATACTTTAGCTATTTGGAGTCTCAGGGTTAGTTACTTATAAATTTACTAATACAGTTGATTGAAAATTAATTACATTATCACACTTGTTAGCAGGTCATCTTTTTGTTTATCTTAACTGTTGACCAAATATATCAGCTATCCAATGAACCTAATACTGCGATTTCTTCTTATAAATAGGACCAGAGTAGTATAAGAAAGAGGTATGAGAAATAGTTTATGTTTTGATATTGTGAAGTGGGTAGTGGGTGTGCAGGGATAGGGAGATTGAGAACAACCAAACAAGGACATAGTATTATGGTATACAATGGGATTTCATCATGTTCCTTCTCAGGAGGATTTCCCAGTTATGCTAACGTTTAATGGTGGGTTTGAGCTTAGGCCAACCAATTTCTTTGAGAGCAATCCGGTTCTTAACCAAAGATTGTGCACTGGCCTAACATTAATTAGATTGCATTTCACTGTCTTTTTCCTCTCACCATCAAAAAATAGAAGAAAAGCTCCTAGCCTTATATGTTGTCATGTTTTCCACCCCCCTCAATGACAATTTTTCACATAATAAAATAAAATAATAATTTATTAGGATATATACAGGTGGAGATTGTACTATATATATATATATATATATATATATATATATATATATATATATGCCGTGGGGGTTCCTTCCATTGAACATTTCATTTGAGGGTGTCAAGGGCCAAATACAAACTATTCAATGTATTTTTTCTCATTTTCATAAGTTAAAAAGTTTCTCTCTTTTGCTTTTAAATTAACTAGACCTTGCGCCTGTGCTATGCAGAGGTCTTAAGTTATAATATATAATACGTATTTTGCTCTAATGAAACATCAATAAATGTGGCTTGTTATAGACGACTAAATATAAACCAATAGCTAATGACCTGTGTGTCCCAAATAGCTAATGAAATGTGTGTCCCAAATATAAACCAATAGCTAATCAAATGTGTGTCCGAAATGGCCGTTTGGCCCACCATAATGTTTAGCCCGCGGGTTGCCGGGCGAAGCGGGCCGGGCAACGCGGTCTGGCGGGCAACAATACCTTAGCCCTGCCCGCCTTTTTTTGGTTAAACAAACGGGCTGGCCCGGCGGGCGAAGCCCATTTTGACATCCCTAGCTGGGGTGGGGGGTGGGGGGGAGGGGGGTGGGTGGTGGGCAGGCGGAACAACGGGCTAGCGGGCTGGCCCGTCAATTTACACTGAATTTAAAAAAAAAGTGCTAACGGGCGGTTTGACCCGACACAGGCCCGTTTAGCCCGCGGGCGGTTTGGCCCGACACAGTGTTTAGCCCGCGGGCTGGCGGGCGAAGTAGGCCGGGCAGGCGGAACAACGGGCTAGCGGGCTGGCCCGTCAATTTACACTGAATTTTAAAAAAAAAAAGTGCTAACGGGCGGTTTGGCCTGACACAGTGTTTAGCTCGCGGGCTGGGTGGTGGGCAGACGGAACAGCGGGCTGGCCCGTCAATTTACACTGAATTTAAAAAAAAAGTGCTAACGGGAGGTTTGGCCCGACACAGTGTTTAGCCCGCGGGCTGGCGGGTGAAGCAGGCCGGGCAAAAATACCTTCGCCATGCCCGCCTTTTTTTGGTGGGCAAACGGGCCGGCCCGGTGGGCGAAGCCCATATTGACACAGGCCCGTTTAGCCCGCAGGAGGGGGGTGGGTGGTGGGCTCGCGGAACAGCGGGCTATCGGGCTGGCCCGTCAATTTACCCTACGTATTAACAAAAAATGCTAACGGGCGGTTTGACCCGACACGGTGTTTAGCCCGCGGGCTGGCGGGCGAGGCAGGCCGGGCAGGCGGAACAGCGGGCTAGCGGGGTGGCCCGTCAATTTACACTGAATTTTAAAAAAAAAAGTGCTAATGGGCGGTTTGGCCCGACACAGTTTTTAGCCCGCGGACTGGCAGGTGAAGCGGGCCGGGCAAAAATACCTTCGCCATGCCCGCCTTTTTGTGGTGGGCAAACGGGTCGGCCCGGCGGGCGAAGCCCATTTTGACAACCCTAGCTGGGGTTGGGGGTGGGGGGGGTGGGAGAGGTGGGGGGGGTATTGGTTTTGGCGCTACTTTTGCAAAAAGTAGATATTGCCTTAATATATAAGATGGTTGATATGCCCGGCCTTTGATTAGTGGGCCAAATACAAACTATTCAATGAGACACTATTTATTAGGACAATCGATATCTGTTTGTAAAAAAAAAAACTTTTTTTTTGACAGTGTAAAAAAAAAACTTGATCGCTCTTGTTTTATGATATGTGGAAGACGGGTCCTCACTGTTGGTTGTTTTGGCAATTTCAGCGACATGGGAACGTCGGCTCTCAGGTTCGAACTCGAGTGTGACCTGTGATAGTGTGTGGTGTTTATTTGTCATTTTATCTAAGTAGACCAAAAAAAATATGTGAAAGACGGGAAAAGAACTGAACCAAACCAAACCGAACTGATAGAAACAGTTCGCCGAACCGAACTGAACCACGTTAACAGTTCGCCGAACCGAACTGAACCACGTTAACAGTTCAGTTCACAGTTTTAATTACAAACCGAACTGTTTAAAAACTATTCTGTTTTATCTGAACTTTGAAACCCAAACCGAACCGAACTGTTAATAGTTCTGTTCATCGAACTGTTAAAGAACTACAAAACTGTTAACAGCAAATTCAACTACAAAATAATTATTCTATTACCAAATCAAACACAGTAGGAATTACCAAATTAATTATTCTTTACATTTCCAGTTTCACAAGAAAAATTCAAACACAGTAGGAATTTCCAACACAATAGGAATATAAACTGATTAGCATCCATCTAAATTAATTGCTCCATGGTCTACTCTCCTCTTAGGAGAACTTTGCACAAATGCTCTTAGAGAAGCTCCACTACAAGGGCAGATGCACCACCTCCTCCACTGCAAATGCCACCAACACTGTATATCCCATTTTTCTGCTTCAGTACCTGCATGCAGTGACTTTTTAACTAATTGAACAAAAAGGAACTTCCCAGATTTATGGAGGATGTTATTACATGAATGATTGCAATTATAGTTACTTAAATATCACATGATGATCACTTAAAAAAACTAACAAGAGATTGACTTTCCAACACTTCCAGTTTTCCCACCTCTAGTTTGTTGTCTGATCCTCAGGTGCTGCTTGTCCCGAACCTTCATACTCCCCTTCATACTCAGCAAACAACTCATAACAATCTTGAACCTACTCAACATCAAATTACTAAAACTAATAAGTCGCAAAGTCCATCTTTGCAATGCAGTGAAGGAAAATAAAATCGCAGACTACTTGCAAGTAAGCTAAAATTCAAATTGAATTGATTTAAGTTACTAAAGCATCAATCTATATGTTTAAATCAAAACAGAAAGGATCAAAATGAGAAACAGATACACAATTGAAAAGCCCTTGCAAGAAAAAAAAACTGAGAATGAACTTACAAAAAGTGAAGAAGAGGGCTCAGCAGAAGCTCCAGATCAAAATCCTTTTGATCAGTTGGATGCACAAATTCAGCAATATTCAACAAAGCCATTCCAACAAGAACCTTTTTCTTTGTCCTTTCATTCAATCCCTATAATACAGTCAACAGAAACCAATTCAAATAAAATAAAATTCAAATCCAAATGGTGTAGCTGAAATGAAAAAAAGCTGCACAAACCTAATAAAATTAAATTCAGTCATCGAGGTTAACACCACCACGATCTTGAGAGCATATTTCTGCAAATGCAAAACGAAAATTATTTCATCTACAAACAAAAATATGAACCAAATAAATAAAATCTTATAAATTTACCTTGATCAAGTCTAAAGATCTCCTCAGGGTCCTCATCGTTAAATAGATAGTGAGGTTGCCCTTTCAACCAATCTTGCAAGCAAACAAGCCCTTCTAACATTGTGTGCTTTAAACAACAACGATGGTCGCCTGAGTACTCTTCCTCCCGTGCTGAATGCACATTCGGATGCCACTGTTGAGACGGGAATTGCCAACACCTCTCGAGCTATGCTTGAAAGGATGGGGAACCTTGCAGAATTGACTTTCCACCAACCCAAAATATCAAAACTTACATGTTTGTTGTAAGTTTCAGCTTCTTCCTTTAAATACTTATCAATTTCTGACTGTGGATCAGTTCTACGCCCAGTTGTTTTTAGATAGAGGTACATCGGATCATCTTCATCATCATCATCATCATCCGGCTGTGATTCTTGTTGGCTACTAAGCTCTATACCTTGATATTGAGCATAAAGTGATTTTAGGGAGGTCATCACTTTTAGCTTCAACTCGGTGGCCTTCGTAGCATCAACACATAGAATACCAATATGATACTCCACAAACGAATACTTCATCCTAGGATCAAGGACAAGAGCAATCCATAGCAAAATATTCATTGAGTCAGGATCTCCCCAATATTTGTCAAACTTGGTTTTCATACTATTTGCCATTTTCTTTATGCTCTGGTTGCTACTCTCTAAATATTTCCGGATCTTTGTTCCAATACCAAAAACCTCTTTCATGTAGAGATTGCTAGTGACATAAGAGGTTCTGGACATACTTTTGGTAGAAACCATAAACATTTCCAAAAAAGGTATCACAGCCCTAGCATGATCCCAAATCTTCTTTTACAAGTAGGCCCTTATTTTTCTTTTCCATATCATGTTTAAATGTCTTGTCTCTCAATTGCAACAAAGAAAAGGCATTTTGATATTTTAAGGGCCGACCGTAGCATGTAGAACGTAGATTCCACCTTGTATCAACATCAAGAATAAGAGCAGTTTTTTCAGTAATCCTCTCTTGCTCTGCACACTCCATGAATTTTTTTTCCTCTTGCAGGAGTAACTGTGACATATTTAATAGCAGCCCGAATTCTCATAATGGAGTAATCAATCTCTTTTAGTCCCTCCTTGACAATTAAGTTCAAGATATGCGCACAACATCGCATATGGATATAATTTCCCTCTAGGACAAGGTTGTCCCAGGACTCCATCCTGCTATTCAAGTATTTCAAGCCAGCATCATTTGCAGAAGCATTGTCAACGGTTATGGTTAACACTCATTTTAACTCCCACCCATTCAAAAACTCCTCAATATACCTCGCAATGGCCTCTCCTGAATGCCCCGTAATTTGACAGAAGTTTATAATTTTCTTTTGAAGCTTCCATTCACAATCAACATAATGCGCAGTCAAACTCATGTAAGTGAGATTTTGAGCTGAAGTCGATGTGTCTGTTGTAAGACAAACTCTCTCACAATGTTTTGAGAGAATTGCTTTCAACTTCTCCTTCTCTTCTATGTAAAGATTCCATATATCACATCTCACTGTAGATCGTGATGGGATGTCAAAACGGGGTTGCATGAGGTTCAAAAACTTCTGAAATTCTTCATTCTCCACAAAACGAAATGGAAGCTCCGCACTCACAATTGTCTTCGCAAGCTGAAGTCGGCATGCTGCTTGGTCAAATTTCAAGTAACTTGGCGAAGATGCTACTTGTCCTTCTGTGGCATTTGGAGGGGCTTGCCTTTGTCTTTTGTTTGATCTATTTGGAGGGTACTCCTTGCATCTAGTCAAATGGGTCTTCATTGCTGTTGTCCCACTCAAATACTTAATTAAGTCTCCGCAATAGTGACATTTGCCATACATTTCATCACCGGGTTGTTTAGTAAAGTGGTTCCACACATCGGATCGAGTTTTACGCTTAGAAGATCTAGGAAGAGGCGGTAATGTAGTTCCCGGGGCAACTGGTGTGTGAACCTCTTGCTCTTCAACATTTTCCAGCAATGTAAAGTCTAAGATTTCATCGTGCGTTGACATGGAGTACAGAACTATCATTGCAGTAACAGAAATTTCACAAAACTAGTGAGATTTCACAGTAACAGGAATTTCACAGAACTATCATTGCAGTATCAATTTCTCAATTTCTTAGACAACCCGGAAAAAATCATCTAAAACCCAGATCAGGAAAGCAACAAGTGAATCTAAAATCATGTAAAAACCAGAAAAAATGTGTTGATTAAAGAAAACGATACACAACCAGAAAATTATGTAAAAACGATACACAACCAGAAAATACAGACGCTTTCATTCAATTCCAATCCCACATATATATCTAAAATATATATTTCATTAGTCAAAAAGTGTTGTTTCGGAGTGGGCTCAAGGCCCAGTACAGTCCAATAGGCCCAACACGGCCCAACTTGGCGTGCTCCACAAGATATGGCCAGAGCGCCTGTGCCACTATAAAACCAGCATCAAACTTGGGGTATGAATTCATGCACCAATTATATTTTTTTTAAGGAACTATAATTTATAATATACCTTAAATTATTAAATGTTGTATAGAAGCTAAGAGTGTGTTAATTTTAATAGGTTGGGGCTAACTGGTATGTTAGAGGTTAAAGCAGGGGCATATACCAACATAGATGAAATCAAAGAAGAAATATATGGCACATTGATAGCTGATAATACAATTGGTGTCTACCATGATCATTTCTTGACCTATTATCTTGACCTTGACATTGATGGTGAAGCAAACTCCTTTGTTAAGACCAACTTGGAGACTGTAAGAGTGAAAGATCACACAATACCAAGGAAAAGTTATTGGACAGTTGTGAAGGAAACAGCCAAAACAGAAGCTGATGCTAGAGTCAACCTTGGGTTCAAACCTTGTGAGTTGCTAGTGGTAAATCCTAATAAAAAGACAAAACAAGGAAATGAAATTGGGTATTGTTTGATTCCAAGTTCAGTGGTTCATCCTCTTTTGATGAGTGATGATTATCCACAAATTAGAGCTGCATTCACTAATAATAATGTATGGGTCACACCAAACAATAAAACTGAGAAATGGGTTGGAGGATATTATGTTGACCATGGTAGAGGGTGATGATACTTTAGCTATTTGGAGTCTCAGGTTAGTTACTTATAAATTTACTAATACAGTTGATTGAAAATTAATTACATTATCACACTTGTTAGCAGGTCATCTTTTTGTTTATCTTAACTGTTGACCAAATATATCAGCTATCCAATGAACCTAATACTGCGATTTCTTCTTATAAATAGGACCAGAGTAGTATAAGAAAGAGGTATGAGAAATAGTTTATGTTTTGATATTGTGAAGTGGGTAGTGGGTGTGCAGGGATAGGGAGATTGAGAACAACTGAACAAGGACATAGTATTATGGTATACAATGGGATTTCATCATGTTCCATCTCAGGAGGATTTCCCAGTTATGCTAACGTTTAATGGTGGGTTTGAGCTTAGGCCAACCAATTTCTTTGAGAGCAATCCGGTTCTTAACCAAAGATTGTGCACTGGCCTAACATTAATTAGATTGCATTTCACTGTCTTTTTCCTCTCACCATCAAAAAATAGAAGAAAAGCTCCTAGCCTTATATGTTGTCATGTTTTCCACCCCCCTCAATGACAATTTTTCACATAATAAAATAAAATAATAATTTATTAGGATATATACAGGTGGAGATTGTACTATATATATATATATATATATATATATATATATATATATATATATATATATGCCGTGGGGGTTCCTTCCATTGAACATTTCATTTGAGGGTGTCAAGGGCCAAATACAAACTATTCAATGTATTTTTTCTCATTTTCATAAGTTAAAAAGTTTCTCTCTTTTGCTTTTAAATTAACTAGACCTTGCGCCTGTGCTATGCAGAGGTCTTAAGTTATAATATATAATACGTATTTTGCTCTAATGAAACATCAATAAATGTGGCTTGTTATAGACGACTAAATATAAACCAATAGCTAATGACCTGTGTGTCCCAAATAGCTAATGAAATGTGTGTCCCAAATATAAACCAATAGCTAATCAAATGTGTGTCCGAAATGGCCGTTTGGCCCACCATAATGTTTAGCCCGCGGGTTGCCGGGCGAAGCGGGCCGGGCAACGCGGTCTGGCGGGCAACAATACCTTAGCCCTGCCCGCCTTTTTTTGGTTAAACAAACGGGCTGGCCCGGCGGGCGAAGCCCATTTTGACATCCCTAGCTGGGGTGGGGGGGTGGGGGGAGGGGGGTGGGTGGTGGGCAGGCGGAACAACGGGCTAGCGGGCTGGCCCGTCAATTTACACTGAATTTAAAAAAAAAGTGCTAACGGGCGGTTTGACCCGACACAGGCCCGTTTAGCCCGCGGGCGGTTTGGCCCGACACAGTGTTTAGCCCGCGGGCTGGCGGGCGAAGTAGGCCGGGCAGGCGGAACAACGGGCTAGCGGGCTGGCCCGTCAATTTACACTGAATTTTAAAAAAAAAAGTGCTAACGGGCGGTTTGGCCTGACACAGTGTTTAGCTCGCGGGCTGGGTGGTGGGCAGACGGAACAGCGGGCTGGCCCGTCAATTTACACTGAATTTAAAAAAAAAGTGCTAACGGGAGGTTTGGCCCGACACAGTGTTTAGCCCGCGGGCTGGCGGGTGAAGCAGGCCGGGCAAAAATACCTTCGCCATGCCCGCCTTTTTTTGGTGGGCAAACGGGCCGGCCCGGTGGGCGAAGCCCATATTGACACAGGCCCGTTTAGCCCGCAGGAGGGGGGTGGGTGGTGGGCTCGCGGAACAGCGGGCTATCGGGCTGGCCCGTCAATTTACCCTACGTATTAACAAAAAATGCTAACGGGCGGTTTGACCCGACACGGTGTTTAGCCCGCGGGCTGGCGGGCGAGGCAGGCCGGGCAGGCGGAACAGCGGGCTAGCGGGGTGGCCCGTCAATTTACACTGAATTTTAAAAAAAAAAGTGCTAATGGGCGGTTTGGCCCGACACAGTTTTTAGCCCGCGGACTGGCAGGTGAAGCGGGCCGGGCAAAAATACCTTCGCCATGCCCGCCTTTTTGTGGTGGGCAAACGGGTCGGCCCGGCGGGCGAAGCCCATTTTGACATCCCTAGCTGGGGTTGGGGGTGGGGGGGGGGGGGGTGGGAGAGGTGGGGGGGGGGGGGTATTGGTTTTGGCGCTACTTTTGCAAAAAGTAGATATTGCCTTAATATATAAGATGGTTGATATGCCCGGCCTTTGATTAGTGGGCCAAATACAAACTATTCAATGAGACACTATTTATTAGGACAATCGATATCTGTTTGTAAAAAAAAAAACTTTTTTTTGACAGTGTAAAAAAAACTTGATCGCTCTTGTTTTATGATATGTGGAAGACGGGTCATCACTGTTGGTTGTTTTGGCAATTTCAGCGACATGGGAACGTCGGCTCTCAGGTTCGAACTCGAGTGTGACCTGTGATAGTGTGTGGTGTTTATTTGTCATTTTATCTAAGTAGACCAAAAAAATATGTGAAAGACGGGAAAAGAACTGAACCAAACCAAACCGAACTGATAGAAACAGTTCGCCGAACCGAACTGAACCACGTTAACAGTTCACCGAACCGAACTGAACCACGTTAACAGTTCAGTTCACAGTTTTAATTACAAACCGAACTGTTTAAAAACTATTCTGTTTTATCTGAACTTTGAAACCCAAACCGAACCGAACTGTTAATAGTTCTTTTCATCGAACTGTTAAAGAACTACTAAACTGTTAACAGCAAATTCAACTACAAAACAATTATTCTATTACCAAATCAAACACAGTAGGAATTACCAAATTAATTATTCTTTACATTTCCAGTTTCACAAGAACAATTCAAACACAGTAGGAATTTCCAACACAGTAGGAATATAAACTGATTAGCATCCATCTAAATTAATTGCTCCATGGTCTACTCTCCTCTTAGGAGAACTTTGCACAAATGCTCTTAGAGAAGCTCCACTACAAGGGCAGATGCACCACCTCCTCCACTGCAAATGCCACCAACACTGTATATCCCATTTTTCTGCTTCAGTACCTGCATGCAGTGACTTTTTAACTAACTGAACAAAAAGGAACTTCCCAGATTTATGGAGGATGTTATTACATGAATGATTGCAATTATAGTTACTTAAATATCACATGATGATCACTTAAAAAAACTAACAAGAGATTGACTTTCCAACACTTCCAGTTTTCCCACCTCTAGTTTGTTGTCTGATCCTCAGGTGCTGCTTGTCCCGAACCTTCATACTCCCCTTCATACTCAGCAAACAACTCATAACAATCTTGAACCTACTCAACATCAAATTACTAAAACTAATAAGTCGCAAAGTCCATCTTTGCAATGCAGTGAAGGAAAATAAAATCGCAGACTACTTGCAAGTAAGCTAAAATTCAAATTGAATTGATTTAAGTTACTAAAGCATCAATCTATATGTTTAAATCAAAACAGAAAGGATCAAAATGAGAAACAGATACACAATTGAAAAGCCCTTGCAAGAAAAAAAAACTGAGAATGAACTTACAAAAAGTGAAGAAGAGGGCTCAGCAGAAGCTCCAAATCAAAATCCTTTTGATCAGTTGGATGCACAAATTCAGCAATATTCAACAAAGCCATTCCAACAAGAACCTTTTTCTTTGTCCTTTCATTCAATCCCTATAATACAGTCAACAGAAACCAATTCAAATAAAATAAAATTCAAATCCAAATGGTGTAGCTGAAATGAAAAAAAGCTGCACAAACCTAATAAAATTAAATTCAGTCATCGAGGTTAACACCACCACGATCTTGAGAGCATATTTCTGCAAATGCAAAACGAAAATTATTTCATCTACAAACAAAAATATGAACCAAATAAATAAAATCTTATAAATTTACCTTGATCAAGTCTAAAGATCTCCTCAGGGTCCTCATCGTTAAATAGATAGTGAGGTTGCCCTTTCAACCAATCTTGCAAGCAAACAAGCCCTTCTAACATTGTGTGCTTTAAACAACAACGATGGTCGCTGAGTACTCTTTCTCCCGTGCTGAATGCACATTCGGATGCCACTGTTGAGACGGGAATTGCCAACACCTCTCGAGCTATGCTTGAAAGGATGGGGAACCTTGCAGAATTGACTTTCCACCAACCCAAAATATCAAAACTTACATGTTTGTTGTAAGTTTCAGCTTCTTCCTTTAAATACTTATCAATTTCTGATTGTGGATCAGTTCTACGCCCAGTTGTTTTTAGATAGAGGTACATCGGATCATCTTCATCATCATCATCATCATCATCCGGCTGTGATTCTTGTTGGCTACTAAGCTCTATACCTTGATATTGAGCATAAAGTGATTTTAGGGAGGTCATCACTTTTAGCTTCAACTCGGTGGCCTTCGTAGCATCAACACATAGAATACCAATATGATACTCCACAAACGAATACTTCATCCTAGGATCAAGGACAAGAGCAATCCATAGCAAAATATTCATTGAGTCAGGATCTCCCCAATATTTGTCAAACTTGGTTTTCATACTATTTGCCATTTTCTTTATGCTCTGGTTGCTACTCTCTAAATATTTCCGGATCTTTGTTCCAATACCAAAAACCTCTTTCATGTAGAGATTGCTAGTGACATAAGAGGTTCTGGACATACTTTTGGTAGAAACCATAAACATTTCCAAAAAAGGTATCACAGCCCTAGCATGATCCCAAATCTTCTTTTACAAGTAGGCCCTTATTTTTCTTTTCCATATCATGTTTAAATGTCTTGTCTCTCAATTGCAACAAAGAAAAGGCATTTTGATATTTTAAGGCCGACCGTAGCATGTAGAACGTAGATTCCACCTTGTATCAACATCAAGAATAAGAGCAGTTTTTTCAGTAATCCTCTCTTGCTCTGCACACTCCATGAATTTTTTTCCTCTTGCAGGAGTAACTGTGACATATTTAATAGCAGCCCGAATTCTCATAATGGAGTAATCAATCTCTTTTAGTCCCCCCTTGACAATTAAGTTCAAGATATGCGCACAACATCGCATATGGATATAATTTCCCTCTAGGACAAGGTTGTCCCAGGACTCCATCCTGCTATTCAAGTATTTCAAGCCAGCATCATTTGCAGAAGCATTGTCAACGGTTATGGTTAACACTCATTTTAACTCCCACCCATTCAAAAACTCCTCAATATACCTCGCAATGGCCTCTCCTGAATGCCCCGTAATTTGACAGAAGTTTATAATTTTCTTTTGAAGCTTCCATTCACAATCAACATAATGCGCAGTCAAACTCATGTAAGTGAGATTTTGAGCTGAAGTCGATGTGTCTGTTGTAAGACAAACTCTCTCACAATGTTTTGAGAGAATTGCTTTCAACTTCTCCTTCTCTTCTATGTAAAGATTCCATATATCACATCTCACTGTAGATCGTGATGGGATGTCAAAACGGGGTTGCATGAGGTTCAAAAACTTCTGAAATTCTTCATTCTCCACAAAACGAAATGGAAGCTCCGCACTCACAATTGTCTTCGCAAGCTGAAGTCGGCATGCTGCTTGGTCAAATTTCAAGTAACTTGGCGAAGATGCTACTTGTCCTTCTGTGGCATTTGGAGGGGCTTGCCTTTGTCTTTTGTTTGATCTATTTGGAGGGTACTCCTTGCATCTAGTCAAATGGGTCTTCATTGCTGTTGTCCCACTCAAATACTTAATTAAGTCTCCGCAATAGTGACATTTGCCATACATTTCATCACCGGGTTGTTTAGTAAAGTGGTTCCACACATCGGACCGAGTTTTACGCTTAGAAGATCTAGGAAGAGGCGGTAATGTAGTTCCCGGGGCAACTGGTGTGTGAACCTCTTGCTCTTCAACATTTTCCAGCAATGTAAAGTCTAAGATTTCATCGTGCGTTGACATGGAGTACAGAACTATCATTGCAGTAACAGAAATTTCACAAAACTAGTGAGATTTCACAGTAACAGGAATTTCACAGAACTATCATTGCAGTATCAATTTCTCAATTTCTTAGACAACCCGGAAAAAATCATCTAAAACCCAGATCAGGAAAGCAACAAGTGAATCTAAAATCATGTAAAAACCAGAAAAATGTGTTGATTAAAGAAAACGATACACAACCAGAAAATTATGTAAAAACGATACACAACCAGAAAATACAGACGCTTTCATTCAATTCCAATCCCACATATATATCTAAAATATATATTTCATTAGTCAAAAAGTGTTGTTCCGGAGTGGGCTCAAGGCCCAGTACAGTCCAATAGGCCCAACACGGCCCAACTTGGCGTGCTCCACAAGATATGGCCAGAGCGCCTGTGCCACTATAAAACCAGCACAAATCCCGAGAATCAGGTACATTATCTCACCTTGTGAATCCTGCCCGAGCGTCACACTGACTAGAGCGTCGGAGTGTCATTGCAGGTACCACCCGCGTGCGGCCAAGACCCCAGGTTCCAGCCAGGTCCTCATCGTCCAGGCCAGGTCCTTCCTCACAGGTCCTTCCATCAGCGACCGAGCCAGGTCCTTCCGCGCGGCCAAGACCCTTGGTTCCAGCCAGGTCCTCAACGACCCAGGTCCTTCTATTGGTCAAGGTACGATCAATTGGCGACCACAGTGGGAGGCCCGAGCGCTGTCCTACTTCGACTATGGCTCCACACGGAAGACCGCCCCAGACGCGGGCATCGACCATGCTGGTTCAGCGACCTAAGATGTTGGACGACCTAAAGAGCAGGGACGATCCAAAGACGCTTAAACGAATTTAAGCGCAAACGAAACGTGGAAGAGCAATCTCGCCCTTAGTCTGCAGGCCATAACGTAGGCCGTGTTGACCCGATTGAAACATGCGAATATGCGTTGGAAAGCTGAGAAGTAGAGCTACAGCTTTCATGTTGGAGTCAAGATCCAATACGGGCGTCTTCCACCCGTTTATGGTCGCCCAAAGTGGGACGCACAAAAGCTGGTCGCCCGTGAGCGACCCAGAAGGTCTGCCTAGCTCGGAGACCATAATTTCGTCCACATTCACCCGATGGGGGCGTGTGAGCATGCGTTGGAAAGCTGAGAAGTAGAGCTACAGCTTTCATGTTGGAGTCAAGATCCAATACGGGCGTCTTCCACCCGTTTATGGTCGCCCAAAGTGGGACGCACAAAAGCTGGTCGCCCGTGAGCGACCCAGAAGGTCTGCCTAGCTCGGAGACCATAATTTCGTCCACTTTCACCCGATGGGGGCGTGTGAGCATGCGTTGGAAAGATGAGAAGTAGAGCTACAGCTTTCGTGTTGAAGTCAAAATCAGATTCGGGCGTTCTACACCCCTTTCTGGTCGTTCAAGTGGGGCGCCCGACCTACAACGAGTGCCACCGAGTTGGCCTAAACGAGTGTCACCGAGTTGGCACAATCAAGCGCCATCGAAGTGGCCCAAGGGTTTGAATAACCCACAAAGCGTAGGTCGCCGAGCGACCTACATCGAGCGCCATCGAAGTGGCCCAAGGGTCAGAATGACCCACAATCAAACGTAGGCCGCCGAGCGACCTACATCGGGTGTCACCGCATTGACACAAGCGAGTGCCACCGAGTTGGCCCAAAATAGATCACTGTGTTGATCAAATCGAACGTAGGATCCCGAGCGACCTACAATGAGTGTCATCGAATGGCCCCAAGGTCCCCGAGCGGCCTACTAAGAGTGCCATCGAATGGCCCAAAGCGAGCGCCATCTAATGGCCCAAGCAAAGTGAGTGGCCGCGACCACGTTCCAATAGGAGTGGCAACGACCACGTCCCATCATGAGTGGCAGCGACCACATCCCAGTGTGAGTGGCAGCGACCACACCCCCAACGGTTTACGCTAAGTCGCTCCCTGTAGGTCGGCCGAGCGAGGCTAGACAGGGGGTCAACGACTCAAGCCTCAGCCCGCCCGCTGGCGACCTAGACTTGGGGGGCAACTGTTCCGGAGTGGGCTCAAGGCCCAGTACAGTCCAATAGGCCCAACACGGCCCAACTTGGCGTGCTCCACAAGATATGGCCAGAGCGCCTGTGCCACTATAAAACCAGCACAAATCCCGAGAATCAGGTACGTTATCTCACCTTGTGAATCCTGCCCGAGCGTTACACTGACTAGAGCGTCGGAGTGTCATTGCAGGTACCACCCGCGTGCGGCCAAGACCCCAGGTTCCAGCCAGGTCCTCATCGTCCAGGCCAGGTCCTTCCTCACAGGTCCTTCCATCAGCGACCAAGCCAGGTCCTTCCGTGCGGCCAAGACCCTTGGTTCCAGCCATGTCCTCTACGACCCAGGTCCTCAACGACCCAGGTCCTTCTATTTGTCAAGGTACGATCAATTGGCGACCACAGTGGGAGGCCCGAGCGCTGTCCTACTTCGACTATGGCTCCACACGGAAGACCGCCCCAGACGCGGGCATCGACCATGCTGGTTCAGCGACCTAAGATGTTGGACGACCTAAAGAGCAGGGACGATCCAGAGACGCTTAAACGAATTTAAGCGCAAACGAAACGTGGAAGAGGAATCTCGCCCTTAGTCTGCAGGCCATAACGTAGGCCGTGTTGACCCGATTGAAACATGCGAATATGCGTTGGAAAGCTGAGAAGTAGAGCTACAGCTTTCATGTTGGAGTCAAGATCCAATACGGGCGTCTTCCACCCGTTTATGGTCGCCCAAAGTGGGACGCACAAAAGCTGGTCGCCCGTGAGCAACCGAGAAGGTCTGCCTAGCTCGGAGACCATAATTTCGTCCACATTCACCCGATGGGGGCGTGTGAGCATGCGTTGGAAAGCTGAGAAGTAGAGCTACAGCTTTCATGTTGGAGTCAAGATCCAATACGGGCGTCTTCCACCCGTTTATGGTCGCCCAAAGTGGGACGCACAAAAGCTGGTCGCCCGTGAGCGACCCAGAAGGTCTGCCTAGCTCGGAGACCATAATTTCGTCCACTTTCACCCGATGGGGGCGTGTGAGCATGCGTTGGAAAGATGAGAAGTAGAGCTACAGCTTTCGTGTTGAAGTCAAAATCAGATTCGGGCGTTCTACACCCCTTTCTGGTCGTTCAAGTGGGGCGCCCGACCTACAACGAGTGCCACCGAGTTGGCCTAAACGAGTGTCACCGAGTTGGCACAATCAAGCGCCATCGAAGTGGCCCAAGGGTTTGAATAACCCACAAAGCGTAGGTCGCCGAGCGACCTACATCGAGCGCCATCGAAGTGGCCCAAGGGTCAGAATGACCCACAATCAAACGTAGGCCGCCGAGCGACCTACATCGGGTGTCACCGCATTGACACAAGCGAGTGCCACCGAGTTGGCCCAAAATAGATCACTGTGTTGATCAAATCGAACGTAGGATCCCGAGCGACCTACAATGAGTGTCATCGAATGGCCCCAAGGTCCCCGAGCGGCCTACTAAGAGTGCCATCGAATGGCCCAAAGCGAGCGCCATCTAATGGCCCAAGCAAAGTGAGTGGCCGCGACCACGTTCCAATAGGAGTGGCAACGACCACGTCCCATCATGAGTGGCAGCGACCACATCCCAGTGTGAGTGGCAGCGACCACACCCCCAACGGTTTACGCTAAGTCGCTCCCTGTAGGTCGGCCGAGCGAGGCTAGACAGGGGGTCAACGACTCAAGCCTCAGCCCGCCCGCTGGCGACCTAGACTTGGGGGGCAACTGTTCCGGAGTGGGCTCAAGGCCCAGTACAGTCCAATAGGCCCAACACGGCCCAACTTGGCGTGCTCCACAAGATATGGCCAGAGCGCCTGTGCCACTATAAAACCAGCACAAATCCCGAGAATCAGGTACGTTATCTCACCTTGTGAATCCTGCCCGAGCGTCACACTGACTAGAGCGTCGGAGTGTCATTGCAGGTACCACCCGCGTGCGGCCAAGACCCCAGGTTCCAGCCAGGTCCTCATCGTCCAGGCCAGGTCCTTCCTTACAGGTCCTTCCATCAGCGACCGAGCCAGGTCCTTCCGTGCGGCCAAGACCCTTGGTTCCAGCCAGGTCCTCTACGACCCAGGTCCTCAACGACCCAGGTCCTTCTATTGGTCAAGGTACGATCAATTGATCAAGTGAGTGGCCGCGACCACGTTCCAATAGGAGTGGCAACGACCACGTCCCATCATGAGTGGCAGTGACCACATCCCAGTGTGAGTGGCAGCGACCACACCCCCAACGGTTTACGCTAAGTCGCTCCCTGTAGGTCGGCCGAGCGAGGCTAGACAGGGGGTCAACGACTCAAGCCTCAGCCCGCCCGCTGGCGACCTAGACTTGGGGGGCAACTGTTCCGGAGTGGGCTCAAGGCCCAGTACAGTCCAATAGGCCCAACACGGCCCAACTTGGCGTGCTCCACAAGATATGGCCAGAGCCCCTGTGCCACTATAAAACCAGCACAAATCCCGAGAATCAGGTACGTTATCTCACATTGTGAATCCTGGCCGAGCGTCACACTGACTAGAGCGTCGGAGTGTCATTGCAGGTACCACCCGCGTGCGGCCAAGACCCCAGGTTCCAGCCAGGTCCTCATCGTCCAGGCCAGGTCCTTCCTCACAGGTCCTTCCATCAGCGACCGAGCCAGGTCCTTCCGTGCGGCCAAGACCCTTGGTTCCAGCCAGGTCCTCTACGACCCAGGTCCTCAACGACCCAGGTCCTTCTATTGGTCAAGGTACGATCAAGTGTGAATCTAACTGAGAGAAGATTAGGGTTCGCACCGTTCTAACTAAAATGATGTAAAAACCAGAAAAAGAAAACGATACACAACCCAAAAGCAGTGATTAAAGAAAATTACCTAACTGAGAGAAGATTAGGGTTTGCACCGTTCTTCAGTTCGCACACTTCATTGATTCGCAATCAGGATTCGTGTGGAGTGAGTTCGTTCTTCAGTTCGCAGAGATTAGAGTTCAGTTCGTTATTCAGTTCGCACACTTCATTGATTCGCAATCAGGGTTTGCATGGAGTGAGTTCGTTCTTCAGTTCGCAGAGATTAGGGTTCAGTTCGCACACTTCATTCGCAATCAGGGATTAGGGTTTCCACATCGCAGAGATTGAGACTTGAGAGAAGAGAGTGAGAGATCGTTGTTCAAGGAGTTAGGTGATGATGAAGATCGCGTAGAGTGAGAGAGGAATCGCGTAGAGTGAGAGAGGAATCGCATAGAGAGTCAGAGAGTGAGAGTTGAGACTGAGAGTGAGAGTTGAGACTGAGATCGCTGTTCGCGTGGAGTGAGAGTGTGAATTGAGATGTTCGCGTGGAGTGAGACTTAACCCACTTAACCGTTAATAGTTTTTAGTTCACTAACTGAACTGGTACTAACAGTTCGGTTAGTGAACTGTGTTGAATAAAGGTAGTTTGGTTCAGAACAGTTACTAAAAGTTCAGTTTGTAATAGTTCGGTTCGGCAGTTCGGTTCAATTTTCCAGTTAATTTGAACAGCCCTAAGAACAAGGACATAGTATTATGGTATACAATGGGATTTCATCATGTTCCTTCTCAGGAGGATTTCCCAGTTATGCTAACGTTTAATGGTGGGTTTGAGCTTAGGCTAACCAATTTCTTTGAGAGCAATCCGGTTCTTAAAACTAAATCACCAAAGATTGTGCACTGGCCTAACTGCACTTCTCAACATTAATTAGATTGCATTTCACTGTCTTTTTCCTCTCACCATCAAAAAATAGAAGAAAAGCTCCTAGCCTTATATGTTGTCATGTTTTCCACCCCCCCCCCCCTCAACGACAATTTTCCACATAATAAAATATAATAATAATTTATTAGGATATATACAGGTGGAGATTGTACAATATATATATATATATATATATGCCGTGAGGGTTCCTTCCATTGAACATTTCATTTGAGGGTGTCAAGGGCCAAATACAAACTATTCAATGTATTTTTTCTCTTTTTTCATAAGTTAAAAAGTTTCTCTCTTTTGCTTTTAAATTAATGGTTGATATGCCCGGCCTTTGATTAGTGGGCCAAATACAAACTATTCAATGAGACACTATTTATTAGGACAATCGATATCTGTTTGTAAAAAAAAAACTTTTTTTTTGACAGCGTAAAAAAAAACTTGATCGCTCTTGTTTTATGATATGTGGAAGAAGGATCCTCACTGTTGGTTGTTTTGGCAATTTCAGCGACATGGGAACGTCGGCTCTCAGGTTCGAACTCGAGTGTGACCTGTGATAGTGTGTGGTGTTTATTTGTCATTTTATCTAAGTAGACCAAAAAAAATATGTGAAAGACGGGAAATTTTTTCCAACAAGAATTTTTCATACACCACACATGTTTAAGATCTTGATCCCTTTTCAATTAGACTAATAATTTGTTTACACTCTGTTTGATCTGATTTTGCAAAATTAGACTAATAATTATTTAATCATAGATTTAAAATATGGAAAATGATTAACCTCGCAAAAGATAAAATCTGTGAACAATCGCCACCAAGGTTCTAAAAAACGGTCTCGGTCGCGGTTGCGTTTAGGCTTTCGCGATTTCGGGTGTCGCGGGTGTTGCGTTGCGGTTTACGGTTGTCACGGTGTGAATTAATCACAACATTGCACAAAGTATAATAAAATTATTGGTATTATCATGTAGTGTATAATAACTTGAATTAGTATTTTGTTTATTATTATAAAATCTCTTAAGTATAAAAATCATAAAATGTAAACACCATAGTTTTTTTGTGGTTACTATATAAACACCATAGTTGCTAACTTGCTATTATTATTACTAAAATATTTAAAAAGATGTTAATAAACTAATTTTTGGTCGGTGGAAACTCAAATGAACTCAAATGATTCATTTAGATGACAGCCGTACATCACTACGCCTTTAAAAAAAGCAGTACAGCACCACACTAGTCAATTAGACGACGGTCCCACACCACTCTTGTCAACAAAACTGCTGCACCACTCAACCTTACGATTATGACTCCAAGCACAGTGTTAAGAGCAAAATAAACCACAAGCAAGCATCTGCAAATCCAAAATCCAACTCAAAATTAACCACAACACAGCTACAATCCCACACCAGATCTGGAATTTCAGAGAGACAGGGACTGAGAGGCAAGGCCGCATGCGGAGAGCACTGAAAAGGGGGCTTCTTGGTTTATTTTGTGTAGAACGGCTTTCGTTGCGGCAGTAGCGGCCATATCGGAGTATTGTCGCGGCCGTAGCGGCTGTATCGGCGTTTCGTCGCAGCGATTTTCTGTGATTTTGCTTCACTCCGCTATAGCGGCCAGTAACGGTAACGACGGCTGCCGGTACCGTTTTGTCGCGTCCGTTTTTCCTATCTCGTTCCGTTTTTTGGAACCTTGATCGCCACATATACTCATATGTAGCAAGTTGAAACCGCACGGCGAACACCCCTATGTATAAGTGCCAATAATTAATTAATATTGCATGTATCGTTTCTTCTACTTCGTTTAGTGGAGAAGAATAAAGACGTGGGAGGCTGATCTGTTTTGTGTACCTACATTTTTACTTCTATTTGTAGCGTATCTTAAAATATAGAATGTTTATGTGATAGATTAAATTATCTTGGAAATATAAAACATTTGAGAATCTGAGTCAAACTAATCATTCCAAAGGGATTGTAGTTTGAACAATTCGTATACAGTATAAATTATTATGCAACAACATGCCTACACTTGATAATATTTCCATTAACTAGAAGAACACTAAATAAATATTCAATCTTGTATATCTTCTTGAATAAGTCATTGGTTTGGTTGATTAGCTGAACATATGCTAATTCTTGTATTAAAGCTGTACTTTTGTATTCAAAGCAATGGATTGCTTTCGAAAAAATTAGCTGGCCTCAATTCAAATCCACCATGAATTGCTGGCATTACTGGAAAATCTTCTTGATAAGGAATGTGATGGATCCCAATTGTGTGCCACAACACTATGTCTCTATTTTCAATCTCTCTATTCCTGCAAGATCCATGCTCCACAATTTAGAATTCAGCAATATATATATAGTCAAAGTACATATATTTTTGTATCAAAATTAAAATTGAGAAAATATATATAATTACAGTTGGCTCCAAACGGCTAAGCCATCATCTCCACGGCTTCTATCAGCATAAAACCCACCAGCCCATCTCTCTGACTTGTTATAAGGAGTAACCCACAAGTGATACTTTGTATAAGAAGCTCTTCTTTGTGGATAATCATCATCAGACAAAAGAGAAGTAACCGGCTGTCCACTGATCAGCCGGTAACCCACTTGATTCCCTACATTTGTCCTCTTATTAGGGTTGACTATTAACAGCTCAGTTGGCTCCAAGCCAAGCCGAATTCTAGCCTCAGCTTCCCTTTTAGCAGCTTCTCTAATAACTGTCCAGTAACTCTTCCTTGGTGTTCCAAAGCCACTAGCTGTTGCCTTTTGTAACTTAGCATTGATGAAAGAGTTCTCCTTATCATCAATGTCAAGGTCAAGATAATAGGTTATATGATGATCATGATAATTGGCTATGGTGTTTTCTGTCACCAAGGTTCCAAACACCCTCTCTTTTATTTCACTGGTCTTTCTATATTCCACTGCTTTCATCTCTAATACACCTGTCAGAGCCACCTATATACACATATAAGACAACTAATTATTTTAGCCTAAGTTCAATTTTGTTTGACTTGAATAATATGTACTTAATTTAATTTTATAACTCTTTTTGTCATAAGGAATCATCATATTCTTTTGAAATTGAATGATAACAATTCAATAACAGATTAGTCATATAATAATACTACCTCTGATCCCATGTATAAAAGAAAAATTTAGTTTTGGGTTCATTCAATAACCAATGTATTTGATCCACGTACATCGTTTATTTAATGAACCTAAAACTGCATTTTTCTTTTATATATTGGACCAGAGTGAGTAGCTCCGAGCAATATGCCCATTTATATAGTATGAAAAACTTACCCCAACTTTTATACTGCCACTTTGCAAGAATTCCCAATCAAGAACATAATCATAGTTACCCACAGTAGCAATCATTCTGACCACCAAAGTAATATCAACCTCTCCATCTCTTATCTGCAGGAAGTTTTTGTGCACAGCAAAACAACATTAATTCTAAAGCTTTTAAAAAAAGGTCTGCAACTGCAATCTATCGCAACATTATGGTTTTTGATGTTGTCGGGAACACGATGCGACCACAATTGATATGCTACAAACAACAAATTACAATATATGATGATTTTCTTACCAATTTTGTGGGATTATTGATTTCCATGTGTCTCCAAGCCACATTACCAGAATCTCTCTCAAAAATACAAATAGCCCTTGGAACCTGTTGCACCTCACCATTAGGTCCAGCCATATAACCATCCATATAAACAGCATTGCCTGGACAATCAACCTTGGGTTGCAAGCTATCAGCTGAACGTCCAAAACCAAATTCTCCAACATCCATAAAAGTCCTAAAATACCATTCCTCTGTAGGATCCATATAAGGAACAAATGTCTCAGACACATGACCCCTATACAATACTCTTCTACACTTTTGTTTTCTACCATCAAATATAGAAGCAGTTGATATTACCATTCCTGCCCTAGCATTGAACCCAACATGAAAAATCCAATTACCCCATTTCACCTCATTATCTTTGATAGTAAACCCAATATCTGATATATTACAAGAATCAGATTTTTTTAGCCTTTTATTGCTTGAAGATTGATAATTTGTACCTTCTGCTTTAGGCATAGGTGCCATGTATCTATCCTTATAAATAATAATCTTCATTGAATCAACATCAATTAGTACATTGACTCCTTCAATAGGCCTTGCCCATACATTAACTGATTCTCCTCTATAGAAGCAAGAAACTTTGAGGGCTCTTTTTGTGACATGTTCTCCAAACCAACCAATTGTGAATGGTACACAAGAAACTTCAGATAAATTCAAACCCCTTTTGGTAATTGACTCTTTGAATCTTGGATATTTAAGTGGTAATTTACTGGCTTTGAAAAGCTCAGTGAATGTATAAGGAGGGAATCCATTGCCTGTGTAGATTTTATCTGATACAATTGACTTTTTGGTTAAGTCAACTACAAGCTCATGTGTGTCACCTTTGGCTCTAACAACTACCTTGGCTTGACGAGGAATGATAATACTAGGTTTTTCTTTTGTGTTTGAAGATAACCACTTTAGGACTTTGTTTTTGTCTGGTTCTTCTACATCCATGAAATGATAGGCGAGGTTAGAAATACCACCAAGGTATGACTTTTGAACTATGTTCCTTGTTTTGTTGATTTCAGCTGGTGAGAGAGGATCTAAAGGATGAGGCAAACTAGTAATGAAATTGAACCTCAGAAAGAAAGTTAGAACTACTAGACAATTTGCAATCATGGGTGCTGCTTTATCAAACCTTGAGTTGATCATCATATTACTTATGGGGTATAATATGTTATAGGTCTCTACCATGTTCTATTTATAGCACCAAGTTTTGTGTTACATGAAAATGCTGAATTTTAAAATGTATTTGTATATTCCCAGCGGGTTTCATTACTTTAAGGACCAAGATAAACATTTTTGTAAGTTTATTAAATAAGTCATCATTCTTAGCTTAGAGAATTAAGATGGAAAAAATTTTGATTTAAATATTATACATTCATATTTGTAAATGTTTCTTCATATATATTTTACCATCTCTTGTCATCTTGCTGCGTTATAGTATTATTTCTTAAAATTTATTTAAACTATAAAGATATATGATGAAATTAATGTATGATTAATCCCAAAGATTTGAAGTTGATCATTGTTAAGGAAAACTAAAGCAGGGAACAGTGCAGTCTGTATATGTTATTTCCTTACGCTTACAGCAATACTAATTGATTCATTCGGTTGCTTTACTTCTACAGTGAAACAAAAGATAGTATGTGATCATTGTATTTGGCGTGCTGATCTTTGATGAGATACGGTATTAATTCTTCATTAGCAAACCACGTGATGATTTAATTTTAGCGGCCTACTAATCTTAACCTGGAGACTCCTTTTTTTTAGATAAGCAAGAATTGTAGTGATGGAGGCACTATGGGTGCACCAATCCCATATACATTAATGAAAGGACTGCAGTTGAGGAACAAGTGGCCGGCGGTCTCGCGAAAGAGCTCCTTTGATTTAGTTTTAAAACTAAAAGGGCTAAATTAGCTAAAAATATAATTAAGGGACTAAAATTGCACCAAGAGAATATTGAAAGGATTGAAAATGCTATTAAGCCAAAAAAAGTTATATATTTGGTCAAATATTTTGCTACATAGGGGAAACCAATCTTTTAAAAACCGGACCGGACCGGCCGGTTCAACTGGTTGAACCGGGAACCGGACCCCCGGCCGGTTGGTTCAACCCCATTTGAACCGCAGTCCTATTGAACCGCCCAGAACCGGATCGAACCGGGGAAGAACCGAGTTGAACCGCGGTTCAACCGCTTTGAACCGGAAACCGAACCGGATTGAACCGCCCGAAATACATTTTTTTATTTTTAAATTTACTTTTTTCTCCAAAATTTAATATTTTTTATTTTTTATTTAATAAATTACTCATCCGGTTCAACCATGGTTGAACCGGTTGAACCGATTGAACCATGAACCGGAGGCCTCGCCGGTTCGATCTCCGGTCCAGTTTTAAAAACATTGGGGAAACTGACATTTGTCTGGATCAGGTTGTATTAAGTAGCTCCATAACATCAAGTTACCCTTTTTCCATCGTGGAAAATCTTTCTAAGAATTTAAGTAAATTCCTTTTTATTGTGTTCATGGTTGTATTGTCGGATATGTTTTTCGTTAGTGCTTCTTCAAAGCAAAACAAATTATAATAAAGATTATTTACCAGAAAAATTATAATAAACACTCTATGGTATAATTTAATTAGACCATATTCAAAGATAACTATGAGCAGTTTGTCAAAAAAAATAATAAATAATATCGTTCTATACAAACACGACACCGGGTATTGATCTTAAAGAAAATGAAAGAAGAAAATGATCAAATAAAACAAAAGAAAGGAGTGGAATTTTTTATTATTTATTTTTGTCAAGAAATGAGTGGAAATGAACATGGTAAAATACTTGTTTAATTGTGGGCCGGCCTAACCCCAAATCCAACCGATACCTATTTGTTGGGTTGGGCCTAATACAGTGTAAAATTGACCAACGCCTGTTTCTTAATTGGGTGGTGATTTTTCTATCCCCACCATTAGCACCATACCCCGACAAATTTCATTTATCCTTATTTTAACTCTCTCACTCTTACCACATATACAACGTCTGGGTGAAAATTTTGGTCCTTTGGAGTTTTAAGTCGAGATGATCCGGAGTGTCAACGAGATTATTTTCCTTTGGAGACAGGGTCCGTCACAGTAGAAAAATGTCTCCACTGGGTCGTTTTCTATTTCGTCATTTATTTTTGTTATGATTGTCTTTATCGTTGTTTCTATCACAATCGTTCCTATCTACTCGTTTGGTGGATCCCCCTTCACCTCGTCTCTTACTCACCATTTACTCCTTTGATTGGAGCCGTGTGAAAGAATTTTTAATATGAAATAGTGGGAGGACGTTTTTACCGTAACCCCACGGTAAGTGAAAATGTTCACGTCTAATGAACAAGATTGACCACTCGACGTGATCAAGTACTATGAGAACCAACATGTGTCGTCCTAGGTCATAAAAGTTATACATTTATTGTTATGATCGTTGAGAAAACAATAATGCGGGTAATAAGGGATTAGGCATTAATGGGCAATTTTGGGTACATATGTTTGACGTCACATTAAGGTTTGGAGAAGAGGAACAATTGTTTGTATACTTATCAATCGACTAATACATGGTTTATGTTGCGCTCGACCAGTGGCGAAGCCAGAATTTTTCTAGAGCCTGGGCAAGAAAATTTCCCGCCAATTTACATATGACATAATATATAAATAATCATAAAGTGTGCTAAATAGGAGAGATGAAATCTAACCTGTCAATAGAGTGCTAAATAAAATTAGGAGGTAAATGCCCTTTCCGAGACTTCTTTCGGGTGAATGTTCGCATAATATCAACATCTTGAAGTGACTTGAATATCTCCCGCTCGGTGTAACATATCATCAAGTCATTGAACCACTCATCGTTGATCTTGTTGCGTAATTTAGACTTGATAATCTTCATTGCTGAAAAAGCTCTTTCAACGGATGCTGTCGACACCGGCAACAGCAAAGCCAACTCAATGAGTTTGTAGACCAATGGAAATACCAAATGTTTGAGTTTGAACCATCTTCATAGCCAAACTTTCAATATCTTCACAAGAAGTAAAGGAAGCATGCATTTTAATGTGATGTACATAATTGTCAAGTTGCTCTCTTATTGTTCCACGATCATCATCAGAAAAGTCAGCATGATAAATATCAGCAAGACGATTAAGTTTATCAATATCAAACCTTGAGAAAGAGTTCTTGGGGTCAAGACATGTGCTATATATATGATCTAGTGAAATTTATGCTTTATATTGCCTTGCTATTAATTTAATAATCAGTTCAGTACTTCAGTATACTATATTTGATTCACTTTACTCTTTAAAATTCAAATTCAAAGGCAAGGAGTAGTTACTTACTTACTTTCTAGTTTCTCTCAAATTTAAAATCAAGATGAACTGTTTTGTGTTCAGAACTTTCCTAACCTATTTGTTCATTGCTCAAAGGGGAATACTATTACAATTACAATCTAACCCTATCCTAAGTCTAACCTAACCTGAGCGTATATCAATAATCAATCAAATATCATAAATTTCAAATATGCAATACCAACCGTAAAATTAAATGGAAGAAATGTGTTGGAAACAAGATATCAAAAAAAACCTTACTAACTAACCTGTGTAGATTGAGGATGGATAGCGGCGCTATAGCGGAGCAATGAAATGTGAAATTGAGATGAGAGAAACTTAAGAAATTGGAATTCTAATTGGATTGCTGCGAAGGAAATTCAGATTGAGGGTGATGGAGCCGATTCTTCTTCCATTTGGGCCGGAGTCTGGACCATTCTTTTTTTTACTTTTTTTACATTGGGTTGGACCTTACTTTTTTTTACATTGGGCTGGACCATTCTTTTTTTATTTCACACCCACTGTTTTACTATTTTTGCCCCTGGTTATGACTAAAAATCAGCTATTGGGTTGGGGGCTTTACAAACAAAGTAGAAGTTGAGCCTGGGCGCGTGCCCGGGCTGGCTGGGCCCTAAAATCGCCCCTGCGCTCGACTACTAATGCTAATCTTTGACCACTTACTGTGGTCTACAGATGCATAAATCATTCCTTTAGCACATTATTTTGCATTAATTAATATACTAATTAAACTAGCAGCTTCAGAAATTAGTCAAAGAAAAAGAATGGAATAAAGTTGGGAGGCATCTATTGTAACAAAAAAAAAAGAAATAGAGTAAGGAATTAAGTACTTGTCTCAATTTCAATAATATACACCCTTAAAAAAGAGTGAAGTAAAGGACAGAAAAAGAGTGAAAAAAATTAGCAGCCTGGCCTCATGGGTTAGAACTATTCAACGATGTCCAGCAACAGTAGCAGAGTTCTGAAATCCCTCACTGAATGGATAAAATTAAGCAAGATAGCAGTGAAGTCTGGTGATTCACAACTCAAAATCGAGGGCTGAAATTTGAAGTGAAGTGGCTAATCTGTCGTCCAATACATGTGAAGGGTTGACAATGATGAATAGGATAAATTCAGCTGAGAGAAGCAGTGGTATTTTCTTCTGAGTCGTTATTATATTGAAGGAGTAGCATCAAAAAACTACGAAAGGACACTGAGAAACCCATAACAAAACAAAGAACATAATCCAAATACTTGCAGTGGCAGTATGAAAACACAGGGGTTTTTGTCCATATTGATGCGGAATCGCGGGCTAAACTACAAATCTCAGATTAGGGAGATGTGAAAGCTGAAACACTTGTGAGGGGCATAAACATCCCAAATTTGCTAACATCATCTCGCTTCGAGTAACAGAGGCCTTGATTCCTAAACGACACACGCTATTGGACAATTAACCCCAATCTCCAATATACCACACACCGTATCTATTCATTTTCCTTTACTTCTCACTTCCCATTTACCAATACACACACACACACGAAGAAGCTCCAATATGAGTATATGACTATTCCAAGCTTTGACTTCTCACTGAGATAACCAAACCCCGACACATATTCCTACCAACTCTCACATCGTATAACCCAACTCAAATACTATAAATTAACAAGTACTATTCCAATAAGATTCCTTTCATTCCACAACCCGCAAAATAATCATGTATAAAATAAATTACAAAGATCAACGCTGTCGTTTCATTATTATTATTATTTGTTCATTTTCAACGCTGAAGATTTCCAATATGCGGTGAAGGGTTAGTTCGCCGTTTCGACCACGCTACCTTCTTCCTATGCCATTGCCAAAGATTAACTACACACACAGGCACAGCACGCTATTTCACACCCCTTCTTGCACGTCGTCGTTTTTTATTCAATTGATCTCTATAAACTCTAACATGGCTCATGGCTGGCTCACTCTGTTGACACTTGTGTGACATATTGAAACAAACCAAGCAAGCACTCGAGTGAACTTGAAAATTGAGAAAACAATTTAACCAATTAATGGAGTACATTCAATTCAAATATATTAATATCATATCATATATGTACCAATTAACGAAGAAAAACAAGAAAGTAAAACAAAAATAATAATAGTAGTAATAAGTTGAGTTGAAAGTTGTTTGCGGTTTGGTGTGGTGTTTTTAGAATTAGTAACGTTGAGAAACGGAAATGTGACGTCGTCTGAGGTGTGGTGAAACGATGGAGACGAGGCCACCGAGTGGAGGTCTCATCTTTGACCTGTATATCATCTCATCATATGGCCTTCTGTAGAATTTCACGTAAGGTAAAAACGATTCACGACACCTCTCTACTTTCCCAGTATCTCGCCGGAAAAAAGTCGCCGGCGATTGGAGGAATGAAGCTGGCCGGTGAGGAGCGGTGACGCGCTGCGGCAGTGGAGTGGAGGGGAAGAGTCCCTTTCTGGAGGCAGGTGGGCCCCGCGGGTTGCGAGCCATGGGGGATGCGAAAGAGAAGGATCTGGCGTTGAGTGGAGAGATAAGTGCCGGTGAGGGACTCGTGGGTCCCACCTTTGATGCTGACGTGTCCCCCAAGCTGAGATACCACGGCTTTAGCGAGTCCAAGTGATGGGAAACGGTAAAGGAAAATCTTGAAGAGGAGCAGGAACCAATCTTGGCCGTTGATTTCACCGTTGATGGGTCGAACCGGAGGGATGAAGCTCGAGGCCGGTATGCTGAGAAATCGTTGAAGTCTAACGATTCTTCGAAATCTAACGATGATACCACTGTTGTCCACGCTGAAAGCTCAACGAAAGCCCGTACACCCTGCACCATTATTATCACATTAACAGAACAGAATTATCGCATTTTATTTTAATTATTAGAAATTAGTATTACTACTTCAAAGTTCAAATTAGTTGTGTCTTGTTATCTTTATAGTAATGGTAATAGTAATTTGTTCTTGTTTCTTGTCATCTTAATGGGTACACTTCTTTTTCAACTACTACTAAAAGGCTTCAAGGCAAAACAATACTGTACCCTCATCCCTATACAACATATTAATGTAACCCCCAAAAATAATTAATTCAATAGGTTTTCTAATTTAAACAGAGCACGATACATACGTCTGGCACATAGTAACTAGTATATGGTTGGTTGCGTTTGAATTTATGATAATCTATTGAAGAACTAGGTCTACCTAATCTTAAACATTAGTGTCAATTATTTAAAAAATGTGAGGAAAGGAATACTTTTCTAGCATGGGTACATTTTTAATTACATGGACTTGGTCGGGATGGAATGGAATGGACCACCTAAAAAACAGAGCGAGTGGTCCATTCATTTTGTGGGTTTGATGGTCAAAGAAAGCAGAACATAACATGCATGATGATGATATGATGATAGTGTATACTAGCTAGTTGAAACTAGAAAGAATGCATTGCATTGCATATCATACAACCCAACACAACACAACACAACACAAGACAACCAAACAAGTACTAATGTGAATGCGGGGTGGTCAAAGAGTGTTGGAGTTTAACTGGCAGTGGCTAAATAAATAGTACGTAGTAGACTTCCAAAACTGGGCAGGTAAGAAAATTTGAATTGTGAATACCTTCCACAAGTAAGAGAATAGAGAAGGAGGGTCTATGACAAAGGCTTTGCATAGCCGGCCTGGGTAGTACTCCGCCACAATTTTCAGTGCTGCCAACAATAAGTTCATAAAAGCAGATGCTGACCTGTAAAAGCCTGAAAATAACCAACCCTTTGTTAAAATCATTTACTACTACTACTTCACTTAAACATGGTCAACTTGTTAAATTAGTTTAAAGTTGATGCTAATTAAGTAGAAATTGGCGTGAGTAAAAAAGGCAACTGGCAAAAGGTAAAAAGGAGAATAATGGGTTGTTCTCCTCTGCTGCTACAATAGCATAATTTAAGGAAGCATTAAAGATTGAAATGGACCAACTCTGATAGGGAATATCAATATTGATTTCAATTCCCAATAATACCCTCTCTAACATGACCATTAAATTGAAACCTGGAGGTGTAGTAGTATATGTGACAACTCAGTTTCAGGGGCACTCCGGAC
Source organism: Astragalus membranaceus (assembly GCA_039519185.1). Classification (NCBI taxonomy): domain Eukaryota; kingdom Viridiplantae; phylum Streptophyta; class Magnoliopsida; order Fabales; family Fabaceae; genus Astragalus; species Astragalus membranaceus. The sequence continues at coordinate 145,768,730 of CM076847.1, read as the reverse complement.
ACATTCTGTGTGGCCCTCAGGCCCTCCTCTGCCTGCTTGCCCGGTGATTCTTTACAAATGCCTGCTCTCTCATTTATTACTCTGATCTCTCAATCTTTTCTGTTTCTTTCCGAGTTCATTTCACTTGTTTGTTTTTTTCCTCAACAGTCTTTTAATTAGTAGTAGTAGGTGGACATCACTTACTTGCGTCGAAAAGCATCACAAATTGTTCTACGTTTTTTGGCATCGTCGAAATCGCCACCTCCATTGTAAACGCCACCAAACGAGTTAACCTTCAGGATTTCAAAAAATATATATATTAGCATTGATAATTTGTATATAAAGTCAAATAAATTTCTTCTCTCAGTGTTTGGTAACTAACAGTTTCTGAGAATGCAACTTCTGATAGTCTTGTTTCAACCGGAAAATCTGCAAATTCAAATCACCAACTTTTAACTCAGAAAAAAACAAAAGCCCAAACTCAAACTCCAAGTCAAGAGAGAGAAGTAAAATTACCAAAACGGGTCTGGATTCATCGTCATGACCAGCCACATAAGCCATTCCTTCAGCCAATTCAGCTGAGAAATCATCCGCTATCAATTGATCTGTATTTCCCATGAAAATAAAAAATAGAAAACCCCATCACCAAAAGATAAATAATGATTACTACTACTACTACTAGGGAGTAGGGTGTGGGGTGCATTTTACTTTAACGACGCTTAATTCAAAGGAAGAGAAAAAGAAAAGCAAGATTCTTTGGAGGATAGAGAAAACAAAAAGAGAAGTCGGCGTGTTTGCGGGTTTTCGCAACGGGTAAAAAACTTTTTCAGTAGAGAGGAACAAGAAAAATAATAGTAGGAGAAGAAGAAGAATTCATTCAGGTAACACATACCCGTGACAATAATACTCTCTCTCCATGAAAGACAAGCCCTTAGTTGCTTGGCAGCCTTTTTCACATTATCTCCCTTCGCTTTTAGAAACCGTTTCACACAAGCATAGTTGCAGAACTTCTCCTATACAAAACAACAAGAACAAATGAAACAACAATTTATATCACCCAGAAGTGCCACTTATCCGAACAGTGGTTTTCATGAAGAAGAAGTTAAGAAAAAACAGTGACAACTCAAATCACTAACTAACTAACCTGTTTCACAGTGAGAGGTGTTTGTTTTCTGATGAGGTCGAGAACAGCTTGGACTTTGGCCGTCTCCTTTTGATCTTCTCTCAGATCTTTCTTCCCCATTTCGAGAAGAGGAGCAGTGTGAGTGTCACTGACTTAGAAAATGATGCGTTTTTGTAATTATTACCAAATCTCCTGTAAGAGAACACAACGACTATTATTCCAAACTTCTGTTTCACGCTACCATAAATATAACCACTCTTTTTTCTTTCTTTCTTTCTTTCTTTTGCTGAACCCAAACGAACAAACTCAGAGGAAAGAGAAGACAACGTTTTTTGAATGCAATGTTATGTAATGGAGGAACTTGGATTGGAGGCTTGGCTTTATTTATAGTGAAACGACACCATATAACGCCGTTAAGGTGAGAGAAATGCTTTTTGAAAAAAACGTCAACACTACACTTCTTTGTTTACTTACTCTTTGAGATAAGGGGAGACTATACACACATTGTGTTTTTTTTTGAGTCAATGTCTTAAAATAAGGGGTCCCCACTCACCACCGCAACGCAATCATCCCTTGGACAAGGTTCGTAACGGAAAACGCCGACTTTTGAGTGGAGTAATTGTGTTATTATTGAATGAGAAATGGTGCTACTAAACTAGTTACCCGTGTTGTTTGAGTTTCATTTACTTCCATACAAACAAACACACCGAGACGTATTTTGAAAACGATTTCTAGCATATTCAAGGTAAAATTTGCAATCATCGTGCACATCAAAATCATTTTTGAGTAGACCAAAGTAAATTTCAAAAATATAATTAAGACTTTTAATTAGTTTCTGTACAATTCAATCTTACCATTCAAAGTAATTCCTGTAGCATAGTGTAAAGGTGGACATGGGACACACATTAATACTTGTCTTTTTTTTTTAAATATTATTAATACTTGTCTTTTAGTTAGTAGTTCTTAACACCTAAAATAAATTAAGTCGCGAGGAGTTAGGAAACCCATAGTTGAGGAATAAAGTTCCTTCCTCAACGCAATTGCTTGAAGAACAGAGGAATCAAAGTCTGTCCAAACCTCTAGCCGATCCCACGGCTAGGATATAAGAGTTTGACGACAACGGTAGTAAACATTTACAAATTAATTAAACATGTACTCAGTAAATATTTATCATATACATACTTTCTGAATTTTTTTGGGTAAACTCGGGTATTCACCGCACGGACAGTAGTGACTAATCTCCCGCACATTGTAGGTGCCTCGAGGGGCAGGACAGCTGTCCCAGAGTTTTAACGCTGCTCCGTACCCAATGTGAGGATCGAATCTCCGACCCTTGGTTAAGGGAGAATCATCCCCAATCGCTGAACCCCACGTTCTGAGTTATACTTTCTGAATTTAATCCCACTAACTAAATTAACGAACTTTATATGCTTAATTGTTTCTAGTGCTAAAGAATGAGGAAAAACTGTGCATAGACTCCATACACTATTAATACTTTTTTAAAAGGAAAATAGGGTGATAAGAAGTAGTAAAGGGAAACTCGTGAGTAAGAGGCCAAAACAATACCAAGGCACGTGAAGAGATATTGGAGGATAAGTACTTTTCGAAGTTTAAGTGTGAGTGGTTAGTCTCACATTGACTATAGATGAACAAAACGAAAGATATATAACAGAGATGATTCATATATCCATTGCCTTAACGTTTTGGCTGGAGAAGTGGTGCCAAAGTCGGGAAGTGGATATTGGTCATTAGCTCTTGTCGTTGCTCTTGGTGCTCTCCCGGACTCCCAAACAAGTGGTATCAGAGTCATGGTTCGGCTTGGTGGGAGAGTGGGAAGTGGATCCTAGTTTGGATCAAGTCTAGTGATGTAGTGACTCACACTTCAGGAAAAAATTGTCTGAAATTTAAGTGTGAGTGGCTACTCTAACATCGACTAGAAATGAGTGATATAATTAGAGAGTGGACTCATATATACCTATTATCTTAAGGTTTTTGTAGAGATGTAGTGTCTAAATCTTTTAGTCATAGCCTTGGTTGTCCATGTCCAAATCTCGCGGAGGAAGGTGTAAGAGATGAGATATTAATGGAGATAAGTGAATGGGGGAGACGAGAATAATACTCTGATTTGAGGTCGGAGAAACCTTCTAAGAAAATAGAGAAGAGACATTGATTACATTAATATATTCTTGATTCTTACAAAAGCCCTACTATGTTTATATAAGACTAATACATACGTACCCACAACATGAATGTTACACCTAAACATAGTCAACTATATCTCTAACAAAATTACTAATTATTCTTTTTTTGTCAAATAAATTACTAATTATTCAAACAACAATTATAACACCGAATTGTGTCCGTAAAGTGGATGATTGTGTCTGTAGTAACTTGTTACATAATAGGAACAATAGAGCTATTCTGATGTTTTTCCAATTTACCAATGAGTTATTCTGGTGTGCAAAACAAAACAAAAACACTATGAGCTATTCTATTTGTGCATTGCGTGTGTGTGTGTAACTGTAGCAGTGTTGTAGAAAATGGTGAATAGCATTTTTTTTCTAGTGTTGGATTGTTCTTATTGCATAGAGGGGTAAAAAGAATCCAACAATGTTATTCAACCAAATTTTGTCAGCCAAATAGAGCCAAAAGTATCAAATACGTACGGAATACATGTAAATACGGTGTTGGGACCCAGTTTCATTTAATTGAAAATTAAAACAATTGTTTAATGATAAAGTAAGGATCGTACTCACAAGGATTGATGTTAATTTAAGAGTTTAAGTAGTTAACAACTTAGTGAAATGGACGAAGTAAAAATAATAAGTTTTTAGACATGAAAAATAAGTAAGATATTGCTAAAGAGTAAGAAAGCTTAAGAGTTTATAAAATGAGTTGAACTGCTTTTTGTTGTATAAATCCCCAAAAGTAAGGCGCTATAACATTGGACGCTATAGCGCTAAGTGCTGTAGCATATGATGTTGTGCCTTTCAGTCACTGACGCCAGAGTTTCGTTACAAGACTCCTATGTCTAGGTTCTAAATAAGTCCACCCCTGTATAATGAAGAACCCACAGTATCCACCTTATGAACTATTGCTCCTCTATGTCTAGAGTTAAGCACAAGTTGTTTAAATGTCGTTAAACAACATTTCATTCATATCAACCATTGAGTTCAAATCATGGTTCGCGTTCGTTCTTCTGCGTTCGTGGTTTGCGTTCGTGGTTCGTTCTTCTGTTCTGAACATAACAGTTGGATCTGGATTTTTCGTTCGTGGTTTGCGTTCGTTCTTCTGGATCTGTTTCCTGTTCTGTGTGCTCTTCTCCAGACTGTTGCTCTTCGATTGCATCTATTCTTGTTCTGTTCGTGAATGTTTCACGATCTGCCCTGTAATCTTCTGGATTTGGATCTCGCTGTGCTTCTTGTGAGTTGTTGCGTTCTGATTCTGCCCTGTAATCTTCTGGATTTGCGTTCTGGAGCGATTGTTGCGTTCGTTCCTCTGATCCGCGGCGATCTGTATACGGGATCTGGGTTGCTCGATCTCCGCTTGCTTCGCTTCGTGATCTTGTTCTTCCTCTCCGTTCAAGGACTCTGCCCCGCGGCGTTGCTGGTTTGGATCCTCCTTTTTGGTGGATCTGCGCGCTTTTGGAGGTCCGTGGTGGGCTTCTGTTTCGCGGTGTTTGAAGATTTGAACGGGAAGGGGTCTGTGCTGATCGCGATTGTGGCTGGTGGATCGTTCTTGGATCCGCAATCACTGCATCATCCCCCTTCGATGCCGCTTCCTCGTCTTTCGTCGTCGACATTCGTTGAATGTCGCTTTTTTGCGTCATGCTTGGTTGTGTCACGGTGTTGGCCGGTGGCGCAATGCCGTGGTGGTGGCTGGTGATCGACGACCTCGGTCCAGCTCGGTTGTGTCGCGGTGTTGGCCGGTGACACGGCTTCACGGTGGCGGCTCGTGCTTCGACGCAGGAAGACAGGGGGCGTGCTGATTCGGTGGGTGCTGTTTTGGTGGGTTCTCTCTGTGTTTATCAGCTTTGTTTTGGTGGCTGTTGTCGCAATGCCATTGTTGGGCGCCAGACTGCAGTTTGCAGTTCGCTCTGACGGGCTCCTCCCCTCTGTTTTTCGCCCGGCCTCCACCTCTAACCTCGATCAGATATGAGTGCGCTTAATGTGAGGATAGTGAGGTGAGGCTGGGTGTTGCGGTGGTTCTGCGGGGGCTTTCAGGTGTTGCCCTGCTTCGGAGTTTGGGTCCTTTGATTACAGTTAGCAGTTCTCTTCACCGGGCTCCTCCCTTTGCCTGCAGCCTCTGACCCCGTCCTAATCGTCTCTTGGCCTCCACCTCTAACCTCGATCTTTGGGAGTGTGCTTAATGTGAGGATAGTGAGGTGGTTCTAGCAGTGGTGGTTTGGTGTGTGCTCAGTTGGCGGTGGGTGGAGGGTGTGGGGGCTTCAGGTGCTGCCCTGCTTACTTATCGGGTCGTCCTCGTCGCCATAGATTTTCTTTTATTAGAGCTCTTTGGTTGTTAATTTTAGGGGCCTTTGTTGGGCTTTCTATTATGTCATCATTACCAAGGGTTTTGGTCTAGTCCCCCCTTGTGCTCGTTATGTCTTCTCTCTATTTTATTAATAAATTCGGGCTGCCGGCCTGGTTGCTTAAAAAAAAAAGTTCAGCATTTGTTTCAGGCAATTGCAGCTTTTTACATGACGTTTTGTACACTTTGGTATTGTTTTGGCCTCTTACTCACGAGTTTCCCTTTACTACTTCTTATCATCCTATTTTCCTTTTAAAAAAAGTAGGCTAAATAGCACTTTTGGTCCTTTATCTTTGCTTCAAATTTCACTTTGGTCCTTTATCTTTTTTTTGGTCCGTTTTGGTCCCTCATGTTTCGTTTTTGTTTCATTTTGGTCTCTCACGTTAGTTTTGGCTAACGGACGCCACGCTGGCAGTTAACTGCTAACGCGGCGTTTTAAATATATTTTTTAATTCTAAATCAATTTATACATCAGCATAAACTTTTTTTAAAATTTTAAAAACATAAAACATAAATTAACAAATAAATTAACACATTAAAACAAAAAACAAAAGGGGAAAAACAAAAGCAAATCTGAATTGAAAAAGAAACAAAAATTAAAAAAGAAGAACAAAAATCTGGATCTGGATCTCAATCTTCTTCACCCCATCTCAATCTTCTTCACCCCCATCTCACTCATCTCAATCTGTATCATCGTTCTTCTTCTCACCCATCGTTCTTCTTCTCCTTGGTTTCGTTTTTGAGAAGAGAAGAAGAATGAAAATCAAAAACCATTTTCACCCATCTTTCTTCTTCTCCTGGGTTCTTCTTTTCACCCATCGTTTTTCTTCTCTTGGGTTTCATTTTTGATAAGAGAAAAGAAGAACGAAAATTTAAAACCATTTTCATAGAACAACCCAAACGAAGAACCCAAACACAAAACAACCCAAACGAAGAACAACAACATCTCAGCGCTCCTCACAAAATGAAACTAAAAAAAATAGGTTTTCTGGGTTTTTTGGGTTTTCTGGGTTTTTTCTTTCGTTGGGGACCAAACTGAAACTAAAAGAAAACGTAGAGGACCAAACTGAAACTAAAAGAAAACGTAGAGGACCAAACTGAAACTAAATTGAAACTGCAACTCTGCATCAAGTCTAGTGATGTAGTGACTCACACTTTAGGAAAAGATTGTCTGAAATTTAAGTGTGAGTGGCTACTCTAACATCGACTAGAAATGAGTGATATAAGAGAGTGGACTCATATATATACCTATTATATTAAGGTTTTTGTAGAGATGTAGTGTCTAAATCTTTTAGTCATAGCCTTGGTTGTCCATGTCCAAATCTCGCGGAGGAAGGTGTAAGGGATGAGATTTTAATGGAGATAAGTGAATGGGGGAGACGAGAATAATACTCTGATTTGAGGTCGGAGAAACCTTCTAAGAAAATAGAGAAGAGACATTGATTACATTAATATATTCTTGATTCTTACAAAAGCCCTACTATGTTTATATAAGACTAATACGTACGTACCCACAACATGAATGTTACACCCGAAACATAGTCAACTATATCTCTAACAAAATTACTAATTATTCTTTTTTTGTCAAATAAATTACTAATTATTCAAACAACAATTATAACACCTAATTGTGTCTGTAGAGTGGATGATTGTGTCTGTAGTAACTTATTACATAATAGGAATAATAGAGCTACTCTGATGTTTTTCCAATTTACCAATGAGTTATTCTGTTGTGCAAAACAAAACAAAAACACTATGAGCTATTCTATTTGTGCATCATGGTACCTTTGCGTGTGTGTGTGTGTAACTGTAGCAGTGTTGTAGAAAATGGTGAATAGCACTTTTTCTAGTGCTGGATTGTTCTTATTGCATAGAGGGGTAAAAAGAATATTCAATTACCACCACCATTTCCTGTTCAAGATTTGATGGGAGATTCTCCTCCTCTTCTTTTTTAACTTCTTCGTACCATGTTGTTAGTTTTTTCGCTCCCCCTATCCCCTTTTTCTTCTGCACTCTACCCTGCTGGATACTTATATGAAGTCATAACTTGATTGATACATGTACATATTGTTTTTATAATGATTATTATTGTGGAATACACAAGAATCTATGTTTGCTTTCTTCAACTCGTTATGATTGATATGCATCGTGCATGCATCAGCAAATGGACTATAGAAACATCAAGTCTATTTTTTACTAGCTAGTTTACTTCTACTTAAGTAACTTAATCATCTAATTAATTGGAAACCCTAATGCAACAAGATTTGAAGCAGATGTAATAATTAACACTATATAATAACGTGTGACTCTTGGCAAGCACAATTTTATTAAATTATATATACACACGGTTGGATGACAAATTAATGTGTTTATGAAAACTGTGTTGGCAGACACACACGGAGAACATTGTTCAACTCACAAAAATTAACTTGGTTCCATAAGTCAAAACCTTGATACTTGTCCTACTCCTTCCCATGCTAACACAATTACATACACACAATAAATGAAACACTAAATAATAAGTCCCATGCTCATAGAAGTTCAACCTCCGTTGTCCTTACGGAGATGACCCACCAAATTACTAGTAAAAGAAATCAAGAAAGAGAGAGAGACTCTCATCTCAATCTCATGCCTTAGTCGACATTCTCTACATGTATTTGTTTAAAATGCATATTTACTTTACCAAATTACTATTATCTTTTTAAGTTTTTTATATAGCTATCAACCTTTGCACTGTTTAATTAATTGCTGTCTGGAATAATGTAGCCCAATTTCGAAAACCAAAGTCAATATATATTGAAATATATTATTACAGAAACAAAAAAAAAGATATAAAAGCATATACTCGTCTGTTAACTGAAAGAATACAGTGGTGCATTTTGTGGGGATAAGGGAAAGCAATTAACCAAACTAAAGCGGCATTTAGGCTGCTAAGTTGGGCTTTCCAAAATAAAGTTGTAGTATAAGCTTATAAAGGTGGAATTTAGTGTGACATTTCTTTCCTTTGTCCTCATTCAAATATCCCAAGATTCTCTTCTCTCTCTTTCTTTTTCAACATTTTTTATTTTAAAAAACAAACTATATAACAAATTCATACTTAGATTCTAGAAGTAAACTAATATTTGAACTTGTTGGCTTAATTAGTTGAGCTAACTAGGGAGACTCTTTGGGAAGGCATATACTATTATATATATACTTCACATGATTTTTCTACTTCTTGCTTCAGATCTCTCCCACGTGGCGAATTTTTACTAAAGTTGTTTCTCTTGTTCTCACTTCTCACCAACCCCCATATAGTAAAAAAATCTTTTGATCACTTTCTCTGATTTCAAAATTTGAAACACCACTTTTCTCCCTCCCTGTTACCCTTGTGAACATAATGACCAATGCATATTGCACACTACAACTTTTTTAACTTGGAACCACATCATGATTGTATCATTACACCCTTTAAATTCAAAGTGCATATTAATTCCCTTTTATTTCTATCTGCCGTATAATATCTCTCTCTCTCTCTCTCTCCCTAAACAGTAGTGTTCACTGTGTTGAAGATATGAGTGACAGTGATTTTGCTAAAATAATAGAAGTGACCATGTAATGTAATTTTGACCAATATTTGAGTGGTAGGGCCAGGTTGTTTACTTTAGAGACATCAAAATGGACAGAACTTATGAGGGGTTCCCATTCAATCATTCATTACCTTCAGAGAATCAGAGGATTATGGAAGTGTAAAATGATTCATCCTGGGACGACACAGCGAAACCACGTTTATAGATGACAAGTTCCCCCACCTCTTTTGCAAAACAATTATACCACCCAGAAAAAATACAAAATGGAAAAAGGAAATTTTAAATTAAAGCATAATCATCATATATTAAAAACTAATGTGTGTGGGTTTTTATAATATATATCATGATGATATTTCCCTGTTCCTCAATGATGTTTGATCACCCAGTGGTGTGTTAGTGAGAAGATTTTGAACCCTAAATCGAAGTTCTTGGTTTTCTCTTACCTACTCCTTCATCCAGTCCCGAAATGCCAACAATAGAATTTGGGGATTACCTAATTAATTTGAAAAAAACATTCAATAAATTAATGAATTACCTGATTTAAAGTTTTGCCGGTGGGGGGATGTTTGTAGCTGTGGGGTGGTCCAACGAGCAAAGAAGTTGCACGCCTCTACTGCGAACCCTAAAATTGAAACTCCGGACTTTCTCTTACCTTTTCCTTCAATCCCTAACAATAGCATTTAAGGATTATCTAATTTGAAGAAACATTAAATAGATCAATGGATTATTCGATTTGAAATCTTGATGATTTGAGTTTTTAATTAAAGTCAAAATTGCGACACCAACATTATACCTAGAGGTGGAAGAATATTTGTAACTGTGGGGTGCCCTTACTGATGTTTGATTTTCCAATTATGTCAAATAGATAATTTCAAACCCTACATTCAAATTCTTATCTTTCTCTTTGATTTTGATTCTTAAATGCCAACAAAAGCATTTAGGGATTACCTAATTTTAATAAACATTCAATAGATTAATGGATTACATATTTTAGGTTCTAGATGTCTTAATTTTTAAGGGAAAAACTGTGACACTAACATTAGATCTTGAGGTGGGCAAATGTTTGCAATGTGCATGGGGTACTCCAATGAACAAAGAAATCGCACACCACCGCTCTGATATCCTCACTGATGTATGATCGTCCAGTCACGTCAGTGAGAAGATTTTAAACCCTAATCTGAAATTCCTGATTTACTCTTACGCACATATTGATTTCGATCCCTAAGCGGAAACAATAACATTCAGAGAATACCTAATTTGAAGAAAACATTCAATATATTAATGGATTACCTGATTTTAATCTCAGTGATCTGAATCTCTAAGGAAAAAACTGCGATGAAAACATTAGATCTCGAGGTGGACAAAGATTTATAACTCTAGGGTTGCTTATCACACTACAAAAAAAGAAGCCATTAGCGACGGAAATTAGCGAGGGACTAATGGTCCCTCGCAAAAATTGGGATTAGCGACGGAATTAGCGAGGGAATAGGGGCTGTCGTATTTTTAAGAATTAGCGACGGAATTTTAGACATTAGCGAGGGAATTTCCGTCGCTAATGGCAAAATTAGCGAGGGAATGTCAGTTCCGTCGCTAATTTTTTTACTTTTCAGATGATGGGACTCAGTTGCAGGGGTTGGTAAATGCACAGGAATTAGCGAGGGACAGTTCCCTCGCTAATTCCCTCGCTAAAGTTAACTTTTCAGATGATGGGACAGTTCCCTCGCTAATTCCCTCGCAATTTTTTTTTCTTTTTTTCCTTAAATCCGTTTACACTCATATTTCTCACTCACTCACTCACTCTTCACCCTTCCTCTTCCCTTCCTCTTCACCCTTCCTCTTCACCCTTCCTCTTCCTCTACTCTCCACCACCACACAACCACCACCACCACCACCACCATCATCACCACCTCCTCTCACACTCTCCTCTCTCTTCACTCTTCCAACACCACCACCACCACATACCTCCTACCACTCTCACTCACTCTCTCTTACTCTTCACCACCACCACCACTCTCACTCCTCTCTCTTACTCTTCACGCCACCACCACCACCACCACCACCACCACCACCACCATCATCACCACCTCCTCTCACACTCTCCTCTCTCTTCACTCTTCCAACACCACCACCACCACATACCTCCTACCACTCTCACTCACTCTCTCTTACTCTTCACCACCACCACCCCACCACCACCACTCTCACTCCTCTCTCTTACTCTTCACGCCACCACCACCACCACACAACCACCACCACCACCACCATCATCACCACCTCCTCTCACACTCTCCTCTCTCTTCACTCTTCCAACACCACCACCACCACATACCTCCTACCACTCTCACTCACTCTCTCTTACTCTTCACCACCACCACCCCACCACCACCACGTGTAATTTTTTTTTTGAAAAATTGCAGTCATTAGCGAGGGAATTAGCGAGGGAATATCCCTCGCTAATTCCTACGCATTTACCAACCCCTGCAACTGAGTCCCATCACCTGAAAAGTTGCAGTCATTAGCGAGGGAATTAGCGAGGGAAAATTCCCTCGCTAATTAGCGAGGGATTCAAATTCCCTCGCTAATCCCAGTAGCGAGGAGGGAATTAGCGAGGGAACCAGTCCGTCGCTAATTCCCTCGCAAATGACCATTAGCGACGGATTTTGGTCAATTTGCGAGGGAAATGTCCGTCGCTAATGACCAGTTTTTTTGTAGTGTCAAAAAGTGGACAAATTTTGAGGTGGATATATATAAACAAGCCATTCAGCACTGGATACGTGTCGGTCAGTATTTGAAAAAGTGGACAAATTTTGAGGCAGACATTAGCGAGGGAAAATTCCCTCGCTAATTAGCGAGTGATTCAAATTCCCTCGCTAATCCCATTAGCGAGGGAACCAGTCGTCGCTAATTCCCTCGCAAATGACCATTAGCGACGGATTTAGGTCATTTTGCGAGGAAAATTTTCCTCGCTAATGACCAGTTTTTTTGTAGTGTATCCCCTGCGCGCAACTGCAGGAGACTAATCCCTCGAGGCCAAGTAGGAACACAATGGGCGACAAAGCTCTCCCTCAAGAGATTTAACACTTCTACGTGCCCAAGACTGGATTCGAACCCAGGACCTTGGTTAAGCTGAAAGAGACCCAAACCATCTCATAATTTGATAATATGTATGTTGGCTTTGTTTTATATTTTTTTTTCAAAATAACGAATTATTTAGTAAGCCATTCTTTATAGGTATTTAACCAACTATTAACAATAAAAAATACTAATTAGGAATTTCAAATTATTATACTTGTGATCCATAATTTAGACAGAACTTTTATTATTATTATTATTCACGTTTTAGTGCATGTAATTCAAATAATTAATTAAATTCTTTTTTGTCCGTTCTCATAAATAGCGTTTACATCACATATAGTTTTTGTTTTTTTTATATAAATCGGGTATGCTCTACTCCCTCAAGAGATTTAACACTGTTGCATGCCCAAGGCTGGATTCGAACTCAGGACCCTTGCCCAAAGGCTGGATTCGAAGTCGACCTTGGTTAAGCTGGAAGAGACCCCTACCATCTCATCCAAGTGTTCATGGCTATTTTATAGTTTTTGTTAACCTGCATAAAAATGGTTAAAATATCTTATTTATTTTATTTCGATAATTAGAAGGACTAAAATTGTGGATATGATAAAATAGAGGGACCTAAACTACGATTAAACCTAACTTTTATAAGTCTTTCCTCAAATTCTTTTGAAAAGTCTCAATTCAATCTCTTATCTTTTTTTAGTTTCAATTTAGTCCTTTAATTTTTAAAATTTTAATCAAGTCCCTCATCATATTTTTATTTCGGTTTCTTCCTTTATTTTGTGAAAGTTACACTAATGTCGTCTATTTTTTGGTTTTGAAATGATACGGAATTATACTGATTTACATCAATGTGGTCTTTTCTTAGCATAATTTAAACAAAAAAGATCATTTTGAACTGATCTGTTATTTTACAAAATTATATATAAATATTAAATAATATATTCATGATTTATAATTAAGTTTTACTAAATGAAGAATTTAAAATCTAATCACTAGCTTATATGTCTCCTTAAGTATTTTTGTACACCCGTCCGTACCTACAAATTTATGGTTGGGAAAATGTTAGCTTCCAAAGTTTGAACTTTGAATCTCTTTCTCATACTCTTTCGATATTTCTTAGCTCGGCAACTGAACTACCTACTTGGAATTGAAATGTTTCTTTTTTATTTGGATGCAGTTAATGAGCTGGTTGTGAGCTCAAAAGGGGAGTTTTTAAACCCAAAGTAACGACGGCAAAGGAACCGAAATAATGAATCAACGGTAACTACAATTACAATATATTATTAGAACTCAAAAGGTTGCCTAGCTATGTCTAGTTAACTTCTTTTTTTCCTGATCTTAAAAACTTCGACCAATCATTTCCTTCCATTTGAACCCATCTCGGACATTTGACTAATTTAACTATGTTGATTTGTCAACCTTTATCCAACTACTTATTGCAAATTAAATGAAAAAACAAGAGGGTTAAGGTAGGATGGGTACTCGTATGTATGTGCTCAATCTTTTCATAAAGTTAAATAGTGGCCATGTGACGTGGACATTAAACACTTTGTTTGGCACATCTAACGGAAGAACTGAAGTTGACATCATCATCATCATCTTTTCTAAGTTTGAGTTTCTTAATTTATGAACATTTTCTCATGGGCAAAGCTAAAAGACTTGATTCTTAACCAACCGTTGCAAAAGCAAAAAAAAAATAAAAGCAAGGTAATTAGTATTGAGAACCCACCAATACCATATACTGGACACAACTTTTTTGCATTTTAATTTAGTGGTAATGTAATTGGAGCAGACAATTATTTTGTCCACAAAGAACTCAATTGATGACAGTGTGGAGACACTTGATGGGATGCAGCAAGTGTGGACTGGATTCTACTGCATCTCAAACTAGCTAGGACCCGCCTTCAAAATCCATTGTTTTAGTTGTGTTTGAATCACTTTTGGTGATAAACCAAGGTCGACTTGATGACACATAATATTTTAAATTAACAGTGAATTATAATACTTTTTAATTTAAAATGATACATATTGTGGAGTATGATTACTTCTGTATTGAAATTTTGTTTTCAAATATGATAAAATCAACACTTATGTGGAATCATATAAACACATAGTTTTATGACTGATAAAAAAATACACATAGTTTTATGAATGTAAAATACATTCATTTCAAATACTCCATCCCTTTTCATTTATAAGTAAAAAAACTTACTTAGCCATGTTACTAAATATAAGAGAGTCAAAGTTTTTCACTTAATATGCCAACTTTACACTTATTTGTTGTATTGATTTTATTTTTTTAATGCAAAAAAACTTTAATTGCACTACTTTTACTTGTATCAATGTAAAATATAAATAAAGGTAATTTAGGAACCATACTTATTTTTTTAACTTTTTTAAAAAACGTGTTCAAACCGTCCTTATAAAGTAAAACTGGGGAGGAGGAAATAGGTAAAAAAATTAATTGTTTTAGTAATTAATAATATTTTATTACTTGTAGGAACTGAAAGAGGAATTTTTTGACCTATTTTATCCACCTAAAATGAGGACATAATTGTCCAATCTCTCTCTCTCTCTCTCTCTCTCTCTCTCTCTCTCTCTCTCTATATATATATATATATATATAAAGGAAGCTCCACAATTTTTCTCATGAATTTTACCTATTAAAATATTTATTTATAACTTAGACATAAAGAAGACTTTAATTAAAAGAGATTAATTGCCACTAACTTATTAAATGATTCTCTTAGTGGAATATAAATTAACTATTTTTATATTTATATGAAATGATATTTTCTTATGCAAATATAGAAATAGATAATACATACTAAAAATATGTTTAAGTATAATACAATATAAAAAATATAAATAAATATAATCAATCTTTATATTTATATCTATCTATATCTATAATATATATATATATATATATATATATATATATATATATATATATATATATATATATATGAACCTTTTTTGGAGCCTTTACAACAATTCTCTCTTATTTATTTATGATAAACTCACAATTCAAAAAATAAGGTTATTTTAGTTCCCTTTTGATGTCTCCAAATTATTATTTTGATTAGTATTCATTATCAATTAATTTAGTTACAATATAATAGACATTTGATTAAAATCTTTTCATTTTCCTTGACTTTAAATCTTCTTTAAAATATACTATAAATACCTAAACAATTTGAGAAGAGTATGTTCACCACTCATCTTTTCATTTTCACATCACTTTCTTTTGTTGTTACATCACTTAATTAGGTAAATCTTTTGGTTGCTACATCACTAACACCCATACAGGCTTGAAGAAAGGCATTGCGGTAGTTGGGGTTCCAATTTTTTTTAATGTAAATTTGTCATTTTTTCTTTAGCTCTTATTGATTAATTAAGGATTCAGTATTGAAATTGTTATAGGATTCAAGTTTCATGATCATCTTTTTATATTCTTTAAATAGAAGCAAGTAACTCTTCTTGGATTCAACTATTAATTGTAATCTTCTAGATTGTATGGTGGAACTGTAATGGAGATGTTGCTTTGAATTTATTCGCAGTCTTTGCTAAATTAAGAAGTATTTAATAGAAATTTTGGGTTGCATCCATAATAAACATAGCACATGTTGTTTCTATTGGAGATGTATCTTCTAATGGTTTTGATATTTGATCTTTTTCCTTCATGCATTTTCCAATAGACAATTATTTGTGAGGTAAGAGAATGATCCTGGTATTTTCGAAGGGACCCTTGGTGGAAAGTTATCCAAGAGAGAAAAGACAAATAAATTCATAAATTACTATCGGTTTGATAGAAACACCATTTTGAGATATGTAAAGGAAGCTCCACAATGCTTCTAAATATTTTTATGTATTAAAATATTTATTTATAATTTGGACATAAAGAAGACTTTAATTTTGATGAAAGCATATGTAAAACACCTTTCTATATATTTTGATGAATTATGTATAAATTTCTTTAGCTTATGAATTCATAAGCTTAAATGTATAACTTAGTACTTATTACAATTATATAAAACAAATTTCACCTATTTATATTAGTATAAAATTTAATCTTAATTCAACATATTTTTCTCTTTATTAGTTGATTTAAAAGAGACTTTAATTTTATCTTTAAATGTACAACTTATTATTAAATATAATTTTTACTATTTTATATTAATTGTTATTGATTTAAAATTTATTAGATGAAGTTTTTTTTATTTCCCCCTTTGGGTTTTTAAAAACGTCTATCTATTGTGATAAATATTAATAGATTATTTGATTTTATATTTTTTTTACAATGCAATTATATTATTATTATTATTATTATTATTATTCTTTTAAAATTGCCAAAAAACTAAATTAGTTGAATAAATATATTTACAAATTATAATGGTGTATATGAATTTAAAAAGATTACAATAACATTTGTCTTTTTAATCACAATTAACCTAAGTTCTTTTGAAACAAGAAATAATAAGTGGACCTTTGAAATTTTTTTTGAAGTAACTCTTTTGCATTAAAAGGGAAGAGTTTCACATTAATATGAATTATATCTTTAATTGACAATAAACTCATGAGTTAGGATAAAAAGAGTTGAAGATGTAGAGTTTTAGTCAGTTATAGCACTAAACCACTATTTAAAGAAGACATTTTTGGATGGTGAGTGGAGAGCTTTTGGTGAAACATTTAGAACGAAAAACAATATGTACATATGAGTAGAAGAAAGGAGTTTGCGCAGAATAATTAGAACGTTTCATGTTATTAACAGTTTTGAAGTAGTCACATAGGCGGAAAGATAAATTTGGATCACTTAGTGAATGATGTAATTGATGCAACAATGCTTTGTAAATCTACAGCCATCCAGGAATCATGTTTAATTTTACTATTATTCTTTAGAAAAATGTTTATTTTTAATAGCTAATGAGAAGTTGCATTATGTGCTAGGTTTGAATTATTTGCTTATGTTGAATTATAATTTGTAAGTTTAGCGCTTATTCTACTCCTCATATTTCTAACTTTGTATAGAATTGCAATAATAATTGGTTTCATAAACAAAACAATTTTAAAGTTTTTTATTGCCAAGTTTGTATTTTAGTATGTGTATGACATGGATATTTATTGAATATGAATAGTAAATTTATAGATAAATTTATATTTAAATTTGTAAAGATAAAATTATACAAAAATTATTTAGCGAAGATATTATGATTTTATGGCTACTTTTTAAAATATGAATTGATTTTTATTTCATCAACTTTTACTTAACAAACACGTACGATGAAATTAATATCTAACTTATTAGTTTTAATTAAGGAATATAAATGCATCACTCATAATTTACTTTTTACCATTTCATTAAAACATAAACACGTTACAATATTGTCTTTTTATTGGCCTTAAGTGGAATAAATTGCTAGATAGTACACTACTAGAAAATGTCATTTTAGCGTCCATAATTTAGCGTCGGCCACGACACCCACGCTAATAGCGTCGGATTTGCGTCGGTCAAACCCACGCTAACCCACGAATTTTTTTTCTTCTAAAAATAAAAATTTAGCGTCAGTCATGGCAGACGCTACATTGGATATAGCGGACGCTAATTTTTTATTTTTTAAATACTATAGTTAGCGTCGGTCATGGCCGACGCTAACTTTGATTTACTTTACCAAAAACCCTAACTCTCTCACTTTCCTTTCACAGTTCTCAGTCACTCTCTCACTCTCCGCTCTCACGCTTCTCACTCCCTCACTATACGCTCTCACACTCACTCTCTGGTCTCAGTCTCACTCTCCGCCCTCACCACCACCCTCGCCTCCGCGTCGTCCCAGCCTTCTCCCTCTCCTATCACTGTCGTTCACAATCGCTCCTCTTGTAGTGTCCTACGACAACCACCGCCACCTCCTCTCTCACGCTTCTCACTCTCCGCTCTCTGCTCTCACTCTCACTCTCCACCCTCACTGTCACTCTCCGCCCTCACCACCACCCTCGCCTCCGCGTCGTCCCAGCCTTCTCCCTCTCCTATCACTGCCGTTCACTACCGCTCCTGCGACAACCACCGCCGCCAACCACTGTTGTTCTCCTTCTCTCGGTCGCCTCTCCTCTCTTCTTCTTATTGGGTAAGTGGTTTTCTTCTACTCTACTTCTATTGACAGTAGTTGCTGAATTTAAGGGTTTTAATTTAGGTTTGATTTGGGGATTCTGGTGGGGGTATCAGTACCTGCTGGATTTCTAATTTTGAGGGTTAATTTGTTTATTTGGTTTCAGTAAATTGATTAAGGTGATTGATTATTTGATTTAGGTTTCATTAGTTGTTATTTGTTAATTTGTTGATTTGGTTTTTAACTTGGTTTACTTAGGTTGTAATATAGTTATGAGGCTATTTGTTTTTCGCTTCCTAGTTTATTATGGTTTTTGTTATTTTATCATTGCTATTTGCTAAGTTGAAAATTTGTTGCAGTGACTTGATGAATGCTCCTGTTAGACACATAGATGAAATTCTTGCTTTGCCTTATTCAGTGGACGAAATTAAGGAGCAAGAGGTTACACATCGTGGAATGGTTTATTTTTCCATGATATATGGCCTTTGGCGTAGAGTACGTTCCGTAATTGGTTCTTATTATATTTGCTTCTTCAACTTCTTCATTCATTCAATTTTTTATTTAGTCATTATAATTTTAATATTTCTGTATTATTGCTAAAGTTTAATCTGCTTTTTTTTGCTCTTGCACCATATATGATGCATTGATTGCATTTGGCAGTTAGAGTTTAATCAACCTAAAAAACTGTTTGATGTCAGTATGTTTTGTTTTTCTGGATCTAGAAGAATAGATAGACGTAGACTGATTCAATTTATCATAAACCATGCTGAAGTTTCAATTGCATTTGTACAGGAAAACAAAATTGCATCAGTATGTTGTCTATAGAAAGAAGACAGACATTTGCACAATAATGTACACAAGTGGATCAACCGGAGAACCCAAAGGTATCATTATTAAAAACGAGGCTTTCATGGTTGAAGGATAGTTTGTTAGATTTGCTGAAAGAATAGTTATTAAAAATGCACCATTTCTCCATTCTTCAATTATTGATCTCTGTTTGTTGTTGACAGTAGTTATACAAGCCGTTCTTAATATTGAATCATTTGCTTTACAACTATGAAAATGGAGAAACAATTTAAGCATGCTTTGTTGCATATTGTGGGTTCATCCACTTTAATTTGTTAATGAGCCACTCTAATACTATTTTAATTTTTTTGCAGATTTCCAGATTCACATTTTCTGATCTAAAATGATGAGTAGGTATAGTAGTTATGTCTTGCAATAATATAGCATTCTTTCTTCTTGCAAGAATATAGCATTCTATTTTATTTATAAAACATATAGAAGTTATGTCTTTGGATCATATTCATTGTTGGGTATGGCTTGCTCAATTAATCTACCATTTTTACCCAGGTGGGAAACGCAAACTCATGATTCCTCCACTGTTAGCATATGGCCCTGAACCTGCTGGGTGCTTCTCAGGTTTCATTTCCGCTTTAATTGCTGCATTATGTAATTTAGTCATAAACATGGAAAATCCTCTTTTTGCCAAGTGCAGCTCATAAAAAGTAGTAGAAAATAGACTCTAGGATTATTCATTGGTAAATTACTTGTGTATTTGGTCATATGCACTCCCTCTAAAGTATTTGACTATTTTCTACTCATACTTTTTGACATAGCTTTTTTTGCATGTTTGTGTGTCCTAGGCTATTTGTTTGATGAAATACTTCTTATAGCTTTTTACTTTTAGCATGTGTTTGGATGCTGATAAAATTGCTGAAATCCCATGATGATGTTGAAGCTACAACTATCAGCTTCATTTTGCCACATTTCTGGCTGTTTTGGACGCATTTTCAAACAGTCATTTAGTTAGTTGAGTTTTAGAATAAGCTGCTGCAGATGTTGATTGTAAGATTATTATCAGAAGAAACAGCAAGTCATTTAATATGTTAGATTTGACAATGTATGTAACTGATTCAATAGGTGACTGCAATATACCGGGCAATGCCACTCTTCTGTATGATATTAAATTTGTTGGTCTTTATTCGGGCAATGCAAAGTGAAGGAAGCCAAAACGCATCAGATACATGTATGCCAATCAACCACACACAGGTTGAGTGAGTTTCCTGAGATAATATTTTAGATTAGATAGCTACCTAGCCCTCAGATTGCTTTGTCCAGCTTATTTTCTGTATGCTCTGCACCTAAACCCGTTGGTTTTCTTTCTATATTAACGAAGTTGTAAGCATTATCTTCCAATCTTGACCATGTAATCAGGAAGTTTTTATGCATTTTGTTTTGTATGCAGCACCTGTATGATAAAACATTGATCACCTGCTTTAGTGGTTTAACCAATTGATTTTGATTCCATCTATTAAACAGAGAAGTGGTAGAAGAATAAGTAGGATAATTAGTTCTAAGATTGGTCATGTGTGGAATGACAAGAAACGCTCAATTATTTTTTTTAAAAAAAAATTACATTAGCGTGGGCCTTGCCGACGCTACGCATTAAGTTGACTATTCTGATGTTGACATTAGCGTCGGCCTGGCCGACGCTACTCTTTAAGTTGACTATTCTGTTGTTGACTTTAGCGTCGGCCTGACCGACGCTACCTTAAATCATTGACTTTTTTTAAATAACTAAGTAGCGCCGGCCATGCAAGTAGCGTCCGTTTTAGCGTCGGCCAGGCCCACGCTACAGTTAGCGTCGGCTAAATTTACGGGACGCTACATTTACCTTCGAACATTTTAGCCTCGACAGTGGCCGATGCTACTCCGACGCTAAGTCACTGTTAGCGTCCGCTTTTGGCCTGTTAGCGTGGGCTTTTGGCCGACGCTAAAAGCTGTTTTTCTAGTAGTGGTAGTGGGCATGTCTATTGAAATCATATAACTCTAATATAATATATAATATAAATATATATCTCATGTGCTTCTATATTATATCTTGTTGAACCAAGGGTAAAACAGTCCTTTATTTTGAATGATAACAAATTACATATATCTACTAATCTTTCACATTGAGCAAAGTGCAGGACTTATTTTAAAAGGAAGAAGACTCAAAAAGGAGAAGCTTGAAGAAGAAGAATTATAAGAAGTTCAAAACCCTATTTTGTGTCTAAGCCTTTTTTAGGACTCTATGTAAAGGTCCTATCACCTAAAGTGTGTGGCACTTTAGCTATTGAGAGAGATGACTTTTCAAAACATGCATGATGCATAAAAATAATTTTGAAAAAATATTTTACAAAATTGCATGCATGCATAAGGTGGCAAGTTGAAAAAAATATTTTTTAGGAAAGCTTGGAATCGATTTCCAACCCATTTCATAGGCCTTGGAATCGATTCTCAGGACCTCCTATATGGCCTGAAAATCGATTCCCATGTCTTCCAAAAAGAAAAGAATCGATTCCCTATTATTTCAACTAGCCTAAGAATCGATTCCTCCTATTTCAAATGAACTAAGAATCGATTCTCAGGACAACCATATGGCCTGAAAATCGATTCACTCCTTTCTTCATAAACAATGAATCGATTCCCTCTTTTTCCAAAACATCAATGAATCGATTCCTTTCTTATTTCAACTAAACAATGAATCGATTCTTTTATTCTTTAAAGGCAATGAATCGATTCCTTCACATTTTAACTTAATCAATGAATCGATTCTTCACCTATATTAAATGCTTTTCAAAAAAATTTCAACGGTGCCTAAGCCTATAAATACATAGGTTGAGCTTCACCTTCAGACAACACCACTGCTCACAATTTCTTCTCTACTCTCTCATATTCGAATCTCTATAGATCTATTGTTCTTCATTGTTTTATTTTTATAAGCTTTTGATTTTAAATTGTTATATCTTTTTTCAAAAGCTGTTTATAGATCTAGATCTGAGATCCTGTGCTCCAACTGTTTTGAATCTTGTTTTTCAAAAATCTTTGTTTTTCAAAATCATATCTATATTTTTAAAAGCTTTCAAGCAACCTCAACTTCTATTGTTATATCAATTTTGAAGTGGTTGCAAAAGCAAGATCATCCCTCATCTTATAGAGCATCTATAAAATCCTAAGATCACTCATCTCTCTCAGTTTCTAAATTGACTCATTCTCTGAAGTGATTGGATCATAGAACTCTATTGTGTAATTTATTTTATTTCAAGGTGTTTTTGAAATCCTGGGCTTTGTACTTGGGTCTCTCAATCAAGTGATTGAGTTGGTGTTTTTGAAATCCTGGGCTTTGTACTTGGGTCTCTCAATCAAGTGATTGAGTTGGTGTTTTTGAAATCCTGGGCTTTGTACTTGGGTCTCTCAGTCAAGTGATTGAGTTGGTGTTTTTGAAAACCTGGGCTGTGTACTTGGGTCTCTCAATAGGGTTATTGAGTTGGTTTAGAAATCCTTAGCAAGAGTGCTTGGGTTCTCAATTCAGGGGAATTGAGATTCACTTATATTGGGGTCGACTGTTTGTATCAAACTCTCTTCAATATAGTGGTTACTAAGTCCAAGGGTTGAAAAGCCTAAGGCCGAGGACGTAGGGGTTTTATCCCGAACCTCGCTAAATTGCTGTGTCTCTCTCTCTTCTCTATCTCTTTATATTTTGCACTTTATTTGCTTATAATATTATTATCATATACTGGATATAACTGCTTATCATTTTCTCAATATAACTGTGCAAATATATCATATTGTAATCTTATCCTGATCTCTCTATATCCTTCTTCTCATTATCTATTTTATTGCTGTATACAATATTGATCTGTCCATCATCTAATTCTACTCCTCTTCTCCTTCTATATTGGTCAAATATTATTATTCCGCATTTAATCCAAACCAATATCGAAAAAGTTTTTTAAATTGAAAAAGAATCCATTAATCACCTATAACCTTATTCACCCCCCCCCCCCCTCTAAGGTTACTTTATAGACTCTCAAGTCTAACATGTGGTATCAGTAGCTAGGAATTGCATATTAGAGCTTTACATCTCGCAATTCTAAATTTATCCTTTACATATCTGTAATTATGGGTTCTTTCATGAAAGAAGGGATGTCCTCTAATAGGCCTCCTCTATTTGATGGTACTAACTATGATTACTGGAGTAGTCGTATGAAATGTCATGTGCAGGCAATTGACTTCACTCTATGGAGAATCATAGTGGATGGTCCTCTAATCCCGATGAAGATCAAGATCACAAAACCAGGTAATACTGATGGTGACACTTCAAAAATTCATGCCACCGGCAAAGCTGAAGAAGTACCGGTAGAAGACATCTACACCATCGACCTGAGTGAGTTAAGAAAATCTGAGCTTGACAAGATATCCCTAAATGCAAAGGCCATGAATATCCTTCATCTATCACTCTGTGAAGAAGAATATGGTAGAGTAAAAGGGTGTCAAAGTGCAAAGGAAATCTGGGACTGCCTACAAGCCACTCATGTCGGGACAAGCCAGGTAAAAGATACTAAAATTAGAATTCTCACCTCTGAATATGAAAGTTTTAAAATGAAAGAAGGTGAGTCTGAGGCAGCAATGCATCAGAGATTAAATTTAATTGTAAACAACTTGAGGGCCTTAGGAAAGAAATACACCAACAAGGATTTGAATGGAAAGATCCTTGAATCCTTAACTGGTGATTTCTTCCCTAAGACTTGTGCTATAACCGAAGCCAAAGACATTGGCACTTTACCTCAAGAAGACCTTATTGGATCATTGCTAGCATTTGAGGTAGTTCTGGCTGCCAAAAAGAATCAAGAAAAAGAAACTGTAAAAGAGAAGAAATCTCTTGCCCTTGCTGCTAAAACTTCTAAAGTAGCAAGGAAAGAGGTTGAATCTGAAGAAGAAACCGATGATGAAGATATGGCTATGCTTGCCAAAAATTTCAAAAAATTTATGAGATTCAAAAAGTTTGGAAAGGGTGACTTTTCAAAGAAGTCCGGGTACAACAAAGAAGACAGGTATGAGAAAAAGAATGTTCAACCAAGATGTTTCGAATGCAACAAACCCGGTCACATCAAAGAAAACTGTTACAAGCTGAAATCTAAGCAAAAGAAAGCAATGAAAGCAACATGGGACAATACAGAAACTGAAAGTGAGACCGAAGAAGAAGAAGTTGCAAATGCTGTCTGCCTCATGGCAAAGAACACACATGAAGCAACATGGGACAATCTCAGCACTGATGGTGAATCAGAAGAAGATGAGCAAACCGACAATGCTGTCTGTAGCATGGCAAATGATACATCAAAGGTAAGCCTTAACTTTTCTAGTCCCTCTACCTCCTCTATGCATGATGATATGATTGATAATGACTATAGTAGTCATGATCTGAGTGAAGCTTTTGAGGCTCTATATTTCGAACACGAAAAACTTTTGTTAAAATCCAAGAAACTAACAAAGAGCAACAAAAGCCTATCCACTCAAATCGAGACTCTTGAAAGTGAAGTCACTAGATTAAAGAATGAACTACACAAATCAGTCAACCTTGAATTTCGAGAACTAAAACAAAATTTTGAAAAAGTCAAGGTTGAAAATGAATTTTTGAAAGAATCTTTGAAAAAGTTTGAGGTTGGTGAAAAGACCTTAACTCAGTTGCTTCACTCTCAACATCAATATGTTGATAGGAGAGGTATTGGGTACCAAGGAAATTCCACCACCTCCAGCTCAAACAAAAATATCACCTTTGTAGCTTCTACCTCTAATCATAAACCTACTATCTTCAAATGCACATATTGCCAAAAGGGAAAACCATAGCTCTTCTTCATGCCCTATCCGTAAAATATGTGAGCTTGGAACCCTTGTACCTGTTTGGAAGAAACCAAGGTGGATTGTGAAAGCAAACCCCTTGATGACTAACTCCCAAGGACCCAACAAAAAGGGTACCTCGTGCTAGTTGTTAAACAATTCTTTTGCAGGTTGGTCCCTCAGCTAAAAAGAAAAATGTGTGGATGGTTGATAGTGGTTGCTCAAGGCATATGACTGGTGATGCTTCACTGTTTCTAAAATTGAGCAACAAAGCTAGTGGATCTGTAAAGTTTGCCAACAATGAATCTGCTCAAGTAATAGGTAAAGGTTGTGTGGGTAAGGAAAACACAATTAAAATTAAAGATGCTTTATTAGTTGATGGCGTTAAATTTAACTTACTAAGTGTTAGTCAACTATGCGATAATGATTTTGATGTGCACTTTTCTGTTGATAAATGTGTTATCACCCATCTGACTTCTAAACTCTACATTACTGGCTTTCGAGAAAACAGTGTATACTATGTTGATTTTGATAATGTAAGTGATGAGATAGTATGTATGCCTACCTTGATTGATGATGTGGATTTGTGGCATAGACGCTTAGGACATGCTAGTATAGAACATCTATCTAAGTTAAGTAAGAATGAGCATGTTAGAGGTCTACCTAAATTGAAATATGAAAAAGGCCAATTATGTGATGCATGTCAACTTGGTAAAATGCACAAAACCTCTTTTAAATCAAAACCTGTTATTTCCACCAAAAATGTGCTTGAACTGCTACATCTTGATTTGTTTGGTGAAATTGATGTCATAAGTCTAGGAGGGTCTAAGTATGTCTTTGTTATTGTTGATGATTATTCTAGATATACTTGGGTTATCCTACTTGCAAATAAAAGTGATGCTTTTAACGAGTTTGCTAAGTTGTGCAGAAAGCTACAAAATGAGAAAAACTTAGCCATCAAAGAAATTAGAAGCGATCATGGAGGAGAGTACGAAAATTCATCATTCAAGACTTGGTGTGAAAAGTATGGCATTCATCATAACTTTTCAGCTCCAAGAACTCCTCAACAAAATGGTGTAGTTGAAAGAAAGAACAGAACTATACAAGAGATGAGCAGGACAATGCTGAATGAGCACAACCTTCCCAAATACTTCTGGGGTCATGCAGTGGATACAGCGTGTCATGTACTAAATCGTGTATACTTAAGGCCATCTCTCAACAAAACACCATATGAGCTGTGGAATGGTAGAGCTCCAAACATTTCATACTTCAAAGTCTTTGGAAGTAAGTGCTTCATTCTTAATACAAAGGACAAGTTGGGTAAGTTTGATGCTAAATCAACTGAAGGTATCTTTATGGGTTATTCAAATCATAGTAGAGCTTATATCGTTTACAATAAAATTGATAAAACTATGCAAGAATCTATTCATGTTTCTTTTGATGAAACTAACCCTTTTGATAAGAAAGATGCTAATGATGAGGATGAAGTGATTGAAGTGATCAAAAATAGATCACCTGAAACTAACAGTGAAAGTGTAGAAGAAGCCGAGGAGGAAGCTGAACCTCAAGAAGAAGTTATAGTGGAACAAGAGCCCCAAGACATTGATGATCATCTCCATGGAAGAACACACGATGATCTGCCCAAAACATGGAAATCAGTCCGAGATCATCCCATGGAGCAAATTATTGGTAGTCCATCAAAGGGGGTAACAACTCGCTCCTCTCTTAATCTTTTATGCTTTCATAGTGCTTTTGTCTCTCAAATAGTTCCAAATAATATCAAGGAAGCTTTAAATGATCCAGAGTGGGTTTTGTCAATGCAAAAAGAACTTGAACAATTTGAAAGAAATAAAGTTTGGCACTTAGTTGAAAAACCGGTCGATCGGACCATCATAGGAACTAAATGGGTTTTTCGCAACAAACTTGACGAAAATGGAACAATTTTATTAAACAAAAGTCGTCTAGTAGTTCAAGGTTTTAATCAAATCGAAGGGGTGGATTTTGAAGAAACTTTTGCTCCTGTGGCTAGATTGGAGTCCATTAGGATAATTTTGGCATTTGCCTCCTACATGGATTTCAAACTACACCAAATGGATGTCAAAAGTGCCTTCCTAAATGGTTTTTTAGAAGAAGAAGTTTATGTAAAACAACCCCCTGGTTTTGAAGATTTTAAAAATCCCGATCACGTCTTTAAACTTGACAAAGCCCTCTATGGATTGAAACAAGCCCCAAGAGCTTGGTATGAGAGATTAAGCAAACATTTAATTGCCAATGGTTTCCAAAAGGGTAAGATTGATTCTACCTTATTCCTTAAAACCAAGGGCAAACATATCATAGCAGTTCAAATCTATGTTGATGATATTATCTTTGGATCCACTAATGATGATTTGTGCAAGGAATTTTCTGAGATGATGACTAGTGAATTTGAAATGAGTATGATGGGAGAACTTAACTTTTTCTTGGGACTTCAAGTGAAACAATTAAAAGAAGGAATCTTCATATCCCAAACAAAGTTCTCAAAGGAACTGCTGAAGAAATACAACATGAATGACGCAAAAGATATCAGCACTCCTATGGCAACAGCAACCAAACTCGATAAAGATGAAAACGGTAAACCTGTAAACGAAACTATGTATCGAGGTATGATAGGTAGTCTCTTATACTTAACTGCCTCCCGTCCTGATATTATGTTTGCTGTATGCTTATGTGCCCGATTTCAAGCATGTCCTAAAGAATCCCATTTAACAGCCGTTAAAAGAATTCTTAGGTATGTTAAAGGGACCATAGACTTTGGTTTGTGGTACCCGAAATCGAGTACTTTTGATTTGATTGGTTATTCTGACGCTGATTTTGCAGGTTGCACTCTTGATAGAAAAAGTACTAGTGGAACTTGTCATTTTCTTGGTCCTTGTTTGACCTCCTGGTCTAGTAAGAAGCAGAACAGTGTTGCTTTATCCACAGCTGAAGCTGAATATGTGGCTGTTGGAAACTGCGTCGCACAAGTTCTGTGGATGAAACAAACTTTGCAAGACTTTGGTCTAATTTTTGAAAATGTGCCTGTTTTGTGTGATAATACAAGTGCCATAAATATTGCTAGGAACCCTATACAACACTCTAGAACTAAACATATAGACATACGACATCACTTTATTAGAGATCATGTGTCTAGGGGGAGCATTGAACTAAAATTTGTAGGCACAGATGACCAACTAGCAGATATTTTCACAAAACCCCTAGCCGAAGCTCCTTTTTGTAAAATCCGTAGAGAGCTAGGGATGCTTGACTATGCTAGTTTATGATTTTGTTTCACCCCACCTCCTTTTTGATGAAAACAAAGGGGGAGAGAATATTATTATGCATGTTATATATGGGGAGAAAAATATTATGCTCATGTTATATGTGGTATTATGCTGATTATTGTTATGCATATGCTTAGGGGGAGCCTTCTTTTTAAGATTTTTAATCCCTATGCATAATGTAATTTGTTATCATCAAAAAGGGGGAGTTTGTTGAACCAAGGGTAAAACAGTCCTTTATTTTGAATGATAACAAATTACATATATCTACTAATCTTTCACATTGAGCAAAGTGCAGGACTTATTTTAAAAGGAAGAAGACTCAAAAAGGAGAAGCTTGAAAAAGAAGAATTATAAGAAGTTCAAAACCCTATTTTGTGTCTAAGCCTTTTTTAGGACTCTATGTAAAGGTCCTATCACCTAAAGTGTGTGGCACTTTAGCTATTGAGAGAGATGACTTTTCAAAACATGCATGATGCATAAAAATAATTTTGAAAAAATATTTTACAAAATTGCATGCATGCATAAGGTGGCAAGTTGAAAAAAATATTTTTTAGGAAAGCTTGGAATCGATTTCCAACCCATTTCATAGGCCTTGGAATCGATTCTCAGGACCTCCTATATGGCCTGAAAATCGATTCCCATGTCTTCCAAAAAGAAAAGAATCGATTCCCTATTATTTCAACTAGCCTAAGAATCGATTCCTCCTATTTCAAATGAACTAAGAATCGATTCTCAGGACAACCATATGGCCTGAAAATCGATTCACTCCTTTCTTCATAAACAATGAATCGATTCCCTCTTTTTCCAAAACATCAATGAATCGATTCCTTTCTTATTTCAACTAAACAATGAATCGATTCTTTTATTCTTTAAAGGCAATGAATCGATTCCTTCACATTTTAACTTAATCAATGAATCGATTCTTCACCTATATTAAATGCTTTTCAAAAAAATTTCAACGGTGCCTAAGCCTATAAATACATAGGTTGAGCTTCACCTTCAGACAACACCACTGCTCACAATTTCTTCTCTACTCTCTCATATTCGAATCTCTATAGATCTATTGTTCTTCATTGTTTTATTTTTATAAGCTTTTGATTTTAAATTGTTATATCTTTTTTCAAAAGCTGTTTATAGATCTAGATCTGAGATCCTGTGCTCCAACTGTTTTGAATCTTGTTTTTCAAAAAGCTTTGTTTTTCAAAATCATATCTATATTTTTAAAAGCTTTCAAGCAACCTCAACTTCTATTGTTATATCAATTTTGAAGTGGTTGCAAAAGCAAGATCATCCCTCATCTTATAGAGCATCTATAAAATCCTAAGATCACTCATCTCTCTCAGTTTCTAAATTGACTCATTCTCTGAAGTGATTGGATCATAGAACTCTATTGTGTAATTTATTTTATTTCAAGGTGTTTTTGAAATCCTGGGCTTTGTACTTGGGTCTCTCAATCAAGTGATTGAGTTGGTGTTTTTGAAATCCTGGGCTTTGTACTTGGGTCTCTCAATCAAGTGATTGAGTTGGTGGCTTTGTACTTGGGTCTCTCAATCAAGTGATTGAGTTGGTGTTTTTGAAATCCTGGGCTTTGTACTTGGGTCTCTCAGTCAAGTGATTGAGTTGGTGTTTTTGAAAACCTGGGCTGTGTACTTGGGTCTCTCAATAGGGTTATTGAGTTGGTTTAGAAATCCTTAGCAAGAGTGCTTGGGTTCTCAATTCAGGGGAATTGAGATTCACTTATATTGGGGTCGACTGTTTGTATCAAACTCTCTTCAATATAGTGGTTACTAAGTCCAATGGTTGAAAAGCCTAAGGCCGAGGACGTAGGGGTTTTATCCCGAACCTCGCTAAATTGCTGTGTCTCTCTCTCTTCTCTATCTCTTTATATTTTGCACTTTATTTGCTTATAATATTATTATCATATACTGGATATAATTGCTTATCATTTTCTCAATATAACTGTGCAAATATATCATATTGTAATCTTATCCTGATCTCTCTATATCCTTCTTCTCATTATCTATTTTATTGCTGTATACAATATTGATCTGTCCATCATCTAATTCTACTCCTCTTCTCCTTCTATATTGGTCAAATATTATTATTCCGCATTTAATCCAAACCAATATCGAAAAAGTTTTTTAAATTGAAAAAGAATCCATTAATCACCTATAACCTTATTCACCCCCCCCCTCTAAGGTTACTTTATAAACTCTCAAGTCTAACATATCTATGTAAGAAAAACTTGAACTCTTATTTTATTTATAGTTTACATAGGAGAGTTTAGCTTTAGCTTTTAATTAGAAATAGTAAAAACATTGAACCACATACTAATTACTTATTAAATGATGCCTTAGTGAAATATTATTTAACTATTGATGCAAAAATGAAGATTTTTTTGTGAAAATATTGAAACTGATAATAACAAATTCCATTATATCTCTGTAAAATATAATAAAAAAATTGACCTTTTAATAAAAATTAAGTGAAAATCATACTTATAACACATCCTACTTCGTCATATTATTTTGCAAACCAAGTGGGTGTCGCACGAGTGGTAAGTTGTTTGAGCCCCTTAAGCATTTGGTCAGGGGTTCGATCCCTGGCCGGTGTGTATAGAGAGACATCGCTTGGGAGAGGTCAGCCTTTAAATGAACTCCAGTACCTCGAGGGATTAGTCTCAACAATCGCCGTGGAGGATATTCGGGTTTACCCAAAAAATATTATTTTGCAAGCATCTAAGAAAATGGATGCTATTGAATATGATTATGCAAATTATATATTAATTTTCCCTTCTTTATAAATTCTCTATTTTCAAATGATTTAATTTCTTACTATTATTTTCATTGAATTTTTCTTACTTATAATAGTACTATATCAGTCCACTTCTTCTTGCACAATCTTACATAAAAAAACACTATTTTACTCTAATTCTTTTTCCAGAATTCTTAACTACTTTTTTATGAACCATTTCATGTTACTATAAAAAAAGTAGAAAATAATGAATTAATTTTTTTGATAAATATAATATAACATTTAGTTAACTAAATTTATTTTTTGTATATATATATATATATATATATATATATATATATATATATATATTGATTTTAAAGAAACTAATTTTTATATTACATTACGATCAACTTTTGTTATTGTTTGTTTCACTTTTACTTAAAATTATTACTGTTAATCAGTAGTTATGAGAATGTTATTAATTTTTTTTTTAAACAAACCAATGTTATATATTAAATAAATTTAATAATTATCCGGTGACAAAAGTTCCTATAACTTTTTTTTGTATGATGAAAGATAAAGGAAAGTTTAACAAGACCACTTAGTTTAAAAGCTTGATATATAGTTTAATAAAAAAAAACAACTGCAAATTTAAAAAAATAATTATGAAGCTCATCCTTTTATTTTCTTAAGAAAATAAATATTGAGTTTCAATTGGATTGGGTTCTTTAATTGCAGTGAAAAAATATTATTTAATATTAAACTAATCTTCATTTATATTATATTCTAGATAAAAAATATTTGCTCTATAATTATTTATATTCAATTGCTATTGGTATTAGTTCCATCTAGCAAGTTTCACATGTTTAACCGTTCTCTATCTTTATAACTAACTAAAGTTTCGAGTATTAACTACAGGTTTTCTCTAATTATTTTTGTAGAGAAAACAATTATTAATTATCAACCATATGTTTATTTATATTGTATGACATTTCAAAAAAAAAATTAGTTATTGTTAAAATAATATTCCTTCTCTTTCAATTCATTTTTGCTTATTATTATAAATAATAAAAATAAAAAATTCATATTATTTTCTTTTTCTAAATTTAATTTAAAGTTTATTTTCTTAATTTAACTTTTATTTTTAATTTCTTTTTAAGTGTTTGTTTTTATTTATAAATTATTAATTGGTGATGAAATTAAAATTATGAAAAGAATAAAGAGCGGTACATTTTTGTTTTCTACAACTTTTCGCCATACACATTCATATGTATCTATTGTTAACATTTATGCCAATAAATTCAACATGTTAAACAGTGTTATATTTATTATTATTAAGTATACTGAGTATAGTAATTAATATTCAATGAAATTTGTAAATAATTTCACTTTTTTAAGAGAATCATTTCAATAATTAATGTTATAAAACTTATTGAAATTTCTTTATATTAAAAAAGGAATACACTCAATAAGAATACTAACTAAAATAAATAATTTTTATATAAATATGAAATTACGATTTATTTAATATTTTATTGTTAATATATATAATTTATATTAATAACTTATGTATTTTTATATGTTTAATCTTAATAAAATTTAATAAAAAAATTATAATAACCCGTGCAACGCACCGGTATTCTCCTAGTACTTAATAAGACAATATTCTCTAAATGGGCTAGTAATATGAGTAGTGCTTTTGTCTTTCTCATACTTTGACTTTTTAAATATCTTAGTGGGTTTTAATTGCAACTTGAAAATACACGTTAAATACCATATTATTGAATCTGGACGGTACTAAAGTACCAAGTGTGTAAAATTTAATTTCCCTAAAAAATTAAAATATGTACACACTCAGTACCTAGCTTCAGAGAAAATTCAGTATTTAAGTTTTGAGATGAAGGAAAACGTAGAAAAAGAAAGAAAGAAAACCTATTGATAAATAAAAACTAAAATAGTGATGATAGGAAAGAAAATAAATCTTCTTTGGTAATAATATATTGCAAGTTATGAATGTGAATAGTGTGGGTGGGTTGGGAGTAGGGTTGGAGGGTGATGAAGAGGAGAGTCGAAAGGAGTGTGGAGAAGAGAGAACAAAGAGGTTAATTGATGTTAGGGGTACTTTAGTAATTTTACAGTGAAGGGAAGGGGGGTGTGGAGAGCATGGAGGGATGTGTCAAAAGAATGGATCTAGAGATGACCGTTTCTCTACAAAAAGTATCATTGTTGGGTTTACGAATTTTTTATGACAAATGGGCTTTAGAACAATTTTTTGGGTTTTATTTTATGTACCCCCACTAGGATACACCATACCCCCACGCTGCGTGTGAAAAGACAAAAAATACCCTTCAGGATTTACAAAAACACAAAACTCTTTACCATTCCTCACTTACATCCGTGTGAGAGAAAGAGTAAATCATAAAATTTCCCTTGACGAAAATACCTAAATCTGTAGGCACCAAAAAAAAATACGAAACAGAAGTATATAAATCTGTTCCAAGCTTCGCGGAATTATGTAAATCCGTATGAAGCTGGATGGAAGTACGTACTTTCGTATGTGGAAAACATTGCACACAGATTTATGTACTTCCGTAGGTAATTCCATTTTTAATTATTTTTTTACTTGCAGTGGCTTGTACCAGCGATGCAAACGGTCGAATCATAGACATTTGGAGACACGACACTCCGTTATGCAAGGCGAATCATCACATTCTGCCGGACGTGGTGAACCGGAAGAAACTCCGGTGAGTACACGGACTCGCATCAGAAATGTCGGACACGCGTCTAACCGACATAGACGCGCCCAGAGACGAGAGCAGCATATGGAGGATGAGGAGCAGCCTGGTCAGGAGTACCAGGAAGAGTACCAGCCGGAGTACCAGCAGGAGTACCCGGTTCATGATGATACAGTCTGATCCGGGGCTTGTTTGATTTGGCAGAGGGAAGAGATTGAGTTTTATTTTGTTGTATTGTACCATTTGAACTATTTGGATTTTTGTATTTCTTATTAGTATTGTTCTGTTCTTATATTTTAATTGAAACAACAACGACTATTTTTATTGATGCAAAAACGGATTACATTGAAAAACAACACAACCAAACATAAAAACTAAAGCATGATAGAACAGAAAAACTAAAACATAACATCAACAAATACAGTTCTTAAAATCCTAGTCCTCCAGCATAACAACGACGTATAATCTCATTGACGCTCCGTTGAGTCTCCACGTATACAGCTCCAACAGACTACGGGTCTGAAACATGTCATGCATGTTCAACATGCTTCGGACGGCGTCATCAGTCTTAATATTCATGGACGACCAGTGAATGCAACCATCATCTCCAAAAGTGGGTTTGCGATAAGTGATTTTAGTAACCTCTCAGTCATCACCCCTCACTTGAGCTCTATTTTATCTTTCAAACCTTCGAAGGTGATGTTGTCGTGGAGCCTGCATAAGACAGGTTTTGGACATGAGAAGAAGACACCATCTTTTCTTGTGGTGATTTGGCCACCAAGATGAATAGCGGTAAGTGTGCTGTCTCTTGAGTACTGAGTGGATTCAGTGTTCATTTTGGAGTGTGTGGGTGTGAAAGAAGTAACTAAGAGTGAAATGTTGGTGTGAAAGAAATGAGGGTTTAGGGGGGTATTTATAGCAATGGTCGCTGATTATCCACTGTTGATATTGTCGGTGCAATCTACACTGTTAAAAATCTATCCGTTGGGGCACAGTTACCAAGACGAACAAAAGTGGGTCGTTGATCAAAACTGTCAATGGAATCGTGTACGTTAAATTTTAACAAAAACGGATTTACCTAATAAATAGATAATTCTGTTAGTTCAAATAATGAAAACGGATTTATCTATTTACAAGGTAATTCCGTTTTAAGAAAAACAAAGCGGAATTACGTAACAAATAGGTAATTCTGTTATTATAACCTTACGAAGAAGGAAGTATTTTTGCATTATGTAATTCCGTTGTGTTAATTTTAAATAACGTAATTATGTTTTGTTTACGTAATTCTGTTACGTATTTTTTCCAGAAACGGATTTACCTTTCAGTTAGATAAATCTATTGTTTCATTTTAACGAGGGGCATTCTGGGAATAAAAAAAATTTGTGGGGGTATAAAAAACGCGAACCAAAAAAATTGGGCTCAAGAACCTTTTTTTTTTGACAAGAACTGAGCTTAAGAACTTTTTTTTTGACCAAACTGGGCTTAAGAACTTGAGAACATAAATTCGCAACTAATCTTCTCATAAATGCATCCCCCCATTTATGTGCATAGGCTCTTCACATCTCCTTATTTTATTTTATGATTATAAAAATGAAATACTTAATTGCACTTTTGGTCCCCATATTTTTTCGAATCTACAATTTAGTCTTTAATTTTATTTTCTGCAAATGTAGCCCCCCAATTTTACCAAATCCACAATTTTAGTCCACCTATTTTTTTTCTCGCAAATTTGATCTCCAATTTTATCAAATCCACAAATTTAGTCATTCCGATAAACTTTCATGAGTTTCATCCAATTTTTGACGGAAATGGTGATGTGGCAGACGCGTGACACAATTTTGATCCCTAATTTTATATTTTCATTTATATATTTTGTACATTATTAAATTAAACCTAAAAGAGTATTAATTGTATATTTTGTATATCATTGGGTGTCAGCATGACATGTATTTGCCACGTCAATACTCAATGATTATGTCAGCACAACACGCGTCTGCCACATTAGTATTTCTGTAAAAAAAAAAGTATTTGATGGAGTGACTAATATTTCAGATTTGATAAAATTGGACGACCGAAATTGCCAGAAAACTAAAATTGTGGATTTGATAAAATAGGGGGACCAATATTGCGAAAAATAAAATAGGGAGACTGAAATTGCAAAAATAAAATTGGGGGACTAAAATTACGGACTTAAAATAATCCTTTTTCGTACGTATCTTATGGGTAAGGATCTTGAGAAAGTCATTGACTTTCATCCTATCTCTCTCATCTATCTCCTTCATATTTTTGAAAAAGGATTCGGTGTCTTTAGAGCGGGAAATAAACCATACTTTTATAAAACTTTGCATCTATCTCTCTCATCTTAACTCATCTTTCTCTCTTCAAAAATAGCCTAAAGCTACGTAAGTTACCAAAGGTATGATTTGGTAAAGTCATTGAATCCAAATTGTAGATTTTCTCATACACTCTCTAATCTCTTCTTAAGTCTAAAGTTACCAGAAGTTAATAAATTCAAAACTAGAGAATCCGTTTCCTCATCTTATGTAATGGACTAGAGAATCCATTTCCACATCTTAAGTCTAAAGTTACCCTAATTTGAAAAATAGTATTTCAAATTTAGGATGGAATGCTTCTTTCTGTTGTGAATTTTTTTAATTTCAATTCTTGTCTAACAACTAGTGTTAGGTGAGATTGTGCTGAATAGGTAGAGCGATAATATAAATTTGGTTTTTTATAGTACTTAATATTACGATAAACTTGTGTCATAAAAAATATTACGATAAATGAATTGGACTAACCTAAACCAATTAATTAGTAAACATTTCTTGACCCATGTGTAAGTTGTGGAAGCATGTAGCATATTTTAATTTTAGAATGGGAACAAAAAATATGAAGGGAATGTACCAAAAAAAGTGGTACACGTATAATTTATCCCCACTAACTTTTCTTTTTTTTGTTACAGTAATTTTAGGGTGAGGGGATGATGCCCCAGTTCAAGGTAGAAAAAATCTTTAGGCTCTTTAAACACTTACAAAGGTAATTATATTTACCTCACCCAAAAAAAACTAGTGGAGATTTAAACCCCAAACCTCCCAAATATATATATATATATATATATATATATATATATATATATATTAATGCTCCACACCAGGCCAACCCTGGGTTTATCCCCACTAACTTTTCATTATCACAAGTAATATTTAACAACTTTCTTAATTATTTATGCATATAAATAAGTGACACCTGTTTAAAAAAGTGAGTGAAGTAATCAATGGGAGTGACGTGGCAAATCTGAGTCAGCAAGACAATCAAGAAAATTTTCACTCTTATAAGGCACCCTATTGCCACAGGTGGCTAAATATGAGGGACCCTTAAAAAAGAAAAGGAGGCATGTACTTGCTTAAAATGCAAGAGGATTATATGTCAACAAGAAACCTTCTCAACGTGTGCCTTTTACCACCAAGTTATATATTATATATATACTAAAATAAATGATGGTGAAAACATTGGAAAGATGTATCTTCAATAATAAGCCACAATGAAGAAAGGTAAAATAGGTGCCAAATAGATGCTTCTATTCTATGGTGTGAAATGGACATATGAGATTGGTGGAGTGACTCCTTCTTTTACAAGGAAGAAAATGTTTGAAAAGGGCACTGTACCAACAACATATTTTAATTCATCAATGGAATTTAATATGTCCTAAAATTTGAAGTGACATTGAAAAATCTTCACCCTTGTCTAAGCAAAGCCTTTAGTGTTGGATCTCCCTTTTTATTACCTCTCTTGTTATTATTTCCCTTCAATTTGCATGAGCCACCACACTTCACCAAATGGGGTGGCTTCAATCCCTCTTCTCTCCACTCAAGAAGCTATGGTTCAAGTTGAATTCAACACAAAAGAAGAGTATGTTCCATATTCACTCTCAATTTCTCATTGTTTTCTTTTCTCTCTTGC
The DNA here is from genome assembly GCA_039519185.1 of Astragalus membranaceus. NCBI lineage: Eukaryota > Viridiplantae > Streptophyta > Magnoliopsida > Fabales > Fabaceae > Astragalus > Astragalus membranaceus. The sequence goes on along the minus strand of CM076847.1, from coordinate 145,730,954 downwards.
TTGTGTTCTCAATTCTCATCCTTTCCATCTACTCATAAGTGATTTTTCATTTTCTTTAAAATATTTTTTTAATTAACATTTCAGGAAGAGGGTTATACATTTTATATGAAGATGTGAAATCTTGCCCCTATGAAGATGTGCAAGTCCTCTGGTCGATACTAGTGGAATCACATTCACACTCTTTACCATCCAAAAAATGAAGGCCATGGTCACAATGGAAGATTGAGAAGAGGCTTGTAATGTACATAAAAATATTTATAATGTCCATACCATAGTGTTTTTATTTTATTTTATTTTATTTTCCTTTTAAACTTGTAGCACCAACACAGAATGATTCTCAAGTTTTGCTTTTAAAGAGACTACTACTACTAAGCTCTTATTTAAAAATCCAGTTTTCGTTATTCTATAGTGCTTTCGGTTTCTGCATAAAATCATAGTTGCATTACATAAGGTTTTTGGGTAAGGTAGGAAAGAAGAAATTATAATTTTTTTTATTATTGTTAAGCTGTCTATTATAAGCTGTTGAGAAGGTAATTTCTTCCTTTGTTGAAGTTGACTTGTGAAAGCAGAGAGGCGTTAACCTAGTCAATCTAATAATGAGTGACAAGTTATTAGGTTACAGAGAATTGAGAACTCATATGGCAAGTTTTATGGAAAAGTCTTTCAAGCTACCCGACAATAATGGAGTGGTGACATTGACATGCATTACCATGCCGACACCTTAGAAAAATTACTTGAGATCTAAATAATTTCTTTAGCAGCTGATTGAGTTGAAATCAATTTCAGCAAATTAGAGTAATCTAAAGAGAAAAGGCATTCACAAATTATAACATGTATAAAAGGGAAGAGGAGGGGGAGGTGATGTAATATTATAATTGATCATGTAACATTTGGCTATGAATATATGATGCTAGGTTATGTTTGGTTGTGAGAAGAGAAAGAGTATATGAGATAAGATAAATAGTGAGAAATAGAATAGATTTCAAGCATTATTTGGTGTAAGAGAAATAAATGAGAAGTAGGATAGAAAGAAATGTGTTTTCTCTCTCATTTGTTTGGTTAAATAAAAAGAGAAAAGAGAGTAATACAATTGTTTGTAAACGGATAATTTTTTTTTTTTTTAATCAAACAGGCAGTCAGCCCGAATTTATTAATAAAATAAAGAGAGATATAAAAAGCACAAGGGGGGACTAGACCAAAACCCTTGGTAATAAGGACAATAATAGAATGCCCAACAAGGCCTCTAAAATAAACAACCATAGAACTCTAATGGAAGAAATTCTAAGGCGAACAGAAAACCCGAAAGAAGGCAGGGCAACACCTGAGAGTCCCCACACAACCTCCACCCACCACCTCCTGAACTCACACTCCAAACCACAACAGCCTGCATCACCTCGCTATCCTCACATTAAGCACATCACAAAGCATCGAGGTTAGAGGTGGAGGCCCGGAGACGATTGGGAGGGGGCAAAGAAGCAGAAGGCAAAGGGGGAGGAGCCCGGCGATCTGCAAACTGCAATTTGGCGTCCGACAAGGTACAAACTATCGAATCAGCACCCACCGACAGCACACCCCCAGACATCCGGCGCCGTGACTCCATCCACCATCGCGAAGTCGTGCTACCGGCCAACACCGCGACAACACCTAGCTTGATCAAGGTAGTCGAGCCACCAACCACCACCGCGGCCTTGCGCCCCGGCCAACACCGTGGCACAATCAAGCAAAACCGCGAGCGACAGGGAGAAGTGCCCACGACAAACGGAGAGGAGGCGTGACTGCGGGTCCAAAGTCCGAAACGACAGCCACCATTGTAAACGGATAAAAATATGTTTAACTATTAAACCAATATACTAAGTATAATTCTATGCAAATTTGCAACAAGAGTAGTTTGTTTTATCTGCTCTTTCTCTCTTCTCTCAATTTTGTCTACCATATTTCTCCTAAAATAAACAATCCATAACACTCTGATTTGGATGACTTATTTGAGCTTATAAATACTTGTAAAGAGGCATTAGATTTAGAAATAGAATATTTCTCTCTAGATCAAACGCTCTGCAGTTAGCTACACCATGCAACCGCTGCAGAGGATCCAAACTCATTGTTTAGAAGAGCTTATTGAAATAAATTATAGCATATTATCAACTTATTTCCATAAACTCTCAAAAATGGCTTATAAAACAACTTATAACTTATATTACATTTTATTAAGTTGTTTATCGAAACACCGCCTAAAAGCACTAAACTATTAGTATTTTCTTTTAATTGTATTGTTCTCCTTCTCTTTTTATGCCCCTTCAATAAAAATGTAATGCAGCATCTCACACATAAATTTTCTCTCTTTGAAACAATTCAATCTCTCGGTTTTTAGTGTTTGTTGTTGAGGTGTTGTGTTTTAATCGGAAAGACGAGGAAGAGGATAAAAGAAGACAAATGATTTTAATCTTATTTTTGTAATTAATTTTCAGCCTGATAAAAGCACTATGAGAATTGTGATGAGCAGAATATCACTTCATGTAAATGCATCTTAGCCAAAGTGTAATAGGTTTTTCTTTATGTTATGGCAATTAGGATTTCTGCTTATTTACACCTCCTCCAAAGGCCTAATTGCTTAAAGGCCCATTCAAAATGCAAAGTCCATACATCAATGGCCAAGATCACTCTGCAAGATCGGACGGCCCAAATCCACCAAGGCAAACACCACTAAAGCTCTATAAATAGAGCATTCAATGCTCATTAATGGGAAGGACTTTTCTAACAAAACACTCATTCACTCAAATACTAACTTGAGCGTCGGAGTGTCATTACAGGTACAACACCGCCTCCTCAAGATCGAACATCTCAAGATCGAACAAGATCGAACATCTCAAAGATCGAACTAGATCGAACATCTCAAGATCGAACAAGATCGAACATCTCAAGGCCTGAAGACAGAAACAGAATCAAGGATAAAACATCTACTAACTGCGTAATACCAATCACTAAGATCGGAAGCACACTACCAAACACTTTACAAATCCAAAGTGTAATAGGCATTTGGGTATTTCTTTCACCCTGTTTTATTGTCAATTTTAAGCGCATATCCTGAAATTAGGGATGACGAAATGAGTAGGCCTCTCTTCAATTTCTTTAGGCCATCACTTTTCCCACACCCTTCCTTACTCACCCCACATCTCTTCAATTTCTTTAGGCTCAATCGAACGTTATAAATGCAATGGGGGTGTTCTTTCAATTGGTCACTCGATAAGGGAGATCCGAACACGTTCGGTTATAGGCAGCCGAACGGGTTCGGATATGACCAACCGAACGTGTTCAGATAAGGCCAAGCGAACACACGAAAACCAGTAACTCCAGTAACTTAGCTGTTTGTTGGAAATCAACCGAACATTTTGATTACGACATCAAATAAATGGAAGGAAATGGTGTGTTGATGGTACTAGACTTTACGAGTTCGTTCACAACAGATAAGGTACGGAACATTCATTCTTTTGGGCACATCCATATTCTATTGAGCTTGTCAACAAGAATATACCTCATCTTTTGGACACGTGGATGACAAATTAGACTCCCGAGAAGATACCTCATCTTTTGCTCAGTCTCGAAAACGTCCTACTCCTACCCATAGTAAGAGTTCTATTGAGCTTGTCAACAAGAAGATACCTCATTTTCAGTCTGTCTGTGCAGTATCAGGTGTGTTCGGTTGATGTCAGCCGAAAATTTTCGGTTCCCCTTCCCCGAACGAACAAAGCGGAACAACACCCCCCTTGTTATTTTTTATAACGTTCGGTTTTCCTTAGCCGAACATATTCGGTTGGCCTTAGCCGAACATATTCGGTTGGCCTTAGCCGAATATAACCGAATATGTTCGACTGACCCCAACCAAATCATACGTAAACACGTCCTCTACTTAAGGGTATTTTTGGAATATTTGAAGTTAGGGGGTGTGTGGTGAGTAGGAAAGAATGTGGGAAAAGCATGGCCTTTCTTTAAAGTTGGGTGGATTGGCCCACCTTTGAAAAGGGTTGAATAGCCAACTCCACCCAAATTTACAATGGGCTGGCATATTGGCCCAAGCTGATTTTCATTGGAATTAAAATGGGCCATCCCACTAGAAAAAATATTTAATGGTATAAAATGTTGATTTAAGCTATACCATTTTAATTTATACATATGGTTTGATATGTGTGCTTAATAAGCTAATATATACAATATTTACACCAAATAACTAATAAAGTAATATCATATTGTAAAATAACTAATAAAGAAGCAATAGTACATGCAATAAGGTAAGATAGCAATAGCAAAAACGAATAATTAAGGATCCAACATCGTGCCAAAAAATACACTAGCAAGCCCAACATCCAATATTATCACCATGACACTAAAATGTAACTGTAATTTGTAAATTATTTTTAAAAAAAATAAAATACAACCCGACAAGTTAGCCCGTCCCAAAGTCATTCCCATTTTTTGAGTTGCACAAGGTGGGCTGAAGAGGGTTGGTTTTCCGACCCACCCACCTCGTCCTGCTGGTTAAATGGGTCAACCCGTCGAGTTAAACCCCTTCTGCTTCCCCTAGCTGAAACCTGCAAGAGAAAAAATAATGGTTTGGAATATTTGATTTATTTAATGATAGTAAAGTGAAAACTAAATCTCATTTAATTGATGGCCAACCACAATTGTATGAAAGTTAAAATCACTGGCTTTAAAAGACTATTGGCATAGTCATCTATTTAAAAAGTTCAAATCAAGTGCCATTATTCATTGGTAGCATTAGCAATATATTAAAATTGAGGCTGCCATACAAATCATAAACCCATGAAATGAAAGGTCTTACAGCATCATAAAGCAGATGAAGAGGGGGATTCTGAGACACATTGTAGCCAATCCTTAAAATAGTTTTGACAATCTACTTCCGCGTGAGAGATGGCAGCAAGGGGGGTGACAGTAATCTAAAAAATGAGAAATTGGTAATTATGTTAGCCACAATCTGGTTGTTTACTGTCCAATAAATTATAAATTATTTTAATATATACTCACATATCCGTCCTGCAAAGATTTGTGATCCGTATCAGTATCAGCATGATCAAGTTCGGTACCTGTTACCTACAAAGTTAAGATAGAGTGATACATCATACTCAAGCACTATGCTAAGCTGTGTAGCACTGGTAATAACCGGAGGAATTCATCCAAAGATGTCGGAACAAACAGTGTAAATGAATATAGAGAATTTCAAGTAAGAGAAATGAACTTACTTCTCTTGAAAATAAAAGACTATCAGTTGGTACAGATGAAAATGACATATTAAATTCTGTGTCTGTATTGGTCATATCAGATAACATTTTTCGTCCTTCTGCCTCAGAGGTTACTTGCTTCCATCCCATCTTGACAATACTTTTACCCTGCTTAGTCAGCTTGTACCCCTTTTTAGGACACACAAAAGGGCCACAAATTAATTTCAAGTCATTGCATGGAAAGCAATATACTCACGTGCCAAAGTCAGCAATAGCAATCCTTTGAACTTAGACCTACCTTTTTTAAATTTTATTTTCTAGAAATGAAGGGAAAAAATACACAGAAAATTTGAAAGAAGATTATTTGAAGACAAAATCTACATCAAAATGAATCAGTTTATAACAGAATAGCATAGATCCTTTTCAAGAAATCAAAGACCAGAGCCCAACATTTTGGCTTTTACATTCGGAGTTAACCACCTCTTTAGTATTCCAAGCCATAACCCCCACATCATAAGTCACAATTGAAGAGTAAACAATCTCCAAGGACTTTCCTTTTATTTGGGTGAACCCAGGATATCCCCCGGCCATAAGCCAGAAACTAATCCTTGAAGTACTAAGATTCATTTAAGGGTTGATCTCTCCCAATAAATGTCTTTCAATATGCACTGGCCTGGAAGCATGCCACACCATGTGGTATCCTCTAGAATTCCAATCCATATTTTTCGCAACAAAACTTTGATTCGACCAGAATTACCTTACAATTTTCTAAAATAATGAACATCCCTAAAATAGTTCCTTGTGAAAATTATAAGTAAATAATGATAAACTTTTTAGTCGATCCCCATTTGTCCTGCATCATTTTTATTTCATCATAACAAGAATTTACGTGATAATTGATAATGAATCCAGTAAAACAAGGCAATCTGGCTACGTCATGTTAGTAACTGTTTTGTAAGCTAAACATATAGCAAGCCCCTGTACCTTATGATTAGCAACATTGCTTGGCACATCTATATTCAAAAAGCATTTTTGAGGGTATCTTTGATTCTTTATCTCAGCCAGTAAAGCACTTATGATAGGTATGCATGCTTGCGCTGCAAGGGTGAAGTCATGTAGGTTACTTGTTCCTTTAACCCTGGATTGGTAGTAACCACAAATAGTCAAATATGAGACTAATAGCAGTTTCTGTAGGAGATATACATGAAAGATTATCAAATAGCCCACAATGTAACACCTATGAGCCATATATTGAGAAAAAAACTCTTTAAATTCAATTTAAAGCAAATTTCAAAGATAATCCAGCAATATAGCCACGAAAGTATTGCAAAGATACCAGTCATATGAAATGGAGATAGCAGGTATATCATAGAAGAAGGCCTCTCGAGCTCCAGCTACTGTGCCTGAGTAAACACTGCATAAAAGCGAACCTACTCAGTACATATATATGAGCACAAAAATGCTGTATGGATTAACGACTACAGAAGTTGAGTGATGCTGCTACTTTTTTTAGTAAAAGAAGGCTTAAAATCCTGTCTCCTCTTTCCACGTCTCAACGAAAACTCACATTTTTAACTCATAAAGGAATAGTTTGCAGCTCAAAATCTATTAAGATGACTAAGGATGTAGACGCGAGGTAAAAAAATAAAAGATACTACTTACATGTGATAACCGCAGTTGCTGCCCCTGTTTATGCCACTCAATACCTGTACATTTGCATGACACACATAAACAACTAGCTGGGTGAATTTACCTATGCTGCATGGCCTAGTCAAAAGATCCTATATGCAGGGAATTTCTCAAATAAAAGAGAATCTCTGAACAAAATAATGAAAGTAAAAAACCATAAGTAGCGCAAATAACAGACAAAATCCTTCCTAGAAGTTTTACAAACACCTTTCAAAGATTACTTGCACAAATAAATCAAGCTTGCAATTGTGTGATAAAGACAAATAGTCAAGAAGATAATAGAATCGGGGAAAGGAAAATGCCCATTTCGAAAATGTAATAACTTAGAAAGCAAAACTATGAACTCAAACAGCAGGGGGGTACCAGATCAGCAACTTTAGGAAAGAGTGCTTTAGAAATTCCCAGAGAAGTACAGTCGGCTGGAGTCCCTGTAAAGAATGTTCATATGGACATTCTGTAAGACGAGAATATATTGCTGATGTATTTAGAAGTAACTAAAAAAAAGCAAATAGGAAGTAGATCAACACACTTTTTGACACATCATGGGTGAATTTCATGTGGGCTCCCTTAGATAAAAAAATAAAATTATTTCTCCACACCTGTTTTTTTAATATCATCCCCTACACCTTACTTGCATGGTTAAAAGGATAAGGAATGTGGGGGTATAGCACTAAAGAAATATGGTGTAATGAAACATTTATGAATAAAGAATAAATCCAAGTTTTTCAAAGAGATCTACTAGAAATTAATCCAATCAGTAGCAGACCTATGTGTAATTCAGGGGGGTTAGTTGCACCCCCTGGAAAAAAATTAATGCCTTTATGTCGCTATAATAAATTATTTTGACCCCTCAATTTTATAATTTGCACCAAGACTCCTAAATTTAATATATTGTGAGACTGTTGCAATTACACTGTATCACTCAATTTATATGAATGACCAATTGTCTAGTGGCTTATAATCAGAGTGATGTATTCAATAACATCGACAATGAACTCACTATTCAACGATTTCAAAAAATGAAATTACAAAGAGAAGAGTTATAAGGTGTGTGATTTATTTAATTACATAGTTTTTTTTTTTGACAATATTTAATTACGTAGTTAAAACAGTGTTAAAAAGAATTTGTTAAATAGGCTATTATCAGCAGCAGCATCAAGTATTCAAATGGTGATGTAATTTTCTATTTGCTAACATTAAAAATTGGAAATTCGCCCATTCAGGATTTTCAAATTAGACCGAAAAGGACAAGGGATAACATACTGTTGAGAGACAAAATATATATATATATATATATATAGATAGATAGATCTGGAGTCAAATAAAAGGGGAGCAATATAAATTAATCTGTGAATGATAAAAAAAATGAAGATCTGATAACCTTTAAGTTTTAAATTATGCATATGAACTGGTTAAAAACTTAGTGCATCAGTAAAGTCTTGTCTGGTCCCTGGTCCATATGGACTTGCTTGAAAACTGCTAGAAAGGCAGCAATGAAAGATTACTTTCCTCACAACTGGTTAGATATAGCATCCACAATTCACTATCAGACTTGGTTGCCAGACTATAGATTCTTAGATTCTATGTCCATCAATCTGTACAAGCTTACCACATTTTCACCAAAAAAAAAAAGGCGGCATGGAATTCAATGGGAAAAAACAAAAAATGTTGGCTTTAAATACTTTAATAAACCTTACGGATGAGTTCCATGTTGTCTAGCAACTACAGCGACATATGGTTCAAATTCAATTTCTTTTTTTATGGGTACCGATGACACAAATAAACTAGAGGTGAGTTCAAATTTCAAGGTCAATATCCAGTAGAAGTAGAACACATTATATGATATGGGATCAGCCGTGTGATCCATCACTTTCCATCACTCTCAAAATTGTTACATTGGAGGGGAGGGATGTACAAAATTAACCAAAAAAACTATAAAAAGGGAAAATAAGCATGCATATCTGTGTTTGAGCAAGTGCAAAGAGTTTCGGATAGAGGTAGTATGAATAAGCAAAAGCACAGAAAAAAATAGATTATAGGGGCAAAAAACAAAAAGAGAACAAACCAGAAACTGCATAAGCTGTGGCTCCATCAATGTGAACTTTCTTTGCAGCTATAGGGTGAAGCCAAGTAATACTGTGACTAACAGCTGATTTCTCACTGGAAGTGATCCAAATTTGAAATAGATGAAGATCAGTGTAAGGAATTAAGTAACACAATCAAACTAATAACAGTACAAACCACAAGTGCTAGGAAAATCAGTGCTGCTACAAAAGGCAAATGTAACATCAAAGTGACTAACATAATTCTACATCGTAAACATTAATTTTATCAACTTTGCGACACTAAAGGGGGGAGGGATCCAAATCAGTCTTACTAAAGGTACCAATAATCAAAGGTACTGAGGCCAAATCCGTTAGGCATTAGCATCGAAATGTATTAATTTGACGTAAAAAAATTGCAAATGAATGAGGAGGAAAGAAGAATTGGAATAGAGTGGGAGGAAAAGAGTGAGTACCTATCAGGGGCGCAGACTTGAACATCGAAAAGATTGGTGGCGACGAGAGCGTTAACCAAAGCTCTGAGGCCAGGTGCGTCGATTCCATCATCGTTGGTGATCATGATCGTCGCTCTGTTACTTTCTCCCATTGGATTTGCTTCGAGAATTGTGAGGGTTGGGTTGGGTTGGCTAGGAATTGAAATTTACGATTGCTGAGACTGAGACGAGGAGGGCAACGTTGACATAATAATAATAAATACTTAAATTGGGACTGCAACGTGCTTTAAATAAATAAACTAAATACAAAACTTTAAATAAATAAACGAAAATTTCAGTGCCTTTCATCTCACAATGTTTTAAAAATATTTGTTTGTCTAAAATTTCTTGTGACTTTAGAATTTCATAAAAGTGTTCGGTAAGAGAAACTGTTTGTGAAGAAAAACTATGTATTAATTGATATCGATACTCTGTTTTGTTACTTTGTACGAAGAATATATTCAACTTATTAACCCTTCTAACGATCCTTCTAATTTTGGGTCAATGAAGTGGGCTTTTCTACGATACAAAAGACCAATCACACAAACAAACAATAGACTAATACAACAGATATGGGTCGGTCAACACTGGGCCCAAACACAAGCAATTAATATCTACATTTCCTCTTTTAAACTGAAGCTTTCTCATAACTCAGTTTACCATCTTCAATTTGATTACAGCTGCACATTCCAATTTCCCTTCTGATTTTGGAGAAACTCTCTATCTTCAAGCCCTTTGTTAGTATATCAACCAATTGATTCTGAGTAGAGCAGAACTTCAACTCAATGCGACCTGAATTACTCAATTCTCTCAAGAAGTGGAACCTCACATCAATATGTTTGCTTCTTCCATGGAGCACTGGATTCTTTGACAGTTTTATGGTGGAGCTGTTATCACAAAACACTCCCAGGCACCTTTCTTGCTTTTGACCTATTGTTTCCAGAATTCTGTCAAGCCATACTCCTTGGCATACACAATAAGCAGCAGCTACAAACTCTGCTTCTGTTGTAGACAGTGTTACAATGGGTTGCTTCTTTGATGACCAAGAGACAGCACCCCCATTGAGCATGAAAACATATCCACTTGTGCTCTTCCTATCATTCAAGTCACCAGCATAGTCACTATCACAGTAGGCAACCAGACCATGTTTCTTTTCTCTTTTGTACAATATTCCAATTTCAATGGTCCCCTTCAAGTATCTAAGTATTCTTTTTGCAGCAACAAAATGTTCCTCTGCAGGCCTATCCATAAACCTGCTAATCAAGCTGACTCCAAACATAATATCTGGCCGAGTAGCATTCAAATACATCAGGCTCCCAACAATTTGTTTGAAGCCTGTTGAGTTCACAGATTTCTCTTCCTCTGCTCTTCTCAGTTTGGTCCCTGTCACAACAGGGCTGTTAACCGGCTTGGATTCATGCATGTCAAACTTCTCTATGATCTCACCAATGTACCTTTGCTGTGTAATGAAGATACCTTCTCTATTTTGAAATACTTCCACTCCAAGGAAGTACCTCATCCTACCAAGATCAGTCATGTCAAACTCGTACTTCACTGATTTCTTAAACTCATCAATGAGAGACATCATTACCAGTACAAATCAAATCATCTACATATAAACTGACAATCAACAATTTGTTTCCATCTCCTCTCTTAGTCTAGAGAGTATGTTCATGTGGACATCTGTTGAATCCTTCTTTACCAAAGTAGGAATCTATCCTACTGTACCATGCTCTTGGAGCCTGCCTAAGTCCATACAAGGCCTTACTTAACTTGTACACATAATCTTCCTTTCCCTTCTTCTCATAGCCCTCAGGTTGTGCAGCATACACAGTTTCTTTTAACTCACCATGTAGGAAGGCAGACTTCACATCAAGTTGGTACACTTGCCATCCCTCACCTGCTGCAACTGAGAGGATTGACCTGATGGTATCCCATCTTGCTACTGGAGCATACACTTCTGAGAAGTCAATTCCAGGCTGCTGTGAATAACCCTTTGCAACCAAGCGAGCCTTATATTTGTCTATCTTTCCTTCTTCATTAAACTTGGTCTTGAATACCCATTTTACCCCAATTTTCTTTGCCCCGGAGGGCAGTGGTTTTAGGACCCAAGTCTTGTTCTTCTCAATGGATTCTATTTCCATATCCATTGCTTTTATCCATTTTTCATGCTGTGAGGCTTCATCATATGTCAGGGGATCTGCAGGATTATCAAATACGACTAGACTGTGTAGTTCACTGTCATCAACAGTTTCTGTATCTGTGAAGCTCTCTGTACCAGTATTAGGAACACCAGTTACCAAATAGTCTTGCCACCATTGAGGATTCTTCTTCTTTCTAGGTGTCTTGGTCTTCAAATTTGAGTCATTGTCATCTTCTCTCCTCTCTTGATTCAAATTTAGGGAACTAGAAGGGCTAGGTTCTTCTGATTGTTCTTCATTATCAGCATTATTATTAGCATTCACATTTCCTTATGCATTATGACTAGTACTGGCTTCTGCATTCTCTGAGTTTGACTCACTTTCAAGTTCACATTGCACCTCATCTACTTCTATGCCACACCAATTCCATCTCTTATGCTCATCAAAGTTCACATCTTTGCTGATCATAATCTTCTTAGTAGTGGGATCATAGAGTCTATAGGCTTTAGATTCTTCACTTACTCCTAAGAAGACACATTTCTTGCTCTTGTCATCAAGTTTCCTTCTCTGTCAGGAATGTGCATATAGGCAACAC